>CM038674.1:195947928-196368732 GCA_021605145.1 Aegilops bicornis
CGTAGGCCCTACTGCGCCGGAGCTTGATCAGAGAGAACGACGTGTACCACAGATCAGGACGTGCTGCCTCGGCGCCATCGAACGGAGAAACGATGCATGTCCTCCCTTTCCGCCGGCAGACGGGATGCAGCCGGATCAGTGACCAACGGTGAGAGAGAGAGAGAGAGAGAGAGAGAGAGAGAGAGAGAGAGAGAGGCCACCACAGCCTAGTGTAAGATCCTCTGAAGAGACACAAACCAGGCAGGGAGGCTCCATTGTATATAGTGGAGCGGACTACCTTTTTCTCCATAAAAATCGGTTTATATTCTGTGTACGTGCCATTGAGCGATATAACTTCATTTAAAAATAACGCGCCAACGCATCAACTCGAACTTTGTTTCGTGCACGCGTGATACACGACCTCCGTAGGTAAACAACCGCTACACGCATTCAAATTAGCACATGGGCTGCCATTTCATACAGAAATGAGCTCCACCGTGTACCCGCCGCAGGTGTGGCTGGGCACGAAGCGTGAGTACGTGCACGGTGCACTTATTCTCTTCTTGTATACGTACACCACCTACGTGGGGTTGTGTGAGAGAGATACAAACATAGAGAGATATAGTGTGTGGGTTCATGAGAGTTTTTTTAGGGGGGGGGGGTCAATCAGAAAATGTAACATATGCAATGTGTGTGAAATAGAGTCCTAGATATATCATATATATAGAGGGGGCGATCCACGAGAAGAGAGTGGAGGTATCATCGACTTGAGGTGTCCATAGAATCGAAGAGAGGGATGATGATGTGTGTGTGTGCGCGCGCGGTCGATAAAGAGTGCCATCAAATTTGTGTGTGCCCACGTCAAAGATATAGAGTGGCTGGCCTACTAGAATGAGAGAGGGGATAGTGCGGTTTGTCTCTATGGCATGGATACCTACCTACAACGCTCGACTATCGATGTGTGGTGGGGGGGGGGGGAGGGAGGCCTAATTAACTATAGAGGTACAATGGCTGGTATATGTGTGGAGGAGGAGAGAGGCCTAGCGACCTCATGTATTAAGGGAGATCGATCTACCTCATGTATTAAGGGAGATCGATCGGCATCCATGCATATGTGCAGGAGAGGAATAAGGTTGGGAGAGAGACAGAGCTAGAGTGTTGGAGGGGGTGGTAGTGGAGTTGCTTCTAAAAAATGGTGGGATAGGATTGCTAGACAACCGGAGGGCACGCCTGCAATATCAATAAGGGAGGGGATGACTGCCTGTCTGTGCACCTGCATGTGAGAGACGAGTCAGGAGGCATGCACGAATGATGAGGGGGGGGGGGCGATATTGCTGTGGTGAGCATACATAACTACATAGGAAGATCAATCGTCCTTTGTCAGAGAAAGGAGAGACATAACTTGTGAGGTACGTCGATCGATGGGGGGGGGAATAGTTAAATTCGACCTAGGTATATGTTGGGAGATCGATCAGTATACATGCATGTGTGTGTTAGAAGCAAATGAGGCACGGGGAGAAGGATAGAGAGAGAGAGGGATGCATCTAGGAGGTGGTGCGAGAGTCATACTATATCAAGGGAAGGAGGAAGTAGTACGAGATCGATGAAAAGAGTGGTGGGACTGAGGCATGGACGGTGATAAGAGAAGAGGGGAAGCTTGTGTTTGTGCTAGGCACACATGGCTAGAGAGGCATACCGATCGATGTGTGCCGTAAAGAAGGAGCTGGGGGGGGGGGGGGCTACACACACCATGGGTGAACGACCTAAAGTGAAAAGAAGAATTTGCGCGATGGAGCTAGAGAATGCTGAGGGAGGGTTAGAGGGATGCAGGCGTCTGCATGCACGAGAGAAAGTTGGCGCTAGCTAGCTACAAAGATAAGAGGATTGTGTGGGTGTAAAAGATGAATAGAGATCATACTTCTTTATAAAAAGCGAATTCAGATATTTGAAGAATTTATCATAGTGTTTTAAACCGACCCATGTGTGAATATATATAACGGTGATACACATGGTGTGGTTATGAACATGTTATACTACATATAATATATTTTATCTCTACTCTTATAAAAAACGGAGTTGTTGATGATGGTGCCATCCTGCAATATAGGCCGTCCGATTTATATCTGACGGATAGGAAGGAAACTATGGCAATTTTGAAAAAAAATACCCACACCCCTCTCCATATTTGCAAATTAGGCCTCCCCTTGATCATGTTGATATTCTGTGGAACGCATGGGCATCTTGCTAGTACTACATATAACATATAGAACATTGATCATAATTTGCGCTAATGTGTGGCTTTTGCAGCTCAGGTCTAAATACTTGTCATAATGTAGGGGGCGGGGCACTATTCTATGTGTGATAAACACAGTGTACACATATGGAACATGGTTTAGATTATGAATATATAGTTAGTACATCAAATGTACTATTATTTGTAATCAACATCAAGTGTATTCAAAAAATAGAATTGGAGTTCATGTAGTACACATAGTTCATATCTATCTCTATAGTAATCATGTGGTGTGTTATTAAGATAATACACGAATGATGGTTGAAGTTGGCAACAATCATGATTGTAGATTTCTTATTGAAATAGAGAAACAAATTCAAATTCAGTTCGAATTGCAGCGGTAGTATAGACATTTGGAATGCACTAAAATGTTGGTATGAGTAGGTTACATGCATTATACAGAAAGCAAAAAAATTTAATTGGACATAACATGAATTCATACTATCGAATAGCATTTAATTGCACTAAATTGTTGGTATGAGTAGCTTTAAATAGCATTTTTATAGTAAAATGGGGCAAGACTCTCTCTTTGTGTGGTGTGAATAGTTTTATTTTTTTTGTTTTCTTTTTGGTTGAGGGAAGTGCGAATTGATTTGGTACGTACAAGTACAATATTACACGTTAGGCTTGTCCCTAAAATTGAACCCGCGCCTTGTTATATCCCGAAAATTTAGATATCATGCTCCCAAAACTGGCGCCTTCACAACCTGCGCCTTGCTATCCCGAAACTACAACGCGCGCGAAAACTCCCTCCTGCTGCCAAATCCCGACATGCGAAATCCCTCTTCTAACCCTGAGCCGAAAGGGCCGCTAGTTCAAATCGGTGTGGGGTACTTTTGTAACACACCCTACATTTTGGACAAGTGCGTCCCTAAGTCATGGTTCACCCCCTCCCATCGCCTCCTTTTTGCCATTCGAAATCCCAGGTCACCATAACCTCTCCGCTCCAGCCGCGAAACCCCACCCTCCTCCGTCCGCCACCTCACCGCTGCCCAGCCGGAGCCTCTTCCCCGACGACGTCGTCCACCACAACAGCTCGACGTCCCTCGTCTACCTCCCCTCATGAGGATCCGTCGTCCATCTCGTCGTCCCGCCGGGTCAGCCACCCCGTCCTCCACCTCCAAGGAGCTGCTCTGATGATCGCCTCGTCTATCGCGGCTGCTCCATCCCCACAGCGCCGCCTTAACCTGCTCCACCGGAACCACCGCATCCTCACCGACTCTTCGGACGAAGCCGAGGCCTACTCGGCACCACCAAAGAGGTTGTACACTCATCACATCGCACCTTCGCCTTAGCTCGACCTCCCGGCGCCGATGGTGCTCCATCCCGCACCCCCATGGAGCGGCTACCTTGAAGTCGGTGGCCGGGTGACATCTCCACGACGGCTCTCCCCCAGTGCGAGGCCCCTTCGGCGGCGGCGTCCATACCAGCCGGATCTGCTGCTGCTGCTCCGGCTCTCGCTTCTTCGCTTCAGCTGCTTCTTTGCCTCGCTCTCGCCGATCGCTCACTCGCCCAATTCTTTCTTTGCTCGGCTCTTGCTCGCTCGCCTTCTTTGCTCTGGCTCTCGCCGATCGCTTCGCCGCCCAAATTGCTGCTCCGGCTCTCACTCGCTCACTCGCGCTACTGCTGCTGCTCTCCCCCTCGCTCGTGCTGCTGCTCTGCTCCGATTTAGCTACACTTCAGTCGACTGAATCGACTTTTGGGTCAGTCGATTTTCAGGGGGTGGGGGGGGGGGGCTTGTCAGATTTAAGGAAGAACCACCCGCGGCGGGGATGGGGGCTCGCTGGAGAGGTACCCCACTATCTATCTTAGGGTTCAGGGTGGGGCGGGGGGCCTATAGGGCTGGCCGGGGCGGTTGGGAGTTGTTTCAGGGCGGCGAGGCGGCGCTAGGGCCGGCGGTTCGACCTATGGTGGCTGGCGGCTCAGGGGGGTGCAGGTTGAAGATGAACTGCAGGCCCTCCCTAAACTACGTGTCAAGTGCCTCTCTGCTACCATTGCGTTCAGTTTAAGAACATTCATATTCCACAAGAAATTTCAGTTTTAGCTTAAGTTCAGAGTCAACAGTTTTTACCTCATCTATTGTAGTCAGGTGGTTTCTGGTGATGTATACATCTATTTTACATCATCTATTGGAGATGCTATTAGAATCCCACTTGAGATTGATGATGTCTGTCTTGTGCTGCTTCAGCCTTGACATCTTACGACTCACCAGGGCTGCTCCAACGATGTAATCCATCCATCACAATGTGAGCAAAGGCCACGCCGCCTCTCTGATTCCTCAGATCTTCCTCCACACCTCCAACAGCCACCTCTGCCTCAACTGCTTCAGCCCCCAACCCAATGATGCCGAGGTCGACACGGCTACGGCAAAGAGGTTGTACACTTGTTGCATCACTTATTACTATACATTCATGTCGATCCATTAGGGCTATTTTGGTTCGACGAAAAAACATAGCAATAGGGAATTTTCCAATGGCACTATACTATTCAATTATTCATGCATTTTGTTGAAAGGATTGAAGCAAAACATCCACCTGGACCTACTTTTCAAAATCCTATGCATGAAAACAAGACCAAGTGCATTAGTGGCAGAATAACATTCTAACTGTACACGCTTTCATATGGTTTCACTTTATTTTGGCCATGTTTCTTTGCATTCCTCTGCTCTTCCAATTCTTGTAAACCAAACACCCAAATTGACAGAAATCCTGTGTTTACAAATGCTCTGTTTACCATGTGCATTCCTATCCTATTCCGGTGTTTTTCCTATCCCTGTGTTTTAAGAATCATGCAAGCCAAATGAGCCCTTACAGAATTACTTCAGTTACAGGTAGGTGTCGATGGGAACTTTGTGTGGTTTGTCCTGCTCCTGCCCGCATAGCGTCGTCCACCTCACCGAGGTGCTCCATCGACGTAAACATCCACCAAACCCAGACATCACGACTCTCGACCGCCTTTCGCCGCCTCGGATCTCCTTCCTCGCCACCGACACTCCATCGCAACGGCATCACCATCATCGACTCAACAGATGAACCCGAGGAGTACATGGGTCCACAAGAGAGGTCGCACTCTTTTGATTCTCGCTTATGTTATGCATTGCTTAAAATTACACTGCTACTTTATCGTCTGTTTCACCTCTTGGACTCCAAGTCGAGGTCCAAATTAATGTTCAAACTTGAGTTCTAAATTACTTATGGGGCACATATCGAGGAAGCAATGAATAGTATCTCTGTCTAATATCTGGTTCACCTAGGGTATGCCTATGTTGTTCATCTTGGGTGGGAAACAAATAGTAAAGCAATCATCATCTGTATTTTTATTAAATTAAAGCAATCATCAGCCTGCTATCATTATTTTTGGATCCATCCACTGGTTGTTACCATCACTCTAAATTTCTGCATGCTCTCCTTATATAATCTCACCATATTTTTTTCGTATGCATGTCAGATATTGTACAGAGTCATGCTGAACATGGAGAAAAAGAGAAGAATTTTGTGCGGTAATACAATGTCATGCAAACATCGCTCCATGGTGGGTTCAATGGCAAACCCTCCCCACCCCTCTCCAGATTGTAATCCAGAGGAAGCTATCTGTTCTGAGGCGGATTAAGACGCCGCTGACATGATGATGTTCTCCGCTCCAGCCGCGAAACCCCACCCTCCTCCGTCCACCACTCCTATTTACCCCCCAAGGTGTTTGCTCTACCTTGGCATGATGATGTTAGTAATATCATGCATATGTTGCCTTGCAGTGCCTACTTTTGAAATCATATATGTCATCTGCTTAGTTTAGACATGTTCTGTAATGCCACCTGTTTAGTTTCTATATCATATATGGGAATTGTGTAGTCTCATGTCTTTTAGCCAGCCATAATATACGTGAAATGTGCAATGCCATCCTGTTTAACCAGGCATCATATATTTGAATGATATCTTGCCCATCCTTTTCTTCATTACATTTCCATTTGTTGACAATGTTTGTACATTAAACTACTCTTCCCGTGAATCAGCCATTTGGGTGGGAGATTGAAAAATCTGGAGTGAAAACAAGGCCTTCTCGAAAGCAGCAGTGCTACCGTCAAGCGAGATCTCTTGTTGGGTCCCGATAGCTCCTCGTAGATGGATTCGCAGATGTATGACCAATCCTATTCCCCACCGAGGTGTATGCTCTAACTTGGCAGCTTATCTTGCTCATATCATGCATATGGTGTCTTGCATTGCATAGATTAGACATCATATACACAATATTCAACACCATGTTTTTAGTTCGTACATCATATCTAATGCTCTCTCTGCTTAGCATATAAATCACATATGTGAATTAAATGATGCGATCCTGATTACTTAGATAACATGTAGGTGAATTATGTCATGCGATCCTGTTTAGTTATTCATCATATCTTTGAATTATGTTATGCTATGCTATCCAGTTTAGATAGACATCATATATGTGAAATTATGTCATGCTATCTGTTTTAGTTAAACAATATACATGTCAACTATTTCATGCCCTCTTTTTTCCACACTATCTATTGCATCTGTCTCTCATACAATGTCTGTAAATTCAACTATGTTTCCTGTTTATCAGCCATTTGAATTGGAGCGGGTGATGCCAGCATCTAGCAGACTAAAAACACGGTCTTCAAATAAAATAGTGCTACATCTTGGTGAAGATAGCACCCCGATAGTACATGCACAAGAACCAGCCCTACCACACATAACCCAAACTCTCGCAGATTGTACCCCTACTGCAATGGATAGAGAACCAGCTTCACCCAATCTAAGTCCAAGCCCAGCAGATAGTAACCCATTTCCTGTTGACACAGCACCATCTCCACCACAGAGCTCCCAGACAAGACCAGTTAGTAAGGCAGCTCCAGTGCCCAAAGGGCCAAGATTACCACGATTTAACCCCAACTCCACCGGTTAGTACGCCTATTCCTATGGAGGAAGCACAACCAACTAGTCGTAGTTTAGCATCTATCGCATTTGATGTTGTTAAATCAGATGCGTATCTTCCCATCTTGGAAATATTATACTGAAGATGAAGGAAAATGCCAGGTGCAGGTGTTTGTCCAAGAGTTATGTGTAAGTAATGTTATTCATGGCAATTACTTTGGTTTGTCCCATACATCCTACCTCCATCACTACAAAAAAAAGACACATCCGTGACATTTTGGGCCGAACGATTTTTTTTCTGTCATACATATGACACTTCTATGACGATAATTGTGACAAAACCCAGTATCATCATAGATGTGGTGGGCTCCTACTTCTATGACAAAAAATCATGATGTAAAATGGGCTTTTCGTCTGGGCGGGCCGGAGACGCAGCTGCATGACATTCTTTGGGCCGTCCATGACGGAAAAAACCGTGGTAGAAGCGAGGGGAGGAAAATTTCGGGAATTGCTACGGTGGGAGGTCGGGGCGAACGATGCGCGCTTTCTCTCGTGACGACGTGCGTGTGTATGCGGCGTTGGCTCTAATCAAGCCGAAGCGAGGCGTTGGGCTCTAATCGAACCCGGCGACAGACCGCAGTTACGCGTACATCGAACCCGGCGATCGATCGATGGTCGTTAATCGAACCCGATGGAGCGATTCTTCGCTACTCCCGCTAATCAAGCCGATCGATGCCGCCTGGGATGAACAGTGGCGTTGCGGGGGGTTGGATGAACGATGAGCGGGGGCGTTGCCTCTGGATGAACAGGAACCCGTGGTGTGGAGGGGCTTGATGAACAGTAGACGGTGGAGGGGTGGCCATGGAGGGGTGGTTGAACAGACCCCGTGGTGTGGAGGGCTGGATGAGCGATGAGATGGTGGGGGGTGCCCGTGGAGGGTGGTTGAACAATGGCCGGTGGAGTAGCGCGGTGGAGGCTGGATGAACAGGAGCCCGTGGAGGCTGGAGGAGGTCGACGGTAGCCCGTGGAGGCCGGAGGAGGTTGGCGATGGAGATGAACAGATCCCGTGGAGTCCCGTTTTGCGGCACGCCACACCCTCCCCCTTTCGATCAGAAGCGCCCAACTCAAGTCCGCTTTCGTCCGTTTTGCGGTACGCCACACCCTCCCGATCAACAGACCCCGTTTCGACCGTAGGAGGTCCGTTTCCTCCGCTTTTGCGATGCGCCAGCCCCTCCCGATCATCAGACCCGCTTTGACGTGGCCGGTCGAACACAAGGCCGTTTCCTCCATTGTGCGGTACGCCAGGCCTCGTTTCCATCGCCTGTTCCGTCCAAGCCCTCCCGATAAACACGACCGCGCATTCCGTTCCGACCCAGCCGGTTGGCTCCCACGCGTTCCGTTGCCTCCCGATGAATACACGATGCATTCCGTTGACTCCCCATGAACACGACGACGGCGCTGTTTCTCCGTTCCGACCTAGCCATGTACGTATGCGCGAGTAGGCATTCGAGACCCTGCCCGTATGTACGTACGTGGCCGTATTTTCTTTCTTGCACCCTCGCCATTGTACGTACGTGTACGTGCGTGCCTCTACTACGACCAGTATGTACGTACACGTTCGCGACGAGAATGACAACGCTACGTACGCTTCGACCAGGTGGGTCCCGACTGTCAGGCACTTCCTTGCCTGCGAAGATGTAGCTGGTGGGTCCCAGCAGGGGCGAATCATTTTGTATTTTTTGCCCGGACGCACTTCCTTGCGTGCGAAGATGTAGCTGGTGGGTCCCAGCTGTCAGGGGGCGCATCGTTTTTTTTGCCTGGACGCACTTCCTTGCGTGTGAAGATGTAGCTGGTGGGTCCCAGCGATCGAGGAAAGCGTTTTTTCATGAAAACGGTGGCCCGTCAGTGGGTCCCATTGTCAGGTGGAGGAATAATTATTTTGCGCGTAATAAGGAGGCACTTCCTTGCGGCCGTCGTGGACCCAACTGTCAGCCTCTCCATGCACAGTACTCTTCCGATGGAAGTCGGTCATTGACCACATTAACCACGCCGCGCCGAGAGCACCACGGCGGTGGACGATTGCGAGGCCTAGGAAGGGGACGACGCGGAGCCGGGGAAGACGCAACAGTGGATGCCCACGCGAAGAGGAGTACGAGGGTGAGGCTGCCGTCGCCGCAGAATAACAGGGGGTGTGGGTGAGTAGAGGGATGGCCTGGCCAGCGGTGGGAGTAGTAGGGGGCGGTGAGGCCTCCGCGGCATCACAACCGACCACGGGAGGCAAGAACACGTGGCACGACCCGGCGCTTTGGGCGGCCGGAGCACGAAGACCAGAGGTTCAAGAAGCACTACGGCCGTTGGATGGACATCGTCACGATTCTTTGGAGCTAGGGTCGTTCATATTGACTAAGTTGAAAAAGCCCTCATTCCCCGTAAACTTAGTAGGCCCACAAGTCAGCCTCCCACCAAGGCGAGTCCCAGCTAGCAGGGAGAGTATTCATTTTTTTGTGCGTAATAAGGAGGCATTTCCGGTGGGTCCGAGCTGATAGCGGCGGGAACGCGTTTTTTATGAAATCTGAGACCCTTCCGGTGGGTCCTAGCTATCAGGTGGAGGAATCATTATTTTGCATGTAATAAGGAGGCATTTTCCTGTGTGGGCCCCTACTGTCAGCCTCTTCCGATGGCTGTTGTTTGTTGACCATGTTGACCTCGCTGCGCCGAGAGCACAAAAGCGGTGGACGAGGGCGGGGCCCAAGAAGAGAACCACCCGGAGCCGGCGAAGCCACCGCAGCGGATGCCTACGCTAAGGGGAGAACGAATGACCGGTCGGGTGCGGGGTGGTGACGTCGCCGGAAAATAACAGGATGTGCGGGTGGGTAGAGGGATGGCCTGGCAGCGGCACAACCGGCCACAGGAGGAGGGAGCAGGCAGTCCCGTTGGTGCTGGTTTGGGCGGCTGGAGCAGCAAGATCAGAGATTGAAGAAGACGGCGGCCGTTGGATGGACATCCAACGATCTGCTGTGTGTTGACTAAGTTGACAAAGCCTTGCGTACGCGTCAAAATTTTTTTTAGGACAACGTCATCGTCAACCTAGTAGGCCCAGAAGTCAGCCTCCAAATCTGTGGAAAACAACATACAATCCATTAGCCATTATTTTCAATAATTTACAGCCCATTTGCTAATTCTTAAGGATATTTGAAGCTCATATTCTTTTTATTAGCATTACGCATCATATATTCTCGTCATCGCTAAAAATTCAACGAAATTTTGCATATTTCGGTGGGGTCCGAACTCTTTTAATCACGAAATTTTGAGTCACGTTAAAAATAGTTTTCAAAAAATTGTATCAAAATAAAATTCAAAAAACAATTCTCGGCAAAAAAATGAATGAAATTTAGAATCTTAACTAGCAAGATGCACGTTCGTTGCACGGAACATGAAGATGCATTTGTATGAGTAGTTTATCTTGTGGGTGAAAAGATGATATTTTAATGTAATTGCCGCTAGCTTTGGTTTTTATAAGAGTAGAGAGTAGAGAAATCCTAAAAAATGATATTTTAATGCAATTGCGGTTGGCTTTGGTTTAAAAATTTACAGCCCATTTCTTACAACTTATAGCCTGTTTTCTAGGGAAGCCCATTTCTTATCCCTCCTCGTCTTGAAAGATTTGCAGCCAAAGGGTCTGAGAAAAAGCAAGTAGGCCTCGGTTTTGTTATTCTCCAAAAAAGAACTGGGCTAGCCAATTTCAGAAACAAAAAATATCAACTGGGCTCGTCATGTGCTTAATAAAAGCGTGGCGTGGGCTAGACGGGCGAGCCCCCGCAATGCGCATTAGAGCTCCGTCGTAAAAGCGAAAAACAACAATGGGCGAGCTTTGGGTCCCACAGTGTTATCTGCCGTTGTGTAATTTTCTCGTTTATTGACTACATTGACAATGGCGTGGAACCTAGTTGTCAAACAATTAGGAGGAAGTATTGTTTTGGCTTGTAATAACGAGGCACTACTGTCAGCCTCTCCACGTACAGTCATCTCCTGATTCCTCTTGGTTGTTGACCATGTTGACAACACCAGATGGCGGCGAGCACAACGAGCTAACCAAGGCGGAGAATGATGACAAGGCCTCGGACGGGAACGAACAGCAGCCATGAAAGATGCGGCAGTGTAGTGGCAGGTCGAGGGGAGTACGAGGGCAACAACATGCAAGTCAAGCATACAAATGGTACAAAAAGCCCAAGGATTAATTGTTCATCAAATTTTTAGACAAAACCCAGATTGAACATGGCAGTAACATCTAACCCAACCACTCTTTTTTGCAGTCACAAACAAATGGATCGGTCTGATCCATAAAATCAACATCCTATGCAAAAAAAAATTATTTTAGGATGTCTACAACTTGTTGTAAATAGAAGCCGAGCACGTTTAGAAGCCCATTTGTCCACCTTAAACTTCTTTTTTTGCTGTTCAACATGTTCATCCGTGAGAAATCTCTTGCTGTAAAAATTAAGCCTCATGGACAATAGTAACCTCGCATTCAACAGGAAGAATGTGACAAAGCTTACATTTGCACAGTTGGATGCATATTGTCGCATCGTTATTGTCCTCAAACGAATGTCATGAGAACTGAGAAAATCCTTATGCTTATTACGCCAATGATTGGTTATATGTTTTTGTCCATGTGGTTCTGCCTAAGTAGACATGAAGATTGAAAACAGTCAAGGTCTGAAAAAAGAGTATGTCAAAAGAACGACAGCTGAACAGTTAATTCTAGTACAGTATATACGGGCTTTCAATGTGCATGAAATCATCACCTCTATGTATAAATTCTCCAGAGGTTGAAAGCATCACACCAAGCCAATAATTATGTCCAGATCAAAACTATACATTCTGATATATATGATCTTGACAGAATCCAGCAGCATTGATAGGCTATCAATGGACGAACTCTTCATTAAGCATATAACATAATATTAGTACCCAAAGTGTACTCCAATATGATATAAAACTTATGCGCATAAATGAAAAATGCAGCATATGATTACAAATGTGTAGATGATAATATACGGTACCTAAAAAGGTGAGGAGCCAAACACCAACTCCTTGTGATTATTAAATGGGTCAAGAATTACACCCAAGGTCTCCAGTTTGGGCGCAGAGACGACATTTATTTCTGACGGTGTATAACAATTATGAAGGAGCAACCTTTCAAGTGAAGGGGCATCATCGATGATGAGCTGCTGTCCTTCAAAACAAATCCCAATGCTTTTAAGGTGAGGCGACTTTATTTGGAGACAACTGATACCGATTTCTATTCCCAAAACAATCGACAAGCGCTCGAGGCAGGGCAACTAGAGTGGATGATGATGTGCGGTGAGACCTCCGACGGATAAACCACCACAAGCGAAAGTTTTTTAGCGGTGGGAGTCGAAGCATTTGTACCAGATCGTCGGTAGATGGCACCGGCGAAGGTGGCGGTGTGGAGAGAGGAGGAAAACCGCGAGATGGACAACGGTGGTGTGGGCACGAATTCTTGGTATGTTCGTGGTATGAAACTTTCGTGGTAATGGTAGAACTCAAACTGCTGGAGTTTTCCGAATTCAGGGGATGTCAGCCAAGCGTCCACCTTGCCGGGTATGGACGGCATGTAGCTTGTCGGGATGCAGAGGCATTGAACGGGGCCCTGCTGGTGAGAAGAGACGATGGATCTGATGAGATCAAATTCAGGAAGGACAGATATCTGACGACAGTCGAGATTGAGGGGCGTGGTGCGCCATAGAGGGCGCCACCGTGTTGAGAGGACTTGTGTGCGGCAGCAATCCTTGGTGGGGAGAAGCGAGATGATCTCCTCTAGGATGATGTCTGGGAGATCGTTGATGCGGTCCACCGGAGATTCTACCGGTTCCTCAGATCCGGGTGGGGGGCTCATTGCTTCTCCCCAGCTCTGGGTGCGGGATCTACAATCAAGGCGTCGCCATTGGCGGAGCCTCATCTTCTTGGTCTTGGGGCCAGCCGACTCCATTTTCCTTGTGGGCGTCGTGCCGAGCTCACGGGTTTGAGCAGAGTAGCCGAGACGAGCCTAGTGGCAAGGCGAGTGGGGAAGAAGGAGGGCTGGGGATTTCAGAGGAGTGGAAGAAGAGGAGCAAAGGCGTTTTACAGACAAGTGAGGAAGAAGGTGAGCGGGGTTTTCTGGACGAGTGAGGAAGATTGGGGAGCGGGGGAATTGGGTGGGGAGACGGAAGCGGGAGAGCGAGTTGTTCGTGTTTATAAGGCGCGCTGCACTAACTACTCGCTTTTTCCCAAGAACCTCTATCTTCTTTTGCGTTGCTGCATGACTGGCCATGCATGCAGGATGCATGTGCCCGCTGGCCACTGCATGCGCCTGGTTTGTTACTAGGCCTATTTAATAGGGTGGTTATGGAGTAAATTAAGGAGATTTATTTTCTCTGTGTGCATCCACCAAATTAGAGGATGCGGCATCGATGCGTACACTCACATTAAACTAACATTCAGAAGAACAAAAGTTCAGCATGTCTATGCATCTCAATGATTCACCATACTATAACCAATATACAAAACTGTGAGAAGGTGTGGAAATAAAGAAAATCGGTCGATGCTTCTCCGAGCAAAAGGGCCTCCTAGCACGCATTAATTTCCTGGGCATGCTTGTTTCTTCTCAATGTTGCGAGCACTTTGAGCATGTTGGCAACTCCACAACTATCTAGCTGCCTCATCTTGCAATTGATGCTGACACATTTGCAGCAAACACATGAGGCAATAGAGATGACTCAACATGGGTCCATATTGTGCAGTTCCCCTGATATCCTATTCATTGTCCCGAATATGAAAAGATAGGAAAACAGTAGCTATACTTAAACGGTGTTGCATTATAGTAGCACATATCTATTGCTCGGCATGAGATAACACGTTCATCTGGACGAATGGGATACCGACCTGCTCGAGGAAGATTACATATAATTTCATAAGTCCTTGGTTGATTTCCACCTTCGGCTGCACCGCTTGTTTGCTCCTCCGCATATGACAGGATCGTTCCGCATCGCATTCAACAAGTCAACGTACAAATAAGCTAATTTCATCTTGCGGTGGTCATTGTACCTGAGTTACGAATGTAGGAATACCGAGCACCATGAGGTTAGCCGACAGCAGTAGATGCAGCCATATAAATTTTGTGCAAGGCTACCAAAATTGAGGTTTGTATCCCTTCCCGTTATGAGAATTCTTCTTGAAGTTGGTAGAATGTGACGGCTTGTTCTTTGCATCAAACTTCCCTTTCCCCTGAGATTTGTTCTTGTTGTTTTGAGGCTGGTTGGGCTAGAAGTTCTTCTCGTGTACCATGTGGGCACTAGAAGCTCCCTCGGCGACCCGAGCATGTGTGTCTTTTGCTCTCGCCTTCTCCTCAAAATCAAGAGTGCTAATGAGATCCAAAACATAAAACTCATGTCTCTTGTTTTTCAGAGAAGTAGCAAAATCGTTCCACGAAGGTGGAAGCTTGGCAATGATGGTCCCAAAGAACAAATTTGTCCGCAACACACACTTAAAGTACTCAAGTTCCTTAGAGAGTGATCAGATCTCATGAGTCTGCCGAACAACAGGCGCTCATCGGTCATCTTGTAGTCATAGAATTGCTCCATGACGTACAACTTCGTTGCCGCCGCCCGAGGCCCAAACGTGGCCTCGGCGCATCCCACATGTCTTTGCCGCTGTCAAACAACATATACGAATCCACAATGGAATCGCCAAGAACACTCAATGAGGCGGCTTTGAAGAGGGTATCCATGTTCAAAAGCTTCACGGTGTGTAGGATTAAGATAAGCCCTCGGGCTTACCCTTAGTGGCGTCATAGCAGCACATGATCTGAAACCAATATACTTTGCTCTTGTGCGCCACCTTTTATATTGCACCCCTTAAAAGTAGGCGGCTTCAAAAGCGCAAAGAAACAACTCGAGTAAATTGCCCGTGATCAGGTTTTTGGATTGGATTGTTGAATATATGAGCAATTTAGTATGAGATTTAATCTGAATCAGCGATAAATAGATCATGACGACAATTGCAAACATGAAAGTAATGATGCGGACTAAACCAGAGGACAGAATCACATACCGTGACAAATGAGCAGAACCGATGTGGTTGATGTTGTCACTCATGTCGTTGATGAAGAGGTTACCGAGGTCGGGGAAGAAGGTCGTCGCCGAGGAAGTCGTCATTGGCAGCAGCCATGTGAGTGTGCTCCCCAAAAACCTGATCGCCCCTCTCCCGTACAGGATCACGAAAGGCGGGGTTCGGAGGACTGTTGTCCCTTCTCGCGGTGCACGCCGGAAGGAGGGCTGGAGAAGAATTGCGTGGCGGCGCTAAGATCTGGAACGGTGCGAAACCATATGATACATCGGCTAGGGTAGAGCATGTCGTCGGAGTATAATAGTAGGCCTTTGGCCCCAAACCCCACGCCCAAGTCAATAATAGCTCAAAAAAGTCAATAATAGCCCCACCAAGGTTTGTCTAAAAAACGGAGTAATTAAGGCGTCTGTTAGTCCCTTTAGTATAAATACATGATCATTAATAATGGCCCCACCTTTTTCTCACAAAGTAGAGTATGTTGGAGTACAACCGCTACACGTTTACAATCCTCTTCTCTTCTCTCTCCTTCATCTAAGCACAAATACTATATTTAAATCCTTATAGCCTGCTTATGTCATCTAATTATAGTAGTACTTGCTCTAAAAGTTACTATCCACTGTAGTCTGAAATGTCGGGCGTGCAATGGCGGTGCCCTCGGTCATGCTGGCTGCTTCAACAGCGAAGCGATGAGAGGTTGCGTCTCCCTAACTTGCCATCAATGTGGAGCGGCGGGCTCACCGGGCGCCGGGAAGCGAAGCGGAGGGGGAGGGGTTTTGTTGGGCCGTGAAGGTGAGAAGCCAACTTGGGATCGGTCCGGACGGGAAATATCATGTGCTCCCATACTCTGCATATGACACTAGTGTATGTTACTACTCCCTCCTTTCCGGTTTATAGAGATGTTTAGAGTAACATAATAATATGTTATAGTACAAGTTACTCCCCACTATGACCAGCCTTGGCCTCTCCCAGTGCTCCACCATGTATAGTCGCTAAGCACGCCACGTAGGCATAAAATATGATGTGGCACCAATTAACTAAGCACCTATGCATTGAACACTTGAGTTACTAAGCCATTTAATGCACTTAGCACCTTATCTAAAGAGCATTAATAGTATAGCCAGCTGCTGGCTATAAGCCTACAACCCATCTTATAGTCAACATGTACTATAAAGTGCCTAGGAGCACGTGCTAGAGCTGGCTCTTCACGAAGAGCCCGCTTACCTTCTCTCTCCTCTTCTCTTTCCTCCAACTAAGCAGAAATATACTGTACTATTTATTCCTTATAGCCCGCTGACTCAGCTCTATTGTACTTGCTCTAAGCACATCTAAGCACTTGCTAGCACCCCCTTGACCGTGGACCTTGACGGTGTACGTCACCTGGTGTCATAATTTTCCTCGTCATCATCTGAGTCCTAGAAGATCTCACCACATCATCATTAGCATGCAGCCGCCTTGATAGACAACATGCGCAGAAGGAGTAGAGGCGATTGGGGACGCACCACCACCATGTCGTGGGCTCTCCGTATGTGCTCGTGTGCGTGCAGCGTGCGTGTTTTTTCATCGGTGCTAGCTCTAAGGCCAAGGCTGCGGTCGTCTTTGTCTCCGACTAGTAGTTGAGCAACAACGGCAAAGAGGTGCTGCAAGAGATGCGTATGCGCCATTGCGTGCAAGCTTCGCCGTAGCACGACGAACCGGACGTCGCCGCGGATGGCGCATGCCTCCATGCAGCCGAGTGTGTGCGCATGCATGTGTTATTCACGTGCATTCTGCGGCCGAGCGTGTGTGCATGCATGTCTTGTGTACATGCGTTGTGTGCTCCATGCTGTGCGTGTATGTGCATGAGTTGGATCGGATGGAGTTAGTGCGTTTGCTTGTGTACATATTTTAGAGTGTAGATTCACTCATTTTGTTTCGTATGTAGGCCCTTATTGAAATATCTAAAAAGACTTATATTTGGGAACGGAGGGAGTATAAAACATCTTCAACTTAGCATCCTGATGTACCGTTTCTAGTGGTTAGCGAAAAGTTCATGTTCTTTTAGTTGTTTATAGGTGGGCAGGCGACAAAAAACAGGGGAAAACGCGCAAGGTTCCTTGCAGACGCTCCACCGTGAGGTTCCTTGCTCCTCCTCGGTCGTCGGGAATCTATGCTCTTCAACTCTTTTCTTTTACGTGAGCTTTGTTCATCCTTTTCCCAACACGCGAGACATCTAGCATCAAGGTGCACGTGTCATGCAAGAAAATGGAGATAATCAGATAAGCAGTGCATAAGTGAGTCGTGCGGGGGGGGGGGGGGAAGTGGGGGGAAACCCTTTTCCGTAAGTGAGTCGTGCACTTCGATGGCACGTGAAGCAGTTCATTTGGTGTCAGATTGCCAGAAGCACTACTGTAGAACCATCAACTTCCGGAAGAGGCGAAGAGCCAAGCGCAAGGTCACCTGCTATCCTTAGGCTAGGTGTAGTGGGAGTAACATAAGTAGAGGTACCTCCTTTTTTTATTCTATAAACAACCACACGCGAATATCAAGGTGTTGGTTACGTAGAACAAATTTCCTGCAGTCCGTGCTCAGCACTCCTCTATCTCTCTTCTCAGCCAGCCAGCGGACGCATGGAGCCCATCGTCTGTTTGCTCACATGCGGCCCCACATGTCAGTGAAAATGCAAGAGGACCCACCGAACTCGCACATCTTTCACCTCGACGTCTTTGGTGATGAAAAACAAATCCAAGAAAGATCTTCGTGGCCGCTTTTGGAGTTACTCAAGGGTAGTAAGATTCTATTTACAGTTTAACCCAAGATGCACATCTCGTGGCTTAAACTTATCAACTACCACTCTATTTTCTTTCATGACACGACCTGGATGCTGGATATCCCACGTGTCGGCAAAAGGAGGAAGAACTCGACCAAATCTTCGGTTGTGCTCTCGGATTAGACTAGTTGTGCTAACTTAAAATTTTATTGTGTACTCCTCCATTCCAAAATACTTGACTACCATTAGTCCAAAAAAGGATGTGCCTATATACTAAAACATTTCTAGATACATATATATTTTGACAAATACTACCTCCGTCCGGGTTTATTGGTCCCCATTATATTTCGTGCCAAATTTTGACCATAGATTAAACTAACAAAACGTTTACGCATGCCACCAAACATTATATTTTTGAAAGTATGTTCAAATACGAATCCAATGAGATAATTTTTCTTGACATGCATTAACATTTTGTTAGTTAAATCTTTAGTCAAAATTTGACACAAACTACAAAGGGGACCTATAAACCAGGACGGAGGTAGTAGAACGGAGGTAGTAGAATGGATGCAAGTTTTTGTATTGGGAAGAAGAGTACATCCATATAGTGATAGAGCGTTGGAGTTGGCCTTACAAGTGGGACCGCAGTTGAGGAACCGACTATCGGCAAACCCCCACCTCGCCCGCCGCGCGATGGCCGAGTTAGAGAAACGATGAGGTTGAAGAGATTGCTCTAGCACAGACTCCAAGAAATATGGTGTCAGATGGAAGTCGTGGCCGGTGGCGCAGCCGTACTCCTAGACGTGAATGCTTGTTCTGGCCCATGCCACCCTACTACTCCTACTACTACTTACTATATAGTACTACTAGTATCGAGGATTCGAGGTGCTGGTTACGTAGTACAATATGGCTACGGTAAAAACATCCGCACGACGTGTGAAGCATGTGAAGCTAGTACAAATAGTGTACTACTATTGTTGATGATTGGCCTCATCCGATAACCTATTGCAATGCACGTACAATTATGTATTGGGAAAATAATTTTTTGCCTCGTCGCACCACTCACTCACAGAAGCAACTCGAAAGCCATTCATAAATTTAGTAAGTTTATCACAGGCATATCATTTTAGTACATACAACAGGTCATCAACCCACATCGACAACAAGGATACATTATAAATACTAAAGTTTTCAACACACAACAAATAACAAGCAATGAAATGAACTTCAACTCAACCATTCCTCGGCGTTGGAAACGCTTGCTTTGAACCACAAGTAATTCTCTGGGACGAGGCATCTATTGTCGATCTCGAGACCAACGCAGGACTGCTCATCCAGGCTGAAGCGGCCTACTATATCAGTACCAGGGTAGGGAACCACGCTAATGTCCGAGGTATAGACACAGTTGCTTCTCATAAATGGTGCTAGTAACGTTGTGTCAACAGCAGCTTGGATCGCCTTTCACCATCATCGGATAGTTTTGTCCAAGGAAGAGCGAAGTTTGCTCCAAGACTATCAATTCTGTACCAGGGAGAAGGTGTTGGCGCTAGCACACTAGTATCCATCCTGAATACCATGCAACGGGTGTTGGAATAGGTCCGGAGAGTGCGACCATGGGATACTACACCTGCTTCCTTAGCAGTAACATCATCAGTGGGCTGTATACACACGAGAAGAGGTGATCCATCGAAATTAGTTGCCAGGCGCCAACGAGTATATGGGCGCTGCTCGTCCTCATGCTCGTGATCATCATCGTCGTCATCTCCCCCTTGGTTATAAATATTTTCAAGTATAGGTGGTGGAATTTTCACAGGACCTTGGAAACACAAGAAGAAGGTTAATTAGTAAAGGGAAACTTGCTAACCCGCATGCATGTGGATGAAACAATTATAATTACGTTGGAAGACAAACGTACCGAAATCATAACGATTCCATGCAAAAACAGTGCCACGAGTGGTGGCAGCAAACACAAGGCCCTCGTATTCAATTGCATCACAGTACTCATCCGTACGTAAACTGATTTTTGAGCAATGTCCATCGAGTCAAACCAAAGCAACGACGGCAACAAGCTTGTCGAAGATAGCAACAACTTCATAGTTGTTGTAATTCCAAGAGCGGGTGGGAACTCGAGAAATTGCTATCTTCCGTAGAAGACAGTCACCATGATTGTATTTGAACGCGCATAATACCGGTGTGCTCAACCTCTGGGCGATCTGCTTTGAGATTTTTGGAAGTGGAACCCGGTCACGAGTGTACACATTCAGAAGTTCCCACTCGCAGTTGGACCCAATGTAAACAACCCAATCTCCATTTGCGCCTGCCCAGGCCTTGCCCTCAAGCGATCGCATCTTAACATCATACATATCATTATCAAGCGGCATCAACTTGCACAGGGCAAGGCCTCCGTCGTGACGGCGCCGGTCATCAGGGTCACGGCAAAGAAGATAGGGGAGATCAAACCGTTCCTTGACTCTTGGGTTCCTTGTAATGATGTTATTAGTTGAGTCAAGAATGGGCTTGAACGAACCTGCCATGCTAGCCGAGGTGATGAGGTCGCACCGATCAATGAGTTCCTCCACCACGTCATCTTTCAGATCAGGGCAAGAATAACGGAGTCGTTTCCGTCCTGTTCCCTCAATGGAGAAGACGATCGAACAATGGCAGAAGAAAGTGTGAAGGGCTGAAAGAAAATGGAGGAGGGAGAGGAAGAGCGTGCGACAGCAGTTCCAAATCAAGAGGGAAAGGCGAAGCATCGGTGGACGGTTGCCAGTTTCCCACGGTTCACGAAGGGGCGCCCCGACCTACACGTCGGTTCGGAAATACTCCTACTACTCGCTGTCGTCTCACTGATATGTTGGAACATGACCACATGTCAACGAAACATGGTGTGTAATTTCTCGTGCAAAATGCGATCTGGCCGCGTTGGCCCGAAGTGCCGCATTAGTTTTTTTTGAAAGTTTGCCGCATTAGTTATCGACCTTTATTTTTTTAACAAGCAATCTGAATGGATAGCTCCTGTGGTCATCACATGTGAGCGGATACAGTGATGGTTGATTCGCCCGAGCAACTTTATCGGGAATATGGGAGTACCAGCGGATTCAAGGAACAGAGAAATGATGGTTGCTTCGTCCGAGCAACTTACTGTGGCGAAGGTGGGGCTCTATGATTTGACTGCTCACTAGTCATTACTACTGCGGCGCAACGACCGGGGTGAATCTTTCCCTGAAGTTGTGTTGTGCACTCAATGTTGTTAGCATGGCGGTGGAGCCAGATGAAGGATGTCCAACATGTCGGCGAAACGAAGTTGAATTGTTTCTGGCATTGCTATCAATCCTTCAGGATTTGTTTATATGTACGCATAATTTTGATGAAATTGTACTATGATGCTATGAAGGTTTCAACTCTGGTTCCCGCTGGAAAAAGGTTTCAACTTAGGATTCATGTGTCTTGCCTCGAGATTATCTCGTTACAACATTCCATCAAATACAAATGAAACTACCATGGCTAATGCATCTCAATGGTTCACAGATCAGCGCCTATATTCACATCACAACTGAAGACAAAGTTGTGAGAAGGTGTACAAATAAAGAAAAAAATATAATTGATCGATGCTGTTCGTAGGCATGGCTCCATTTCCTTGGCACAATGTTCATTGCTTGGCAGCTAGTTTCACCCAGCTCTGTAGCCAAAAAAGAGGTGTATGAAGGACACCACAATCCGATCATTTTGTGCAACTCCACTAAAATCGGGCGGACCATCCCTGTTTGCAAAGATATCTAGTCAGTGTGATTACAATAATAGTGGAACTAGACGATGAAACATAACACACATAAATAGAAGCCGATCACCTCTACGATCTCTCTTTAGGACTAACTTCTTGTCGGAGAAGATTAGGCACGGAGTTGGATGAGGAGGATAGCAAAACCAGTCTCCCTTTCCGCAGTCCCACAGAAATGTAAAAACGTTGCCCGTGTGAAATTTTGGCGGAACTGCACAAAACACTCTTCTGAAAAGTGATTTGTGCAGTTCACCAAAAGGTCGCAATAGCAACGAGGTGAAAATGGATAGCCCTGTTTGCAAAAGGAGGTCGAAAGGAAACAATTACTGCCCAATAACACAAGTTGAAGACACATACGCTGACAAAAAAGAAGCATGTTCCATGTAAAAAGGGAAAGATAACACATGGTGGTTTATCAAAAATGGTTTGAGGACGAGATTGCAAGATGGAAAGTATGCCGGCCGAGATACAATTTAAGCAAACAACTAAAGAAGATCCACATGTAGCAACGTGGGAAGATGGGCAGTGGAGCAAGGCCGGAGGAAGCTGTACCTGAGGGTCGTCGGGATGTTACTAGGAGGGCGCCGGCGGCCGGGATCTGCCCATACTGCGGCAGCGAGCAAGTGGCGAAGGCCCTACCGCGCCGGAGCTTGGTCAGAGAGAACGGCGGGTACCGTAGATCGGGACGAGCTGCCTCAACGCCGTCGAACGGAGAGACGATGCACATCCTCCCTTTCCACCGACGGACGGGATGCGACCGGATCACTGACCAACGCTGAGAGAGAGAGGCCACGGCGGCCTTGTGTGAGATTGTGTGACGAGACTCACGAGAGATAAACCCATTTTCCATTTTCCCCATGGTAATCGTTTTATATTCTAGGCGTGGTACCCGACCCTCCTTCGAGTAAAGAACCGCTACACGCGTCAAATTATCACGCGGCTGCCTTTTTTCGCATGAAACGAACTCCACCGTGTACCCGCCGGGTGTGGCCGGAACGAGACGTGAGTACGTCGTCCTCGTGCACTTCTTATTTAGGTGCGTGTACGTGGGTGGGTGTGAGAGAGATGGTTTGTGCGAAACAGAGGCAATGTGTTGATGATATCTCAATCAGAAAAACGTAACATATGCAATGTGTGTGAAACGGAGTCATGGACGTGAGATATCGATAGAATTGAAAACAGGGATGAAGTGTGTGGCTGCGTAATCGATAAAGAGTGCCATCGAATTTGTGTTTGCCCACGTCAAAGATACAGGGCGGCTGGCCTACTGGAATTTGAGAGGGCAGAGGTGCAGTTCTTCTCCGTGGCATGGATACCTACCTACAACGTTCGACTATCGGTGTGTGTGTGTGTGTGTGGGGGGGGGGGGTAGAGACCGGTCGACTAGTATATGTCTGGGGAAGGAGAGAGACCTAGCTATGTATTGAGGGAGATCGATCGACATCCATGGATATGTGTAGCATAGGAATAAGGTTGGGAAAAAGACAAAGGTAGAGCGTCGGAGGGTTTGTGGTGGAGTGGCGTCTCACAAATGGTGGGAGAGGCCTGCTAGACAAACGGAGGGTATGAGTGCAATATCAATAAGAGAGGGCGGGGATGTCTGCATGCATCTATGCACGTGCGTGTGAGAGGCAGGTCGGGAGGTATTCAAGGATGATGAGGGGAGAAGATCTGGTTGTGGTAAGCATGCGTAACTACATAGGAAGATCAACCGTCGTGTGTTCGAGAAAAGGAGAGACATAACTAGCGAGGTAAGTGTATCGGTGCTTGGTGAAAACGAATTACAGTCGACCTGGCTATATGTAGGGAGATCAGTCATATACACGCCTGCATGTGTGAGAAGCAAATAAGGTCTGGAGAGACAGACAGGGGGAGAGTGTGTGGCTAGGAGGTGGTGCGAGAGGCCTACCATGTCGAGGGGGGAGGAGTGTGCGAGCATGTGACTAATGAAAAGAGGGGCGGCAGTGTGCACCTGTGCGGAATCGTATTGGACATATGGGGGCATGGACGGTGAGAAGAGAAGAGGGGAAGTATATATGTGTTTGTTGTAGGCACACTTGGCTAGAGAGGTATATCGACCGGTGTGTGCCAGAAAGAAGGAGCCGGGGGCCTACACACACCCGGTGGACGACCTAAAGAGAAATAATGAACGTGCGCAATGGAGGGGCGCTAAGGGTGTGTGAGGGGGCGTGTGCATGCACGATAGAAAGTTAGCGCTAGCTAGCTACAAATAGAAGAGGATCGTAAAGGTGTAAAAGACGAACAAAGATCATAATTCATTATAAAAAGGTGGATACGGATACTTGAAGAAGATATCATAATGTACAACATTGATTATAATTTGGGCTAATGTGTGGCTTTTGCAACTCAGGTCTAAATTCTTGTCATAATGTAGGGGGCAGGGCACTATAGTTTGTGTGATAAACACGATTATGCATTATGGAACATGGTTTAGATTATGAATATATAGTTAGTACATCAAATGTACTATTATTTGGAATCAACATCAAGTGTATTCAAAAATAGAATTGGAGTTCATGTAGTACACATAGTTCATATCTATCTCTATAGTAATCATGTGGTGTGTTATTAAGGTAATACATGAATGATGGTTGAAGTTGGCAACAATCATGATTGTAGATTCTTATTGAAATAGAGAAACGAATTCAAATTTAGTTCGAATTGCAGCGGTAGTATAGACATTTGGAATGCACTAAAATGTTGGTATGAGTAGGTTACATGCATTATACAACAAAGCGAAAAAAATTAATCGGACATAACATGGATTCATACTCCCTCCTTCCATCTATATAGGGCGTAATGAGATTTTTAAGACTGCCTTTGACTATTGACAAGATTAATAGTACATGATGTGCACAATGTGAAAATTATATCATTGAAAGAACCTTTCACGAGCGAAGTTAACGGTGTGCTTTGTGTAAGTTGCATGTCATATATCATTGCTCTAATATTTGGTCAAAGTTAGCATCGAAAACGCATTAGGCCCTATATAGATGGAAGGAGGGAGTAGCTTTGAATAGCATTTGTATAGTAAAACGGGGCAAGACTCTCTCTTTGTGTGGTGTGAATAGTTTTATTTTTTTCGTTTTCTTTTTGGTTGAGGGAAGTGCGAATTCATTTGGTACGTACAAGTACAATATTACTACACGTTAGGCTTGTCCCGAAAATTCAACCCGCGTCTTGTTATATCCCGAAAATTCAGATATCGTGCTCCCAAAACTGGCGCCTTCACAACCCGCGCCTTGCTATCCCGAAATTACAACGCGCGCGAAAACTCCCTCCAGCTGCCAAATCCCGACACACGAAATCCCCCTTCTAACCCTGAGCCGAAAGGGCCGCTAGTTCAAATCGGTGGGGGGGTACTATTGTAACACACCCTACATTTTGGACAAGCGTGTCCCTAAGTCATGCTTCACCCCTCCCATCGCCCCCTTTTCGCCATTCGAAATCCCAGGCCGCCATAACCTCTCCGCTCCAGCCGCGAAACCCCACCCTCCTCCATCCGCCACATCACCGCTGCCCAGCCGGAGCCTCTTCCCCGACGACGTCGTCCACCGCAACAGCTCGACGTCCCTCGTCCACCTCCCCGGATGAGGATCCGTCGTCCATCTCGCCGTCCCGCCGGTTCAGCCGTCCCGTCCTCCACCTCCAAGGAGCTGCTCCGACAATCGCCTCGTCTATCGCGGCTGCTCCATCCCCACAGCGCCGCCTTAACCTGCTCCATCGGAACCGCAACATCCTCACCGACTCCTCGGATGAAGCCAAGGCCTACTCGGCGCCACCAAAGAGGTTGTACACTCATCGCATCGCACCTTCTCCTTAACTCGACCTCCCGGCGCCGACGGTGCTCCATCCCGCACCGCCATGGAGCGGCTACCTTGAAGCCGGCGCCACGGGCGACATCTCCATGGCGACTCTCCCCCAGTGCGAGGTCCCTTCGGCGGCGGCGTCCATACCAGCCGGATCTGCTGCTGCTGCTCCGGCTCTCGCTCGCTCGCTCACGCTGCTGCTGCTGCTCCGGCTCTCGCTCGATCGCTCGCTTCGCCCATTTCTTTGTGCTCTGCCCTCGCTCGTCTTCTTTGCTTTCTGCTCTGATTAAGCCACACTTGATCATTGAATCAACTTTTGGGTCAGTCAATTTTCTGGGGTTAGGGGGAAAGGGCTCGCCAGAGTTAAGGAAGAACCACCCATAGCGGGGACGGGGGATCGCCGGAGAGGTACCCCACTATCTATCTTAGGGTTCAGGGTGGGGGGCTAGAGGGCTGGCCGGGCGGTGGCGAAGTTGTTTCGGGCGGCGAGGCGGCGCTGGGCCGTGGTTCGCCGGTGGTGGTAGGCGGCTCAGGGTGTGCAGGTTGAAGATGAACTGCAGGCCCTCCCTAAACTACATGTCAAGTGTCTCTCTGCTACCATTGCGTTCAGTTTCAACAGTAGCATTCAGATTCCACAGTTAATTTCAGTTTCGACAGTTAAGTTCAGAGTCAACAGTTTTTACCTCATCTGTTGTAGTCAGGTGGTTTTTGGTGATGTTAATTTTACATCCATTTTTCATTCCATCATCTATTGGAGATGCTATTAGAATCTCACTTGAGATTGACGATGTCTGTCTTGTGCTGCTTCAGCCTTGACGTCTTACGGCTCACCGGAGCTGCTCCAACGACGTAATCCATCCATCACAATGTGAGCAAAGGCTGGACGCCATCTACTGATTCCTCGAGATCTTCCTCCACACCTCCGACATCCACCTCTGCCTCAATCGCTTCAAATGACCAACCCAATGATGCTGAGGTCGACACGGCTACGGCAAAGAGGTTGTACACTTGTTGCGTCACTTATTACTATACATTCATGTCGATCCATTAGGGCTATTTTGGTTCAACGGAAAAACATAGCAATAGGGAATTTTCCAATGGCACTCTACTATTCAATTATTCATGCATTTTGTTGAAAGGAATGAAGCAAAACATCCACCGACCTACTTTTCAAAATCCTATGCATGAAAACAAGACCAAGTGCATTAGTGCCGTAATAACATTCTAACTGCATACACTTTCATATGGTTTCTCTTTATTTTGGCCATGTTTCTTTGCATTCCTCTGCTCTTCCAATTCCTGTAAACCAAACACCCAAGTTGATAGAAATCCTGTGTTTACAAATGCTCTGCTTACCATGTGCATTTTCCTATCCTATTCGGTGTTTTTCCTATCCCTGCGTTTTAAGAATCATGCAAGCCAAATGAGCCCTTACAAAATTACTTCACATGATGCACGTGTCGAAGGGAACTTTGTGTGGTTTGTCCTGCTCCTGCCGCGACGTCGTCCACCTCATCTGAGCTGCTCCATCGACAGAAGGATCCACTAAACCAGACATCACGACTCCTGACCGTCTTTCGCCGCCTCAGATCTCCTTCCCTGCCGCTGACACGCACCCCAACGGCATCACTATCATCGACTCACCATATGAACCTGAGGAGTACACGGGTCCACAAGAGAGGTCGCACTCTTTTGTTTCTGCTTATGTTATGCATTGCTTAAACTTACCTGCTACTTTATCGTCCTGTTCAGCTCTTGGACTCCCAACTCAGGTCCAAATTCATGTTCAAACTTGAGTTCTAAATTAGTTGTGGGGCACATATCGAGGCAACAATGAATAGTATGTCTGTCTAATATCTGGTTCACCTAGGGTGTGCCTATGTTGTTCATCTTGTATGGGAAACAAATAGTAAAGCAATCGTCATTTGTCTTTTTATTAATTTAAAGCAATCATTAGACTGCTATCATTATTTTTGGATCCATCCACTGGTTGTTACCATCACTCTAAATTTCTGCATGCTCTCATTACATAATCTCACCATATTTTTTCGTATGCATGTCGGTTATTGTACACAAATCATGTAACATGTAGAGAAAAAGAAAAGAGTTTTGCTTGGCAATACAATGTCATGCAGACATCGCTCCATGGTGGGTTCAATGGCAAACCCTCCCCACCCCTCTCCAGATTGTAATCCAGAGGAAGATATCTATTTTGAGGCGGATTCAGACGCCGCTGACCACTCCTATTTACCCCCCAAGGTGTTTTCTCTACCTTGGTATGATGATGTTAGTCATATCATGCAGATGTTGCCTTGCAGTGCCTACTTTTGACATCATATATGTCATCTGCTTAGTTTAGACATGTTCTGTAATGCCACCTGTTTAGTTTCTATGTCATATATGGGTATTATGCAGTCTCATGTCTTTTAGCCAGCCATAATATATGCGAAATGTGCAATGCCATCCTGTTTAACCAGGCATCATATATTTGAATGATATCTTGCCCATCCTTTTCTTCATTACATTTCCATTTGTCAACAATGTTTGTACATTAAACTACTCTTCCCGTGAATCAGCCATTTGGGTGGGAGATGGAAAAATCTGGAGTGAAAACAAGGCCTTCAGAGCAGACAGTGCTACCTGTCGAAGCAGATCTCTTGTTGGGTCCCGATAGCTCCTCAGAGATGGATTCGGAGACAGATGACCAGTCATATTCCCCCACCGAGGTGTATGCTCTAACTTGGCACGGTTATACTGCTCATATCATGCATACGGTGTCTTGCATTGCATAGTTTAGACATCATATACACAGTATTCAACACCATGTTCTTAGTTCGGACATCATATCGAATGCCCTCTGCTTAGCATATAAATCACATATGTGAATTAAATGATGCGATCCTAATTACTTAGATAACATGTAGGTGAATTATGTCATGCGATCCTGTTTTGTTATTCATCATATCTTTGAATTATGTTATGCTATGCTATCCAGTTTAGATAGACATCATATATGTGAAATTATGTCATGCTATCCGTTTTAGTTAAACAATATACATGTCAACTATTTCATGCCCTCTTTTTCCACACTATCTATTGCATCTATCTCTCATACAATGTCTGTATATTCAACTATGTTTCCTTTTTATCAGCCAATTTAATTGGAGCGGGTTGTGCCAGTATCTAGCGGAATAAAAACACGGTCTTCAAATAAAACAGTGCTACCTATTGGTGGAGATAGCACCCCGGTTGTACATGCACAAGAACCAGCCCTACTACACATAACCCAAACTCTCGCAGATTGCACCCCTCATCATGATGGATGAGAACCAGCTTCACCCAATCTAACCCCAACCCCAGCCGATAGTAACCCAGTTCTGTTGACACAACACCATCTCCACCACAGAGCTCCCAAACAAGAGCAGTTAGTAAGGCAGCTCCAGTGCCCAAAGGGCCAGTACTATCACGGCGAACCCCAGCTCCACCAGTTAGTACGCCTATTCCCATGGAGGAAGCACAACCAGCCAGTCGTAGTTTAGCATCTATCGCATTTGATGTTGTTAAATCGTATGTGCGTATCTTCCCATCTTGGAAATATTATACTAAAGATGAAGGAAAATGCCAGTTGCAGGTGTTTGTCCAGGAGTTATGTGTAAGTAATGTTATTCTTGGCAATTAGTTTGCTTCGGCCCATACATCCTACCTCCATGGTGGTTATAATACAACAAATTTTTCCATTTTTCTCTATAGAGAAGGACCGATTTGGAAACTCAGGATGAGGTAACCTGTGCTAATACCTCTGCTATCTTCAAGAATGCTTGGTGGCAGTATCGGAATTACCTGAAGAAAACGTACTTCACCAGCAAAGAAACTCATCAAATTCCCTTACGTTCTCCCGAGACACATATCTTTGGGCGATTCTTTGGGAACGCCTTGTTACATCTTGGTCCCGAACCAAGAATGTGGTAAGGTCTATGAGCTCATTTTCTATTTTTAAGTATTATATTCTTGCGTCTTATTGTACTCTATTCATGTAGAACAAGTGCTCAAACCTCAAGAACAATTGTTCTAATTTAAGATTCCATTGCTATCATAGTTCAAAAAAGCGCTAGGCGTTAATTGTGCGTTTTGCCACCGCCTTGCACTTTACTGACCAAAGCGCATGCTTATGCGCAGTTATGCATAGATTAAGCGTAGTTATGCGCAATGCATTTTGCCAACGCCTAGAGCCTAGGCGCGCTTAAGCGCTCGCTTAGGCGCGCCTTTTTTAACTATGATTGCTTTGCTCTTGTATCATTGTATTTACTCATACAAACTTATTTTTAAATCGAAGGATCCAATCGAAACTCCAATGGCACGGCAGGTATGTTCACGCATGTTTCTTTAACAGGTTTGCTCTTATCAATAGCTCTTTTGATTTCAATTTCAATTGTGTATACAATTGACTTTCATATCAAGCACATTACTAGCATCACAACAGAGCAAATAGTGTTGTTGTACATGTAGACCCGTGGTACCCATCTGAAATCTTGTTGTGCCGTGTAGTTTCCCACGCTTTGTATTCTTTCACTGTTGCTTTGTCTTGAACTGATATGATTTGAACCGTGTCTCTATTTTGATTTGGCAAGATAATGCAGTGACCATAGGACATAGATATATGTTTGTTTGATGCTTTTATTATGTACTATTACTTGGCAATAGAAGACTTGGTAGTTTAATCCTGTCCACCTTACTAATGAACGGGTTCACCGAAATGAGTTTCATATACTAGTACATGCTAAACTTGTTATTTGTCTGCTTGTTTCTTCTTTTAGAATCTTGTGAGAATATTGGGGAAGAGTGCCTTATTAAGCAATGGTAAAGGAAGTAATGCAGATAACGTTCAGGATAGTGACACATCCTTGTTGCTCTCCAACAAAGCTGATAAAACAGCTAAGGAAGACTATCTTGAAGACAGCGAGACAACCCCAAAGTCCTGTCTTGGTTTAGTGTTCGAGTTACTGGCCACTACCGCATGCACAAGCTATTCAAACTCATTGTCTGAATCAGTTCGGTTTCTTGAGTCTCAACTACAAGATGAAAGACATCGATCAGCTGTGCTGCGACAAGAAGAGGAAGGATTGCGAAAGTCCCTGGAGCATTCAGATGCATACTTTCTGGTGCAACAGCAAGCATTGGAGGATTTTAGCGCCAAACAGGACAAAGCTAATCAGCTTGCTAAGCTTATTGCCAGCATGGTGGATACCCAGGATAACGTTTCTTGAGCTCTTCTGAAGTTGTTTCAGTTATGCTCTTGTTTTGCTGCCGTGTTTATTTGCACTGGTGGCCAATTTTGACGGCCAAGTGTATGTAATATGCTGCTTTGTTCCCTATATTTGCACTGGTGGCGAACTTTGATGCCCAGTGGATGTAATATGTGTAATAGCGGTAATAGGCTAGCCTTAATTGCTTGCTTATTTATTTCCTTATTGTCTTGTTTAGTTGTTTGCTTGTAGTCATTGCAGTTCTTTTTCTGTGTTTTTCTAGTGGCCACAATAGCCTATTTTTGGTAACTAGGACAAAATAATCATGGCAACACACCTGACTGTTGTAACCTTGGGCCTCCTGCAAGCCGTATGATCCATGGGCCTTCGTTCGGCCGTAGGAGCATTGGCCTTCTATACGGGCCGTAGGATCCATCGGCCTTCTATACGGGCCTTAGGGATCAATGGGCCTTCTACGGGCCGTAGGGTCCATGGGCCTTCTACGGGCCATACTATCCATGGGCCTCATACGGGCCGTAGGATCCATGGGCCTTCTACGGGGCGTATCATCATTTCGCCAATCATGGGTCGTACTATTCGTGGACCATAACGGGCCGTTAATAGGCCGTATTTCATAACTCTATGAAAACAGCCCAACGGGTTTTTTTACATGAAAACGGCCCAACGTATTAACGGTCCGCAAACGGGCCGACTATAACGACGGGATGAATTTGGCCCACAAGCAGAAAATGACAGTAACGGGCCGTATGTAACCGAATGCTGCAAATGAGCCCAAGAATCAATGGGCCCTGAGAAGGCCGAAAGATAACTTGGGCTGGAAACGGCCCAATGGAATAACGGGCTGTTAATGGGTATAAAGTGATACACTGTTCATTACGGGCCAGTTTTACCACGGGCCGTTAATGGGCCAAGAGTTACAAAGGTCCTCATATGGGCCGAAAGAAGTCATGGGCTACACACGGGCCGGAAGTTAAAACGGGCTGAATCATATTGGACGGCCCAGGTGACGCTACTGGGCCTAATTCGGATAGGGCGTAACGGGCCCTGGGTTAGCGGGCTGTAAATGGGCTATATGCGAAAATCACTACAACGAGAACCTCCCCTACAACTACGCATTCACTCCAACGAAACATCAATGTGTTGCTAGGATTAAAGTCCCCACTTCCCACTTCGCACGACTGTTGACCAATTTGTTGAAAAAGAAAAAGAAAACACATCCTAGCAATAAAGTACCCACATTGCCGCAGCGTACCTTCATCCTATCGTGCGAGGCCGGATCCGGTTCCTCCGGTTCCACTCCTCCCTCCCCACTCAGGCCGCCTCAACCGTGCTCCGCGGTCCCGACGTCGAGGGTTTCCTCATCAGTCCGGCGCAACCCTTCCCTCCCACCCCGAACGGCACCCCGCGGAATCGGAGGAGTGACACGATGTCGACCGCGACGATGGTGCAGGTCGGTGACGTGCCAGACCCGACGGTGCGGAACCACCTGGAGCAGGACACCCTCGAGTGGATCTTCGTCGGTGGCATGGGCGGCGTCGGCAAGACCATCTGCAGCTTCATCGTCTCCATCTGCGTCTGCTAGTCCTCGTTTCGTCATCTCCAGTGACCCTGTTCTTCATCCTCGGGGACGCCTTCCGAAGTTGCTTCACCAAGTTCTTCACCCTCGTCAAGGGCTTCGCAACCTTTACGCCAAGGTGATTATTTTCTCCTCTCTGTTAGCTTTCCTCCGATTCACTCCATCGGCCCCAGGATCTGCGTTAGTACTTAATTTGAGGTATGCGTGGCTGGTTGCTTCTTGATGAACTCAGTATCTTCACGAAATGTAATGGAGATTCTACCTGTGCTTGTAATCTGGCGGTGATTTCATCTTATGCTTTCCTTGAAAATTACAGTTGACATAAGTTCTATGACTAGTGGAAAATAAGTATGCTGTTTGGAAATTTCCTTTTTATTATATTCGCCGAGGACAGACTTTCAGTGATCAAGATTGAGGTGGCTGACTTGGAGAAAAATAGTACCAATTATCTAGCAATTCCTCCGGTTCGCCAAGCAAAGAGATATTTCATGTTAGTTGAACCCTTATTATTGCATCGATTTTACGTAACTTTTATGATCCATGTTATATATATACTCCCCAGTCAAACATTTGTTCTCTTACCGTAGATTAGTCAAATGGAGTACTATTTTGTAGTTTTGATACGGCTCCTACAAGCATACATTATTATGGTTACTAAACTTGCGATGCAGGAGAAGGGTCTAGAGAAAATGACAGACTTAAAGAATAGATTCAGTCATCTATTGAATCAGGTATTCCTTAATATTGAGAAATTTCAACCTATTGGGAAACTATGATTGTTGTCTGTCCACACATGTATTCCCATGGTCGTGTGCGGAGGATAAATTTTATTTAGGGTATGGCAAACACTAAAGCTGTCCGCTGCTCTTGCCGATGTTCGCTTGCCTGCCATCGCCGACCATTGTCCGTTTAGCCGCCGTTGCTGCCACAATGGACTAGTTAGCTAGCAGGTAGGGTCCATCACTCTCACTCGCATGGTGTCGCTATGTGCGCATGATGCCTCATAGCTTGGTCGCTTCAGCTTAGGGATTAGCGATGCATGGCGTTACCAAACAATGGCTAGGCCAAAGATCGTGACCATGCCCATATCTCACCAACGATCCAAATACATATTACTCCCTCTGTCCCATAATGTAAGAAGTTTTTTCACACTAGTGTAGTGTCAAAAGGCATCTTACATTATGGGACGGAGGGAGTATATATCAATTCACTCCACCTTGGTTGTAGTACATTGTATAACTTAAAAATAATTAGCATGAGTGCGTTTGGTTCATCAGAGTATGAACTAATTCTGTGGAATATGGAGGTAAATCAATTCTAAATCCAATCAATTGTAACCTCTACTTGTGAGTACTGCAGCGGACATCTTGTTTACATCCGAAGACTACATAATGACAAATGGATACACTCTTATAAAAGCAAGTTGGCAACCTTTTTTTCCTATAAAGATGTAATAAATTTGGCTGTAGCTTTTGAACTTATTGATGTTATTTGTGTTTCTCTGCCATCTTACCAAGAAATGAGACATGCTATATTGTAAGTGAACATTCTGTTATTTGGTGACAAACTAACAAACTGCACGCACATGTTTTCCATTCAATTTCACCACTAATTTTTTTTGTATATGTTTTTATTTCTACTAGTAAATGTACAATTTGTGCATCTGTCATGTTTTCTTGTCTATTTGGTTGAGCAAATAGTGCATCTAAAGTGGAAAAGGGTCTGTAAGCATTCTGTATGGCTGGATATTGAAGTTTCAATTGTTTTCTCCTCAGATGGTTTCTTATGTTTGCAATTCAACAAACAACGTAGCTTTAAATTTTAGTACGGTAAAGAGGTGTCATAATCAAGCTATCCTCTTAGTTCTTTGTTAGTATTATTTGTGCAATACTACACAATGCACATTGTATCAGGTCATTCATTTCATATACAAGGTGGAAAAGTCTTGATGGTTTAGAACATACCACTAAATAAATGTAATAGGAATAATTATCGCATGACCTTCAACCTTTATATGTTGCTTCTTTAAATTTTACGTTTCTATCAACCTGGTTTTACTCTACCATAAGTTACTGATCTTGTTTCTTTGTTGTTGTAGATTGCCAAGAAAAATAGATCATGCATGGCACATGCCGATTAAGTAGGTCAAGAATTGGGCTTCTACTAGATAGTTTAGCATTATGTTTTAGAACATCACTTTCATGGTCGATGTCACATTATGTTCTACAATGGCTGAGACGTTGATTGCATGGTCAATAATTGGGCTACTACTAGATAGTTTCACAAGCTGTAATCTTTGGATTGTGTTCTTTGTAATGCCAAATGCAACAGAGTTAATTTTATATATGAGATCTTTATGTTTATTATATCATGGCTTTTGTGCCTTTGTTTGAATTGACCTAATAATTTTGGATGTAAATATATGAAATGCCATTAATTGTCCATGCTATGTAGTTGTTGCAATGATCCATTTGGAAATCCTCATATGTAGGGTAACCAGCAATGCATATGAAGCGTTGTTATGGTCTTACTATATACGTTGCCGGCGTTGCAACGCATATCCACATTGCTTACCAACGCATGTGTATACGTTGTTGTAGACTTTTGCAACGCCACCAAAGGCAACGCATATTCATCTGTTGGTGTAGACCTCAGCAACGTTTATACGGGCATACAACAACGCATCATTGCGTTGCTAAAGGGGGGTTATTGTTGTAGTGAATGCCGTTAACAGGCTTTCCGTGGGCCGGCCCGCCACCTTTTGACCAAGTCAAACGGGCCGGCCTTTTCACAGGAATGGGCCTTTGTTGGGCCGTGCCATGTGTCACCGTATCATAGGCGCCTTCGGTCCAGTGAGCGGATGACATCTGTCCCAACTGTGAGCCGACACGTGTTTCCTCCAGCCAATGATGATTTTACACGTGGAAAATCCCCATTGGTCGGGGCTATTAACGGGTTATCGAATCCAAAACCCGACCCGATAGCTTAACGACGTTCCGTTACGGTGGATGCCACATGTCGGTCATCCTTGACGAAAGCACTTCTGTGACGCGCGATTTATCGTCATGGAAGTGGACACTTTCGTGATGATAATTTTCGTAATGTCATGGAACAGTTCTACGACAGCACATGTATGACTATCTTGATTCTGTCATAAATTTGTCATGGATGTACATGCATGACAAAAAACGCGACCTACTGTGACAAACACGTATCATCACGGAAGTGTATTTTTTTGTAGTGCATGGTGGTTATTGTAAGTGCATCTAGTTCTACCCCTAGTTGGTTTTGGAGAATTGACGACAAATGTGGTTGAGGGACTAATGCGTTTGTGAGAATTGCAGGATAACGCAGGTAGTGTCCCTCATTGATTCGGTTTACCTACCGGAGATGACCCCTAAAAATGTATGAAGACATTGAAGACAATGGTGGTATGTGAAGATATTCACATTGAAGACTTTGACATGAGAAAACATTGAGTGAAGCCTATGGAGCGCGAAGATTGTGTCGTTTCGTTGTTTCCTTTTCTTCTTTGTTGAGTCGTAGGAACCACCGTACTGTTAAGTGGGGTCCAAGTGATCATAGTCAGAATGACTGAAGTGATGCTCAACCCAAATGCTATGTCTTCGAGCGAAGACAATGAGAGCAAAACTTATCCAGAGCTGGATGAGTCACTTTGCTTGTAGCCCAAGTAAAGTTGCCGTGTGTGTTTAAATCGACCGTTGGAACACGTGTCGGTTCCTTAGTGACCTGTGGTCATTTCGGACATAACAGTCAGGTTGCCTATTGGCTATAAATAGCCCACCCCTACACCATAAATTGGTGGCCGCTCAGAGTTAGTGCACGGCTTTTGTCGTTTGAGAGCAACCCACCTCGAAGCCTTTGAGAGAGAGAAATCCTTGCGAGGACAAAGCCCAAAACACCTAGAGCCAAAGAGTGTTAGGCATCACTGAAGTTTTCCTGTCTGTGTGACCTGAAGACTTATTACACTTGAGGACTATGGATCCTCCAGCCAGTTAGGCGTCGCATTCTGAGCATCCAAGAGTCATTGTGGATTGCCGGTGAACGTCTGTGAAGGTTCGGAAGTCTACCTTGAAGACTTACCAGAGTGATTGGGCGAGGACTGTGTGTCCTTAGCTCAAGGGGAATAAGGTGAAGACGCGGTCTTCTGAGTTGAATCTCAGCCTCCCTAACCAGATGTACAGTTGTCACAAAGAATCGAACTGGTCCAACAAATCCTGTGTCATCAACAAGTGACTGGTTCTATCCCTTCCCTCCTTTACTTAGAGTTTGTCTTCGTGAAGTCATTGCCTCTTTGTCATTCCTGTTTGACTTCATTGCTTGACTACTTTTGTTGATTGGCTTCATACTATCTTCCATCCTGATCCTTACTACATAGCTGCTATTAGTCTTGTCCGTTCACAGTATTGCATACTTGACTATAGCTTGCTTGTTGTAGTTTATCTTCCGCTGCATATCAATTAGGTCATTTTTGTTGTTTGTCTTTGAAACATCCATGCTTTGAAGACTTTCATAAAAATCGCCTATTCACCCCCCTCTAGTTGATAACTAGCACTTTCAATTGGTATCAGAGCAAGGTACTCCCTTGTTCTGTGTGATTTGGTTTAACCACCTGGAGTTTTAGCTATGTCAACTGCAGGGATAATCAAAGTCTTCGCTGCTTTCCCCGTGTTCGATGGAACTGACTATCCCTACTGGAAGAATAAGATGCGCATGCATCTTGAAGCCATTGATGTCGACCTCTGGTATGTCGTCAAGAACGGCGTTCCTAAATCTGGTGAAGGTGTCACCCTGCAGATGTCAAGAAGTTCATTCAAGCTGGACTCCACCGCAAAGAACATCATCTGTGGTCATCGACCAAAGGACAAGATGGCCGCGTGTGAGTGCTCTGGATACGTCGAAGCTAGTCTGGGACTGGCTATCCAAGGTCAACGAAGGCGTCTCAACCCAGAGAGATCAAAGGATCAGTGTTCTTCACAATCTTTTCAACCGCTTCAAGAGAAACGACAATGAAAATGTCCATCTCACGTTTGATCGCCTCACTGACATCACAAATGAGCTTCATGCTCTCGGCGCCACTGAGGTCACCAAGCATGAAATCGTCAAGACACTACTGAGATCACTTGACAGCTCTTTTGACACCCTTGCCCTCATGATCCAAGAACGTCCTGACTTCAAGACACTCGATCCGTCTGACATACTTGAGAGGCTCAACACACATGAGTTATAGCTTTCTGAGAAAAGAGATATCTATGGTCCCAACTATGGCCGAACTCGCGCTTTGAAGGCAAAAGTTGTTTCCTCATCTGAAGAAGAATCTGACTGCGGTTCTGATGATCCTGAAGACATTGGAAAGGAACTTGCTATGCTTGTGAAGAAGTTCCAAGTTCACTAGGAAGAAAGGCTTCAGAAAGTCTTCACGATCGAGCTCAAGAAATGATGAAGCTTCCACTCATGACTACAAGAAGAGAACCTGTCACAAGTGCAAGAAAACTGGACACTATATCTCTGAGTGTCCACAATGGGACAATGTGAAGAAGAAGAAGAGCAAGGAATATGATTCTGATGACAAGAAGAATAGAAATCTTCAAAGTCTTCTTCCAAGTCCTCATCAAAGTCTTCATCTCATAAGAAGAGCTCATCTGGCAAGGTTCGTGCTTTTGTTGGCAAGGAAATGGATTCAGAGGAGGATTACGCTCGAGGAGGTGGAGGTGGAGTCTCAAGAGGAGTCCGACCTGGCGTTGCAAGTCCGGCTTTAGCCACATCCTATGTTGCCAAGTCCATCTTCAACATCAAGACAATGACTTCTACACCAACGTCAAGGCGATGACAAGGACGACCCTGCTCCCACCTACTGCTTCATGGCACGCGATGCCAAGGTAAAATCACGTGATGCTTACTTTCAAACATCAAGTGAAGATGACTCTGATTGTGAATCCAAACCCAGCTACAAAACACTTGCTAAAATTGCAACCGAACAACAAAGAGCTATGGAACATACCCAAAAACTGTTAGACAAAAGCGATGACCTGTTGGACGCGGAAATGACACGTCCACAGTCCTTAGTTGAAGACATTAAAATCTTCATGCTAAGTACCAAGAACTTGAAAGTCGTCATGAAACGCTCTCAACTACTCATGAAAGGCTCTCCTATGATTATCTTCAAAGGAAGCAAGAGCTTGAGAAATTGAGAGCGGCTCATGAAGATCTTCAAAAAGAGAATGAGTCACTTCACTCAATGCATCAGCTCCGCTCAGGATGGATTTGGACCACCATGTCTAAAATGCCTTGAGCGTGATATAACTACCTCTGTTGCTGAATGTTCAACTGCTGCTACTGTTGCATTGTCTTCATCTACTAATGTGGTAACTAACCCCTCTGCGGAGGATACCACTACTATTGCTGATGAAAATGCTAGGTTGAAGACATTGCTTGAAACGAGGGATGTATAAAAAGTCTGAAAGGGCATCGACACTTCGCGATGTCCTCAAAAGCGATTCTGAACCGAAACCCTAGGAAAGAGGGTGTTGGGTTCGAGAGGAAAATGAATGTTGATGGTTCCCTCTTTGGAAGCCCGAGCGGTATCCCAAAACCACGTGGATTCTTGCCAAAGGGACCTTCAAAGGATCCATCCACCTTATCTGGCTTTACCTGCTAACCCTATTATCATTGATGAATCCTTTGATGCAAACTATAAGCTGTTCAAGAATCGAATGGTGAAGTGTTTGCCGTATATTGGTACTAACTGCAGGAATGGACCCCCTATGAAGAAGATCTGGGTTCCCAAAAGCTGTCTTGAAAATCTTCCAGTTGAATGTCATCATGACACCACACGGGAGAAGACAAACCCAGGACCTAAGGCGTCATATGGTCCAAAGGCTTCATACAGCAGAGGACTCACCGAGTCACCCTAACGCCAATGTTTTGCAGGAAACCGTACTCAAGTTTATGAATATGAGCGTGTGTCCTCAAACCGCTATGTTCATAGAACTAAGAACTTTCGCTTATTCATATGAGTATCATTCATCTCCTGCAAGGCTATTTGCTAGGGCTCCAAAGCCGAAATTCTCGTGATGCTGCACTTAGACTCATTGCTTCTAAGCCACCCCTCAAGATGTGGGTGGTTAAGAAGAATTAACTCTCTTTGCGTGAAAGGGTCTCCACCAAAATCAAAGGCGTCCGATGCTATTGCTGGGGACCTAAAACATCTTGTAGGGCACAAGATCAAATGCCCAAATGGTCTTACTATGTATTTTGTTCCTGAATCGTTTGCCATTCATCCTATCAGTCCTAATCTTGATTTAAGTTTCAATAATCCACTTGCCTGTCAAATGTTTATGCTTCACAATACTCTTGGTGAAGCCTATCCCTCTAACTGTACTGTAGGGTATGACACCTCATGCTTCAGAATGGATTATGGACAGTGGATGCACTAACCATATGACTGGTGATCAAAGTCTTCTCATGGACTCAACCTTACGTCCATCAGACAAGAGTCACATCACATTTGCTGACACTGGTAAAAGCAAGGTATTGGGTCTAGGCAGAGTTGCAATCTCAAGGGATCAACACATGGATAAAGTGATGCTTGTTGAATCCCTTGGTTTCAACTTGATGTCCGCCTCAATGCTTTGTGACTTGAACATGATTGTGATATTCGGAAAATATCGCTGCCTTGTACTAATGGAATCGACAAGTCTCTAGTCTTTGAAGGGTATAGGAAAGATGATCTATACATGGTAGATTTCTCACCTGGTCCACAACTTGCCGTATGTCTTCTTGCAAAAGCTTGAATCTTGGCTCGCATCGGAGGTGGGGCATCTTGGAATGAGGAACTTACACACACTCGCCAAGAAGAAGCATGTCATAGGCATCAAAGGTGTCAAGTTCAAGAAGGATCATTTGTGTGGTGCCCGTGAAGTGGAAAGATGACTGGCAAAGCACCCTCGAAGACAATCATGACGACATCTCAACCCTTCGAGCTGCTTCACATGGATTTGTTTGGCCCAACTCATTACTCTACCCTCACAACAACTGCTTGTCTCTATGGCTTCATCATTGTTGATGACTACTCAAGATACACATGGGTGCACATAATTCTCTACAAGACTGAAGTGCAAGATGTCTTCGATTTATTCGCCAATCGAGCAATGAACAATTATGGCGTCAAGATCAAGCATATCGAAGTGATAACGGCCTTTGAATTCAAGAACACCGGACTTGATCTTTATCTGGATACCATGGGAATCACTCATGAGTTCTCTGCTCCATACACACCCTAGCAAAATGGCATCATGGAGCGCAAGAACATAACCCTCATTGAGATGGCTCGAACAATGCTCGACGAGTACAAGACACCCAGAAAGTTCTGGCCTGAAGCCATTGATACAGCTTGTCACATCATCAACCGTGTTTATATCCATAAGCTTCTGAACAAAACATCCTATGAGCTCCTTACTGGCAAGAAGCCAAATGTCGATTACTTGAGTATTTGGGGCTAAGTGCTGGATCAAGGATCCTCATCACAAGTCAAAATTTGAACCCAAAGCTCACGAAGGCTTCATGCTCGGTTACGGAAAGGACTCACACTCTTACAGAGTCTTCAATCTCTATCTCTACAAAATCGTCGAAACCGTAGATGTGCGATTTGATGAAACCAATGGTTCACAAAGAGAGTTCCTGCCAAGCACACTAGACGGAGCTCCGCCCAATGAATCTATCAAGGCGATGGGAACTGGTGAAATCATGCCCTCAAGCACGTACTGAAGAGGAACTTATCATTTCTGCACCTAACCAACCTGAAGACAATGCTCAGCCTGAAGACAATCCTCCCATTGATGACAATGATCAGCATGAGCAAAATCTTCATCCAGTTCATCCTCGAGTTGCGAATGAAGTACAGATTGAGAAGATAATCGATAGCATCAATGCACCTGGTCCACTTACTCGCTCAAGAGCAACACAGCTAGCAAATTTCCGTGGGCACTTTTCCTTTGTATCAATATCAGAACCCAAGAAAGTTGCTGAAGCTTTTATGGAACCAGAATGGATTCAAGCTATGCAAGAAGAACTTCAACAGTTCAAGCTGAATAATGTTTGGGAACTTGTCAAGCGTCCTGACCCTCACAAGCATAACATTATTGGCACCAAATGGATATATCGAAACAAGCAAGATGAGCATGGTCAAGTTGTCAGAAACAAAGAAAGGCTTGTGGCTCAAGGATATACTCAAGTTGAAGGAATTGACTTCGATGAAACATTTGCTCCTGTAGCTAGGCTTGAAGCTATTCGCATACTACTAGCCTATGCTAACCACCACAATATCTTGCTCTATCAAATGGATGTGAAGAGTGCATTTCTCAACGGCAAGATTGAAGAAGAAGTATATGTCGCTCAACCAGCTGGCTTTGAAGATCCAAAACATCCTGATATGGTGTACAAGCTAAATAAAGCACTGTATGCCTCAAACAAGCTCCTCGCGCCTGGTATGATACAATCAAAGACTTCCTGAAGAGCAAAGGCTTCAAACCAGGATCCCTTGATCCCACACTCTTCACGAAGACATATGATGGTGAACTGTTTGTATGCCAAATATATGTGGATGACATTATCTTCGGCTGCACCAACCAGAAGTATAGTGATGAATTTGGATACATGATGCAAGAACAATATCAGATGTCCATAATGGGAGAGCTCAAGTTCTTCCTTGGTCTTCAAATTCGTCAGGAAAGAAATGTCATCTTTATATCTCAAGAAAAATACCTCCAAGATTGTCTGAAGAAGTTTGGAATGCAAGAATGCAAAGGATACACGACGCTAATGCCAGCCAAACACCACTTGGGTCCCGACGACAATGGTAAAGAGTTCGATCAAAAGGTATATCGCTCCATGATTGGTTCATTACTTTACCTATGTGCATCTAGGCCAGATATTATGCTTAGTGTTTGCATGTGTGCTCGATTCCAAGCGGCACCAAAGGAATCGCATCACTTAGGCGTGAAGCGAATTCTTCGATATTTGGCTCACACCCCAACACTCGGATTATGGTATCCAAAGGGCTCAAATTTTGATTTAGTTGGATTTTCGGATGCTGATTATGCCGGTGACAAGGTGGATCGCAAGTCTACATCGTGCACATGTCACTTTACGGGGACGATCACTCGTCTGTTGGTCTTCAAAGAAGCGAAGCGTGTGTCACTCTCAAATGCAGAATCTGAATACATTGCTGATGGATCTTGTTGTGCTCAGCTTCTATGGATGAAGCAAACTCTCAAGGACTATGGCATCAATCTGACACAAGTACCTCTTTTCCGCGACAATGAAAGCGCCATCAAGATTGCCAACAATCCAGTCCAGCACTCGAAGACAAAGCACATTGAAATTCGTCATCATTTTCTCAGGGATCATGTCATGAAGAAAGATATTGACATCATTCACGTCAACACTCAAGAGCAATCGCGAGATATCTTCACAAAGCCCTTGGATGAGAAAAGGTTTTGCAAGTTACGGTGTGAGCTAAATATCTTGGAATCCTCAAATGTCCTGTGATCAAGCACACATCCTAACATTTATGCATGTTGATGACTTAGATGTGCGACGCACGAAGTAACGTATATCTTCTATCAATGAAGACTTACATTCTAAGTGTGAATACATTAACGTGGAATTTGACTTCGGAGCGCCACGATAATTGTGCGCCATGTCTGGGTCTAATACTTCCTATACGGTGGGTCACGCCACCACCAAATTTCTTTGTTTGAAGTGTTTCACTCATGGCGTTATTTCTTGAAGCTATTCGCATTTGATTTGACTTCAACTTCAACCTATTTTCATGATTTTCTTCACTATGTTGATTTGGTTGCTGTCTGATATACATATATATTTACATCCTCTCTGACATTCACTTATAGCTATGTCTTCAAGTTGAATCTTTTGAACTAAGTGAATGTGATCGGTCCCTAATCTCTCTATGCTTTCTATCTCAAACTCTATCTGTCCAAATCATATGCATTCTATTGAAACTGTCAAATGTCTTCTCTGTTTCCTTGTCAGCAGAAGACACAGAGACTGTCGTGGTTTTGTCACGACAGATGTCCTCGTGAAAGGACTTAGTCGTGGAGCCATCGCTACGGGTTAACTTGAAGGGGTTAAAGCGGACGCAAAGACACAAGAGTTTATACTAGTTCGGCCCCTTCAATGAAGGTAAAATCCTACGTCTAGTTGTGATGGGATTGATGTGGTTTCGATGACTAGTGAGCAAATAAGCTTCGCCTAGGCCTCGAGTTGTTGTTGTCTGTCCTTGAACAGCCCCGGGTCATCCCCTTATATACACGAAAGTGACGCCTGTCGGTTCGTAGAGTCCCAATCTCCGGTTCATACTGTATCCGGGTTGGTCTCTCTCTATTCCTAACTTACAATACAAGTTTACATACCCGGGCCAGTTTACGGCCATGTGTTCTAAACCGACTACAGACCTTGGGCCCTTACTTTCATGCTTGGGATTTTACACCGTTGAACTATCGATGAAGTTAACCCGGCCCGAATAGGCGGTTTACGCCCGATAGTAATATCCCCAACATTAGGCCCCAGATTGATTTGAACAAGTTCATGTCAATCCTTGATAAAAAACCTTCATCTTCAACATCTTCTTGTAATTGTTGAACCGCCGTGATGTCACCTTCTCTAGTTACTGTAAACCGCCGTATTGACTTCTCCTGTGAATTTTCGTAAACCGCCATGACGTCATCTTCGGAGCACCGCAACGGTCCGTCATGACATCATCTCTGCATAAAAGGATTAAAAAGATTCCCTTCTCATTAATGATTATCTCGAAAATCGAGGCGACAGGCGCGCCCACTCGGCCGCTTCGGACGCCTTGATTCTCGCGCCTGCCATTTACTCTTTCCCTTATAAATAAAACCCGAGGGCTCCTCTTTCTCTCTCTTCTGCATCTTCTTCTTCCTCGCGACGCCCTCAGCTCTGAAGCTCCGCCGCCGTCCGCGACCTTCGAGAACTGCACCAACCAAGGCCGCTGCATCAACCTGAGTTAGATCAGAGGCTCTTCGCCCCCCTCCGCCGTAATATGTAGCGGTAAGCTTCTTCTGTTCCTCGTCCTTAGATCTGCATTAGGTTTTACAAGCTCATCCGCATAGCTCTTCATTTTCCTCTTCATCCTACCTTCTGCCGCGGTAGTTTTTGATCCAAAAACGATATAGATCTCCTGCGGTAATCTTTCCGCATCTGTTTTTAATACTAGCAGCCCTTCCTTTTCTTCTGGTAGAGTATGCATCCTTCTCTGTTTTGCTTGAACGTCTTTTAAAGAACGTAGTAAAAACTGCTTTATAGATGTGCGGTAGATCCAAATAGATTTGAACATTGTGTGAAACCTGTTTCTGTCAACACTTTGCATAAATTTTTAATCTTGGCCTTTCTGCCTATGGGTGGTTTAATCCTTGATGGTCAATCCGCCATATGTCATTAGCCCTCTCTTAAACCGCCAACTGTACCTTGCATTGTAGCTTCACCGGTTTAACACTGAATTTTTCACTTAAAAACCGTGAGATGTAAACCGGCACTGTTTGATTTTCTTTCAGCTCCCCCTTCCGGAATGGCGAAACAATTTCTTGCTTGCAATTGGGTTCCATCCCGGATCATGGAAACACAACTCAACGGCTACTCGTCACCACCGGGCGTTTAGCCCCAAAAAATGTTCTCCACTGGCGAGTTCCGGAATCGGAATGTCCACCTGAACCTCAAGACGGAGAAGTGATTGTTTTTATGCAACACCTAGACTGGGGATTCAGCCCGCCCGGATCAAAAATTTTCCGGGATGTCCTCGCAAGCTTCCAACTCCATCCACAAGATATTGGTCCGAACTCTGTGTCCAATATATGCAACATTCAAGTATTCTCACAAGTCTATCTTCAAGAAGAACCAACCGTGGAGTTATTTGAGATTTCTTTCATTTGAACCGTCAGTAAATGCAGAATTCTCGGATGGTCCTAACACATAACTTGGCGGCGTTTCAATCCAGAAAAGGAAGGAAGTGGACTTCCCTCACGCCAAACATCATAGCCATCCTAAAGATTGGAATCAAACCTGGTTCTATTGCCGGAACACTGCTCCTAACGGAGAAAATCCCTTGCCGGGTTATCGCCCTCACCGGCTTAGCAACAGCCACCCATTGCCTTCGCGCTTGACCGCCGCAGGACGGAAGAATTTTGCACCTCAAATTACCAAGCTCCGGGCTCTGATGGCCAACGGTTTAACTGGTATTGACCTTGTCCGCTGCTGGGTTTCTTGGGGCATCTTGCCATTAAGCCGCCGCCCCGGATTGATGCACGAATATACTGGTGACGTCAAAGATCGTCAACGGCATCACGAATTATCAATAACTGAACTTGAAGTTACCGAAACAGTGAAGAAAATGCTCGATGAACCGATCTCCGCATGCAGCCAAACCGGGTTGGCTCCGTTCTGCATCGGCAACAAACCGCCCGAGGTAAGGTTCCTCTCATTACTCTACTTTAATTCCATATTGATTGTATTAATCCCTCTGTATTAATTTTCAGGCTAACAGCTCCTTTTGGAAACGAACTAAACCGGCCCGGGTTCCTCGTGCAAAGACCAAGACCACCAAGAAAACTGGCAAGAAGAAAACCGCCGAGTCTTCTGAACCGCCAGAAGATGAAGAATCGAATCTTTGAGGTAGAGCTTGACTCACTTGGTTCCTTTTTCATTCATTTCATTGATGATTACAATTCCCGGGATGACGCCGAGGCCAGCCATGCAGAGCCTGTTGAGGTAATCCTTCTTTCTTCGATTCGATCTTGTACCGGTTAAAAGAATTCGCCGCACAGTCCGGAAAGTGAAACAATCTCACCCTTATGCTCATTTGAATCCAAAACTTTCTCTGAAGACACAGCAAACTGAAGAACGCCGTACGACCCGGCATAGCGATCAACAAATTACGTCGTCCGGTTTAGCTGACACACCAACCCAGAAACATCGTCCATAGGTGACTTGTTCTCCTGAAAAGCGTTATCTTTTGAAAGGTTTCTTCCGATGCCCTCTCAATCCGTCTGACCCGAATTACCAGGCTTCTTCCAACTCGTCTGGCGGTTCATCAACCACTCAGCTCCCTCCTCTCAAAGTTGCTGCCGGGTAAGTATATTATTCCTTAATTTGTTCCTTGTATTTGTCGGTTTATCATATTCTAACCCTTGATGTTGTAGCACCAAGTCTCGACTTAGTAAAAAGGCCAAGACCCTCGACCCTCATCATGGATGTTGATCCGGAGAAGACTCGAGCATCATGGTGAAAATCCCGAAGTTGCTAAAGACAACTCTGCTTTGGGGAAAATCAAGATGCCAATGCTAATCCGCCAGAGGTTGAACCGGATGTCCAAGTTGAGACTTCACATCCTCCTGCTCCTCCGAGTCACGGAGCGTAACAACGGGACTCAATTGCTGATCCGCCAAGCCCGGGTATGAAAGCGCCAAGCCCAGTTGAAAATGCTAATCCGGCCAGCCCGACCAAAGACGATGATGTCGTAGTTACGGGCACCGCATATACCACCCCTGGCAACCCGGTTGCTCTATCAAAGCACAGTGCCAAGGAAGAATTTACTGCCATGAGCAAAGGGAAGGAGAAAACTGATGCATCGACTTATAACATTTTCTCTGCCCAAGACCTTCACTATGGCTTCCTGAACCGGCTCTACACAAGCCGTGATTTTGAAGCCGGTTTAGTAAATCTTATGAAGGAGCGCTATGAGGTAAACAATTGTGCCTTTCTCTTGTACCTTCATTGCATATTAGCCCCCAAGGGTCGGTTTGTCCCTGGAAAGTCAAACCGGAACTTTGCATAATCCATAGTACTTTGTCTTATATATCTCTGATCAAACACGCATTAGCCCCCAAGTGCCATGATTAACACTTGTATTAATCCACGGGACTTCAATAATCAGTATAAAAAAAGATCTGCATTAGCCCCCAAGTGCCAAGTGTATGACTGGTTATGCGCTTGGGACTTCTTATGAAGATATTAACATGCTCCCTTTTTGTTGCAGAGTGAGATACGCCAACAAGCCTCACAAATCAATTATCTTCAAGAAAATCTGAAATCTCAACAAGCAGAGACTTCCAAGGCAAAGGATGAGCTGAAAACCGCCTTGACTACCATGGAGCAGCTCAAGGAGTGGTTCAAGTCTGAGCGGGCCGGCTGGGATCTTTGAAAAGGCGGGCTTGCTAAAAGCAGCGGAAGATCTTTGAAGCAGCTCTTAAACCGGTGACGGAAGAGCTCACTGGATTGAAGCGCCAAATCAATGCCATGACCTCTGCAATATTTGGTAAGCAACGTTTTACCAAGGTTGTGATGAATATTCCGCTTTGAAGTTTCCTCCGGTTTAACCTGAACTTTCTTAAACCGGTATAGGTAGGCGCATTACTCATCTGGGCTCTGACTTGCGGAAAAAACTCAAGGCCGCGTATACGCTAATTGAAAAGCTATATACCGGCACCCAGCGAGTTATTTGCGCCACTTCTTATGACAATGCAGCTCCGACACTGATCAAGGACACACTGGACCGGCTATCTATGATACCAGCACAGATAGAAGAATTGAAACGATCCGCTGCCCGGGCTGGCACCTTATTGGCACTAACTCGCGCCAAAGCATGGATAGCTGACCTTGATTCGGCTGACATAGCCAAGGGCTTCCCCAGTGCTCAAGAAAATGGCGAAGTATTTGATAATGATGCTCTCAAACGGGTAACAAGGGAGATGCGTCCTCTGGCGAGTCAATTGGCAGAAGAGGCCAACCTTACGGTTCACCGCTCCTTCTACGACGCGAACAACAGACGGGTTGAAGCTGGTATTCCGAAGTCACGTAACCTTGTTCCACCAACTCGTAAGCACACTTATGCCCACGACGTTGATCCGCTGAGCTTATAAGTGAAGAGGCTTTCTTCGTGCTTTAACCGGATTGATCGACCACCAATGACTTCCGGCCATTGGATGGTGAGGAGGAAGAAGTTGAACCGATGCCAGACGACCCATCTACTTCACGTCAACCGGCAATGAAGCTTAATCCGTCAAGTCGGTTGATGCATCAGAAACTGCCCGTTATGAAGCAATTCCAAATTTTGGGCCTCTGAATGCCTTGTAATAGGATAGCCAACACTTTTGCTTTTAATATGCCTTTGTGCAATGGTGCTGACACCTTTGATTGAATGATCGAAACCTTCAATCTATATTGCCTGCAGTCACAAAATCTTAAACTGCCACAGCGGTCTGTGCCGCCAGCCGGTTTGTGACATTCATATATATATGAAATGAAATATTGAGGTATATAATCAAAATTTGTGATACAAAATACCTGCCATCGCTGGGCATGAAGTTGGCTTAGCCAATCTTGAAGCGGAGGTTGTATAAACCATTACCGTCAAAGGAGAAAACAGCTCCTGTGTTTATCTTTGCCGGTTTACCATGTAAACCGTGCGGGTAATGACAAGCCCCCTTTTACTACATAATGGGATGTTAACAGAAAAAGTCAAACCGGAAAAATTATCTCCGGATTAAAAATGGACCGAATTCCATCAATTGACAGTTTGAACTGGTTTAAAAATGTTATCGGTTTAAGAAACGCAACAAAAATCAAATAACAGTTATGAAAAAATATGGAAGCAAAGGTAATGATAAAACCGTTTGCAAAAAGACGCTTTACTGAGCCGATCAGATGGTGTTACCATGGTCGAACACGACCAAGGTCCCTATAAGGTGTAGCCATGGTTCAAGTCAGCCAGGTCCCCAACTGAAACCGTGGCATTATGCCGATCAAGTGGCGTGGCAATGGTTCGGGTTCGACCAAGCCCCAAGTGACTCTATGGCCTTAGGCCGATCAAGAGGCGTGTTGGTTCAGACTTGACCATGTCCCCAAGTGATCTGGTGGCTTTCGCCTATCAAAAGGTGTTGCATTGGTTCGGACACGACCAAGCCCCCAAGTGATATCATAAAGCTTTTGAAAAGCAAACTCAGGGGGTAAACCGGAGGCCGCTTTAAGACAGAACAACTCCATATAACCGCGCATGATGTAACAGAACAGATACCCCACTTTAGCTGAGGCTCCGGTTTATTACTTTATTCATAATATATACACTGTCATAATATGTACATAAGTAGAGCCGATGGCTCAGGTATAATAAGGCCGAAGATGAGCTATGTTCCACGTCTGTTGGTCTCCTCCTCGGCGTGCGTGAGTCTTTATGCTCTCGAATATCGATCGAGATAAATGCGACCCGTTGTGCAGATTCTTGCTGACCACGAAAGGTCCCTCCCAAGGTGGGGAAACTTGTGCATATCGATGCTGGTCTTGGATGAGCCAAGCACCAAATCTCCTTCTTGAAAAGTTCTGGTTCTGACCCGGCGACTATGGTAACGACGAAGATCCTGTTGGCAAATCGCCGAGCGGGCAGCTGCTATATCACGCTCCTCATCCAACCGGTCCAAAGCGTCTTGCCGTGCCGTCTCGTTGTCCGCTTCAACATAAGCTGCCACACGAGGTGAGTCATGACGGATATCACTGGGGAGAACTGCCTCCGCTCCATAGACCATAAAAAACGGTGTGTATCCTGTGGATGCATTGGGCGTAGTGTTGATACTCCATAACACAGATGGTAGCTCTTCTACCCAACAACCCGGTGTCCTCTGCAAAGGGACCATAAGCCGGGGCTTGATGTCTCTCAAGATCTCTTGATTAGCCCTTTCTGCTTGACCATTGGACTGTTGGTGGGCTACTGAAGAAACGTCAAGCCAGATGTGTTCACGTTCGCAGAACTCTTTCATGGCACCTTTGGACAAATTGGTACCATTATCTGTGATGATACTGTGTGGAAAGCCAAACCGGAAAATCACCTTTTTGATGAACTGAACCGTCATTGGCGCGTCACACTTGCTATGTGTTCTGCCTCTACCCACTTTGTAAACTTGTCCACCGCCACCGTGAGGTGGGTCTTCTTAATCCTTGGACCTTTTGAAAGGTCCAACCATATCCAACCCCAGGTTGCAAACGGCCAAGTAATTGGAATCATCCTCAATTCTTGGGCGGTACATGAGCTGCGTCTGAAAACTTTTGGCAACCATCACATCGTCTGACCAGATCTTCCGCATCAGCATGAGCAGTCAACCAATAGAAACTGCGGCGGAACGCTTTAGCCACCAAGGATTTTGAACTGGCGTGGTGACCACAATCTCCTTCGTGGATCTCACGCAATATTTCACAGCCTTCCTCAGGGGACACACAGTGTTGAAACGCCCCTGCCACACTGCAGTGATGCAACTCACCATTAACAATGGTCATAGACTTGGATCGCCGGATTATCTGCCGGGCCAACGTCTCATCTTCTGGTAACTCACCCCGGTTCATGTACGCAAGATAAGGAAGCGTCCAATCCGGAGTGACGTGAAGAGCTGCCACCAATTGAGCCTCCGGATCAGGAATAGCCAAATCCGCTTCACCAGGGAGCTTGACCGACGGGTTGTGCAACACGTCGTAAAAACATTAGGCGGGACGGTTTACGTTGAGAGCCCAACCGGCTTAAAGCGTCCGCCGCTTCATTCTTCCGACGGTCCACGTGGTCCACCGATAGCCCTTGAAATGACCTGCGGCAATATCCACCTCACGACGATATGCAGCCATGAGTGGGTCCTTTGAATCCCAAGTGCCAGACACCTGTTGAGCCACTAGGTCCGAGTCACCGAAGCACTTAACCCGGCTTAGATTCATCTCCTTATCCATCCAGAGACCATGGAGCAAGGCTTCATACTCAGCTGCATTGTTAGTACAAGGAACATTAAGCGGAGAACGTAATGAGAACTTGTCACCTCGTGGGGAAGTTAATACGACTCCGGCCCGAGCCCTCCAATTGCTCGGATCCGTCCAAAATGGATGGTCCAATATGTGTGATCCGCTTTTCTTGGTGCTTGCAACTCCGTCCAATCATTAATGAAATCCACAAGTGCTTGAGACTTCACCGCCGTCCGAGGCACATACTTCGAACCGTGCGGCCCAAGCTCTATAGCCCATTTAGCAATCGGCCATCGCTTCCGGTTACAGATGATATCGCCTAAAGGAGCGTAACTGCCACCGTTATGGGGTGCCCTTGGAAATACTGCTTGACTTCGGCTTGCCATGAAAACTCCATATACCAGCTTCTGCCAATGCGGATACCTTTGCTTAGATTCGTTAAGTACCTCGCTGATATAGTAAACCGGACGTTGAACCGGATGCTCCTTCCCTGCCTCCTTCCGCTCCACCACAATGGCCACGCTGGCGCTCGGCGTTAGCGACAACATATAGCGAAGCGGCTCCTTGTCAATGGGAGCGGCGAGCACATGCGGGTTGGCCAATTGCCGCTTTAAGTCCTCCAACGCTTCATCGGCGTGGACTCGCATAAACTGATCTGTTTTTTCAAAGATCTCGGTACAAAGGGATGGCCTTCTCTCCGAGGCGGCCGATAAACCGCTCAACAAGGCAATCCATCCCTGCCAAACGCCGACATCGTTAATACACTTTGGTTTAGCCAGGGAGGTAATAGCCGTAATCTTCTCCGGATTAGCTTCAATTCCTCTGTTGGACACGAAAACCCAATAACTTGCCTGCCGGAACACCAAAGACACATTTGGCCGGGTTGAGCATCATCTTGTAAACCCGCAGTTGTCAAAGGTTTCCTTCAAATCGCCAATCGCTGTTTCCTTCTTCCTTGACTTGACCACAATATCATCAACATAGGCGTGCACATTACGGCCAATCTGTTTATGCGTGCAATTACGTACCTGCGTTGATAAGTTGCTTGGGCGCTCTTGAGCCCAAAAGGCATAGATACATAGCGTAAGGCTCCAAAGGGAGTGATAAACGTTGTTTTCTCCTGGTCCTTAATCGCCATCTTGATCTGATGATACCCGAATACACATCCAAAAGCTCAACGCTCACAACCCGATGGCATCAATAATCTGGTCAATGCGGGGAGGGCAAAAGGATCTGTTGGACAAGCCTTGTTAAGATCTCGTAATCCACACACATGCGCCAAGTGCCATTTTTCTTAAGAACCGGCACCGGATTAGCAAGCCACTTTGGATGGAAGACTTCAACGATAAAACCAGCTGCTAAGAGCCGCCACCTCCTCTCCAATGGCCTTGCGCCTTTCTTCGTTAAACAAAGTGAGAAACCGCTTCACCGGTTTGTACTTGGGATCAACATTAAGAGTGTGCTCAACGAGTTGCCTCGGTACACTGGCATGTCGAAGGCTTCCATGCAAAATGTCCCGATTCTCACGGATGAACTCGATGAGCGCGCTTTCCTATTTTGGATCCAGGTTGGCACTGATGCTGAACTGCTTGGACGAATCGCCAGGCACGAAGTCAACAAGCTTAGTCTCAGCTGTCGATTTGAATTTCAGGGCCGAATCATGCTCTGTAGTTGGCTTCTTCAATGGAGTCATGTCCGCCGGATCAACATTGTCCTTATAGTACTTCAGCTCCTCGGTGGCACAAACCGACTCTGCGTAAGCCGCATCACCTTCCTCACATTCCAAAGCGATCTTACGGCTCCCATGAACCGTTATTGTCCCCTTGTGACGCGACATCTTGAGCTGCAAATAGATATAACAAGGCCGTGCCATGAACTTGGCATAAGCCGATCGCCCGAACAGGGCATGATATGGACTTTGGATTTTTACCACTTCAAACGTCAACGTTTCCGATCTGGAGTCATATTCATCACCAAAGGCCACTTCCAGAGCTATTTTACCAACAGGATATGCTGACTTGCCAGGTACCACACCATGGAACACTGTATTGGACGGTTTGAGATGTTTATCCGTTAGCCCCATACGACGAAAGGTCTCATAGTACAGGATGTTAATGCTGCTCCCTCCATCCATGAGTACCTTGGTGAACTTATAACCTCCCACCTGAGGTGCCACCACTAAGGCTAGCTGACCCGGATTGTCGACCCGGGGAGGATGATCCTCTCTACTCCATATAATGGGCTGCTCTGACCAGCGTAGGTAATGGGGCACGGCCGGTTCAACAGCGTTGACTGCCCGCTTCTGAACCTTCCGGTCTCGCTTGTCCAAGCTGCTTGTGAAGACATGGTATCGCCCACTATTCAACCGCTTTGGGTTGCTCGATAACCCGATCGTGCTGTTGCTGGTTGTAACCACCTTGGCTATTCTCGATTGTTCGTTGTTATGTCCGCCCAGACATTATTAAATCCTGAACCAGAATTTCCTCCACCGTAACCCGGCCCGGATCCTGAACCGCCGCCAGAGCCGTGATCATACCGGAAAGCATTAGAACTCTTGAACTCCTGCATAATGTAGCAGTCCTTCCAAAGGTGGTTGGCCGGCATCTCCTTCGTCGCGTGCTTTGGACAGGGCTGATTCAACAAATAATTTAAGCGATCCGGGTTAGGATTCGGAGCCCCACCACGGTTCGCCGCTTTACCTCTGCGTCGCTGACCCTTGTCCTGCGCATTATAATTAGCCACAAAGTCCATGCTGCCATCTGCTTTACGCTTGCCATTACCTGCTGAGTGATGTTGCTGGCCCTTGGAGTTGTTGTTCTTCCTTCCATTCCCTGTCTTGTCATTGTCAGACTCGGGATCCTTGGTACTATCAGAATCAGCATACTTCACTAAAGCGCCCATGAGAGTTCCCATGTCATTACAAAATCGCTTCATGCGCCCCAACTTTAACTTCAGAGGCTGAAACCGGCAGTTGCCCTCCAGGGTTAAGATTGCCGAGTCAGCGTTGATCCGGTCTGATGAGTGCAAGATTTCCGAAACGCGGTGTACCCAATGGGTTGTTGACTCCCCTTCCCCCTGGACACAAGCCGCTAAGTCCACTATGGACATGGGATGCTTACAGGTATCTTTGAAATTCTGGATAAACCGGGTTCGCAACTGGGCCCATGAACTGATAGAATTGGGCGGTAGGCTCTTCAACCAAGTACGGGCCGTTCCTTCAAGCATCATGGTGATGTACTTTGCACACGCCGGCCTCATCCACATCCAAAGATCTCCATGGCCATCTCATAGCTTTCTATCCATGCTTCGAGCTAAATCGGCGGTGTAACTTGGCACCTTGCGTGGACCCTTGAAGTCTTTGGGCAAGCGCACATTGCGTAGCGGGACGAGGCAAGGCACCCCAAAGAGCTAGAGGTAACCCTGTGCTCGACCGAGATGGTCAGACGAACCGCATAAGCCGATGAGCACGATCTTTGTCTTTGCTAATTCGGCCTCCTGGCGCTCGGGCCGGTCCACCACCTCCTGGGCGTTATCGACGCCACCTGCCGGTTGTTGCCACGGGCGCACCACGCCGTGCATTACTTGATACGGCCGGTTCATCCACGTGCACTGCTATAGCTCCGGCTTGGGCGGGGATAGAATGGATCCGATCGCGGTATGCGAATACGCTTCTGTTGGACCAAAGCTGTCCTAAGGAGCTCCTTGACCGCGGCGTCTCTACCGCGTGGTGAATCACCTTCAATTGGAATAGCCTCCGGCCGTGCCGCAGCTGCAACAAGGTTATCCATCGGGTTGGAGTAGTGACCGGAGGTGTCTGCACAGCCCGAGGCACACCGGTGTTATGGCGAGGTAGATCTATTAAGCGGTTGGACCGACGCGCCCGTCCAGTGCTTCCGCCCGGTTTACCACCGGCGGATTACCGGTTCCCGCCCGGTGTTGAAGAGGTCTCGCTTCAAAATCAAGGCAAACAGGATCTGTATTTCCTTTTCATGACTTCATGTGACGCGTTACGATCCAACATGAGCCTATAAGCTGCGCATCTAAAGCGGCCCGCTCTGCTGTCATCCTGCGTCTGCGGTGCTAGATCCGCTTTAGCTCGAGTGATTTGTTCCTTCACCTTCGCAATCTCCAGCGTTATGAGCGTCCTGATCCGCCGGGTTAGCCTCTGCCATGAGCGCAGCCAACGTATCGAACAGATCTGATAAAACTTGAGCCGGCGGGCGCACAGGGCCTCCTGCCCCGGCAGCCGCCACCGCTGTTGAACCGGCGATCATTGCCGCAGTAGTCGAAGAGTGAAGCGCTGCTTGTGTACTGGCCATGAATATTCCAACCCGGTTGGGCAGATCGGAGGGGTCCGAATCATCACCATCGGAACAGCCCCAATCGCCATCTTGTAGCTGATATAGAGATTCGGTTTCTCCGGTTGGCGACTTCGTCGTCGAGTAGACGACGGTCTCGCCACCAGACTACGATCCGTCCTCATAACTTCCTCCGTGGATGACTCCCACAAAGGCACGCTTCACAGCCGGTTTAACTCGGGCAGATCTCAGACGCCGAGCCGTCTCGGCGAGGTCGGTGCGGATGTCCGGCTCAGCCCTGCTCACCAATCTTGTCGATGAAAATGTTTATGCCCCAAAGGGGACCCGGTATCCGTGATTTCGATCGAGCCGGCCTCGAGCCCCGCCCTGCGTCGTTGATGTAGAGCTTGCCGCGGCGACTCTTGGTCATCCGGCCCACAGCATAGCCTTCGAGTCCTTCGAACTTGCCCTCCAAGATCATCAAACCATCGTGCGATAGCCCCACGGTGGGCGCCAAGTGTCGTGGTTTTGTCACGGCAGATGTCCTCGTGAAAGGACTTAGTCGTGGAGCCATCGCTACGGGTTAACTTGAAGGGGTTAAAGCAGACGCAAAGACACAAGAGTTTATACTAGTTCGGCCCCTTCGATGAAGGTAAAATCCTACGTCTAGTTGTGATGGGATTAATGTGGTTTCGATGACTAGGGAGCATATAAGCTTCGCCTAGGCCTCGAGTTGTTGTTGTCTGTCCTTGAACCGCCCCGGGTCATCCCCTTATATACACGGGTGACGCCCGTCGGTTCAGAGAGTCCCAATCTCCAGTTCATACTCGTATCCGGGTTGGTCTCTCTCTATTCCTAACTTACAATACAAGTTTACCAGGCCGGTTTACGGCTACAGGTTCTAAACCGACTACAAGCCTTGGGCCCTTACTTTCATGCTTGGGCTTTTACACTGTTGAACTACTGATGAAGTTAACCCGACCCAGATAGGCCGGTTTACGCCCAGTAGTAATATCCCCAACAGAGACATACTTTAAGTCTGTTTTAAATGATTCATCATTACTGTTGAACTCCGGAGAAGCCGGAACGACCATCCGACAAACCGGGCGAGCGTGGGAACGTGGGATAACTCACAGTATGTTGCATGCGTGCCACGTGCCCCTCAGATGTGAACCGCCAGGGGCTCACAGAATTGCGTAATTGCGCTGCACGCCTCGTTATAAATACACTGTCCCTGCGGTAAAGAAAATCTTCTTCCACCTCTCCACCTCGTCAAAACCCTAGAGCCACCGCTAGCTCTCGACGCCCTTGGCGGCGGCGCTTAGCTGCCGCGACTTCTCCGACGCCGTCCTCACGCCGGCCGCGAACATCTTCATCTCCGCCGCCGCCGAGGTTTCCTCCGTCGCCAAGTTAGCGCACGGCGGACTGAACTGCTCGGCCTCCCTTTCCTTCCGTCTAGCAGTTCTTCGAAGCGGTAAATATATCTCTATTTTTACCATCTTTTTGATCTTCAAGATTCATCCTACTTGCCAAAAATGGTTTATGCCCATACAAAGTTAGATCTATTCAGTCTGCATCTCGTACTGCTTAGTATATTCACTTAAGCTTCACGACTAGTTAGATTCCTCACTTGTACTTATTCACGGATTCGTACAAATCTGGAACCAACTCTCAGCGTATAAGTGAATTTCTTCGCATCATGAGGTCAATGTCTTCAAACCGATTTATCTTCAAAATCTTCTGAGAATGCATATGACCTCTTCCCCTTCCCTCGCATCTCTAATGCTGTCACAGGTACATGTCCGTGGGAGAATCCCTTGGTTCTCATAGTCTGCATTCGTTTGCAGAATTCTTACAGCATCAAACCAACTCTCCCGAAGCCAGTTCCTGTCTGTCAAGCAAACGCAAGCCTTTGAAGCCTTTGATTGTGAAGCCATTCAGTTTGAAGCTCATGGCTACAGATAAATCAGTCAGGAAGGGCGGCAGACAACGTCGTGAGGGAACCTCAAAAGATCTGCCTGATGACCTCGTGAAATTGTACAAGACAGATCCTGAAGAGACTTATAATCAGCGCAAGACACGAATCCAATGGATTCGACGCTATTGAGCTGAAAAGTGGTTCAAGTACAATTTCGTCACACAAGAATATGCCGAGAAGAATGCCATCAGAAGCCCTTGGGGTGATATTCTGTTTCGAGGCCTCCCTCCCAAGAGCATGGCTGAAGCTATTGCACAAGGTTTCTATACTTGCATGGTCCATGGACCTCACTGAAAATGCCGACCAGCGTCTTTGCTCACGGTGTCGCGATGACAATCTCTTCAAGCGCAACTTCCAAAGACGCAAAGGCTTCTGCAAAGGAAAACAAGAAGTCATTGGGATTAGACTTCAATCCTGGTCCCTCTGCTCCCCGTGCTGACGGCTCACGTGACGCTGAACCCAATGTCATCGGTCCTTTTTCAAACCTTGATGGCCTCATCACCTACATCTTGGTCCAAGGTGCCAAAGTGGATCACTCTGATGACGAGGCTGATTCAGATGAAGCCCCAGCTCCAGCTCCTGCTCCTGCTCCAAAGCCGCAGAAGCTTAAGAAAGTCAAGGCTCCAAAAGCTTCACGTGTGAAGCCGCTGGCCACTGCACTTCCTGAAGCCAGTGCACAGTCTGAGGATCAATCCCGCATCTCCAAGAAGACGGAGAAGAGAAAGAAAACTGTCAAGAATACTAAACTGACACTGACTCCTGCTGGAATTCTGCGTGAAGAGCACATTGATCTGTCAAGTGATGACGATCTTGCAGATGATGCTCTTGAGCAGCTTATCAAGAGCAAAGAAGAAGCAGAAATCTTCAACAACTTGCCTCTCTTTGATGTGGCAATCATCCATCACTTCATTGATGAGTGGTTTGACACACCAAACATCAGCTTTGAAGATCTGCAACTTCCAATTGGCCTCAGCGTCTCTTTGAACGGCGCCATTGCTTCTGAGCTAGCTCTAGCTCAACTGATTGTTGAACGGAAGCACAAGATCGACTATGAAAAGGCTCAATTCAAGAAGCATATGGCTGCACTCAGTGTGCAAGACGTCAAAAACTTCAAGGTCGTGCTGCACAACCTCAAAGAAAACTTTGTCAAGAAGCGTGAAGAAGCCAGAGGCTCTCGTGAGCGTATGAAGGCTCTGGCTGACAAGTGTGTGCTTGCCTACAATGAGGCTGAGAACCGCAAGGCTCTTGGCCGCCCCTGGCATCGACCCAGGATGGCTGCAAAGAAACAGAAGTCTTCAACTGACCAAGCTGCACATTCAAGGCAGGAAGAGCCCCGCATTGTCTTCCCAAGCAGCATGACTGGCTCGAAGCCAAAGGCCCGGTCAACCATTTCTGAACAAAAGAAGACGAGGGCTGCAGAGGCTGAAGCCAGAAAAAGTAAAAATCCTGACACCTCTGATGCTGCTCCCTCCAAGAAGAAGCTAAAGACCAAGAAGAATCGGGCTGCTCCCACAGAGCCCTTGATTGTTGAACCCATTTCTGTGGTTCGTCCCGCGTCTACAACCCAAGAACTTCGAATGACTGTTCATGAGCACTGCTTCCACAGAGGCTCCTGTGAAGAGATTCCAGCATTGATCCCCCACCGCTGAAGTCATTGGTCACCATGACAATGTTGAAGATGATGAAGTTCTTCCTCAAATCGAGTACAATGTGGTATCATCGCATGTTAAATGCACGAGCAATGAACTCATCAAGATTGGTCGCCCTCGACGCCAATTGCACAGGATGCTTCATGGGCTGATCGCCCGCAACAACAAGACTCCCCCAACACTCCCCAACAACAAGTCACTCCCCAACAACAACACCAAGAAGAAGAGGAAGACTTTGAGGCCCAGGCAACCCCATCTCCAAAGGCGTCGCCAGCATTTCGCAGGCTTCACAAAGGTCAAAGGCCTCAAGTGCCTCTTCCGAGCGTTCCAGAAGGAGAAGTGCACCACCAACCTGTTGCACGTCAAGTGTTTTCAGAATCCACTCCAACTGTGAACGTCTACGAGTCCTGCTAAAGCTGCTGAAGACAATCCGCTGCATCACCAAGACAACCAAGAAGAAGAAGAATGTGTTCCTACACCCCCAAAGAATTGAAGATGTGATCCCGATATCAACGTGCGATTGCCCGACCCTCCGGCTCCTCAAGTGGAGGTTGAAAACAATGAGGCTGCCACCTCCAACACCAATGAAGCCAATGACGTGGTCATGGCTGAAGCCAATGTGGAGCCTGTCCCAACTGCTCCTGAAGCCAATGAAGGAACTGTGCCTGAAGCCAATGAGGCAACTGCTCCCGAAGCATCTGCTGAGCAGCCTGAAGCCTCAGTTGCTGCCACTGCTCCAGTTCCGCCACCAAGGCCCTACACAATCGAGCAAGCATACAACTACGGCGAGCTAGTCACGCGATAAGATGGCCTGCTCGTCCCTCCGCCTCATGCCTCTGGTCCTCAAGTCGCCTATCATATTGCGCAGAGGCCTCCGATCCAGAAGCCGAAGCCAAGACCGCCAAGGTTTCCAGGCACTGCCACCTCAACTGGTTCTTTCAATGCAAATGGCTTCAAAGCCCACAATACTTTCTTTGACAGTGCAAAGAACCCCTACACAAGGCCAAGGATCTCATCTGACCGGTTCTGGAGCTATCAGCAAAGAAGCTATTACTCCTTTGTTCTGTATGACCAAGGCCGCATTTTCCCTCATATGCGCCTCGACACTGAAGCCATTGCCGGACTGTCGTGCTTAGAAGAAGCACTTGATTGCTTTCATGATCTTTGATGCAGCTTGGCTTTGTAATGCATAAAGAGCACTGGAATGAAGAATTAGTGCTTCAATTCTATGCCACACTCCACATCCGCTGACTCTGGCAGAGATATGAAGACATGGGTTCTCGAGTGGATGACTGGAAATGTCCATCATGAAGCCAAAGCTCTTGACATCATTGAGCTCACAGGCCTACCCACTCCAGGAGAGCTGTTTGAACCTGGATGTCAACTCCACCGCGATGCCTTGGAAAGCATATTTCATAAGCCAGAACTCGACATGAGTCGATCTTTGAGCATGATGAAGCCACCGCCACATGACGCTGAATACCCTCAACACTTCTTTGTTGATGACCTTGAGTATCCGCCTCGTACCATATATCACATCATCGCGAACTCTATGGCCCAAAAAGTGCATTCATAAATCGCAAAGCTTGAAGGAGCAATGAAGACATTGGTCTTCTACATCCTCAATGGCATCGCCTTCAACACACAAGATTTCTTCATCCGACAATTGGCTGCCTCTGGATCTGATCTGTTTGGTCCAAGTTCTATGATCCATGGGTCATGCGCCTCATAAAGATGCACTCGCTATCAACTATCAACCCTCCGCCGCAATCATCCGATCTTTCTACCAGAGGTTGATATGTCTATTGAAGCCATATACCCCGAGCCTGCCAAAACGCCACTAAGTCTTCGAACGCAGATCACCACGACTTCTCTCAACCTATGGAAGGCGCCCAAGCGGTATCTCGTGTCTATCCCCTAGCCGGGAACACACGTCTCCGCCGTGATCGCGGACCTGAAGCCACGAGAGCACAATTGGCCAAAGGCCTCGGAAGCGCTCTCGAGTCCTCAACAATCGAGAACTTCGGTGGCGCCGCATCAAAAGCAAGATAAGCATCACTCTGGCTAAAGCGTCAAATGCGAAGCCTCTTGGTGGACGCCAATCGCATTCGCAACCTTGCCACCAAGAATGCTTTTGTCACTCGCGAGACTTGTCGGCGATCATGGAAGAGTTTGACCACCTTTCGGTGTTGAAGCCGATCTTCAAGACGATGGCTTCACCGAACGTTTCAAGTTTGACTCCACTCCTCCACGGAATGCAGTCCTCTGGCGAACTCCATCTCTTGAAGACTCGACTATTCTTCCTCCGCACAACGGTCAATGCCAGAGTGATCGATGATGAAGCCGATGCTACTTCACCGCCCTACTTACGCAGATCGACATCGCACCAAGCTTGTTCCGCACCGCCAACCAACAACGACAACCCTGCTGCATCATCTTCTTGAGAAGAGGACGAGTAGATGCTCTATGTCTTCAAACCTTTTGGTCCTTCTTGACAAAGGGGAGAAGCATATGAGTTTGATAGTCTTCAAGCGGGTTCATACGGTGTTGCACTATATTTTGCCTAGTGTTTACAACTCTCGCTTTTTGAAACATTTGGTTCTTATGAGTTGTAACACTTAAACTCTATGGTCGTCTGCTACTTATTTGCTTTACCTCGGTGCGATGATAAATTCCGCATGTGCGGCGATAACTTCCGCACTTAGATCATTCTGCAGACGTCCATTTTCATTATGCATGTCATTCTCTTAGCTATATCATTTCATGCATGATGAATTATCTTCATAAGTTGAAGAGGATCTCCACAAGTACAACCTGCCATGTGCATTTGCATTCCAAAAGCAAACTACTTATATGCACATCTTCGTGGGAGCCTTTACCACTTATGAAGACAATTCCTATCCTTTACAATTTCACATATTTTATCCCGTTGAAAACTTCAACCAGTTTGTCATCAATCACCAAAAGGGGAGATTGTAAGTGCATCTAGTGCCACCCCTAGTTGGTTTTGGAGAATTGACGACAAATGTGGTTGAGGGACTAATGCGTTTGTGAGAATTGCAGGATAACGCAGTAGTGTCCCTCATTGATTCGGTTTACCTACCGGAGATGACCCCTAAAAATGTATGAAGACATTGAAGACAATGGTGGTATGTGAAGATATTCACATTGAAGACTATGACATGAGAAAACATTGAGTGAAGACTATGGAGCGCCAAGATCGTGGTCGTTTCGTTGTTTCCTTTTCTTCTTTGTTGAGTCGTAGGAACCACCGTCTTTGTTAAGTGGGGTCCAAGTGATCATAGTCGTAATGATCAAGTGATGCTCAACCCAAATGCTATGTCTTCGAGCGAAGACAATGAGAGCAAAACTTATCCAGTGGATGAGTCAGCTTTGCTTGTAGCCCAAGTAAAGTTGCCGTGTGTGTTTGAAATCGACCGTTGGAACACGTGTCGGTTCCTTAGTGACCAGGGTCATTTCGGACATAACAGGTCGGGTTGCCTAGTGGCTATAAATAGCCCACCCCCTACACCATAAATTGGTGGCTGCTTAGAGTTAGTGCACGACTTTTGTCGTTTGAGAGCAACCCACCTCGAAGCCTTTGAGAGAGAGAAATCCTTGCAAGGACAAAGCCCAAAACACCCAGAGCCAAAGAGTGTTAGGCATCACTGAAGTTTTCCTGTCTGTGTGACCTGAAGACTTATTACACTTGAGGACTGTGAATCCTCCAGCCGGTTAGGCGTCACGTTCTGAGCATCCAAGAGTCATTGTGGATTGCCGGTGAACGTCGTCTGTGAAGGTTCGAAAGTCTACCTTGAAGACTTACCAGAGCGATTGGGCGAGGACTGTGTCCTTATCTCAAGGGAATAAGGTGAAGACGCGGTCTTCTCGAGTTGAATCTCAGCCTCCCTAACCAGATGTACAGCTTGTCACAAAGAATCGAACTGGTCCAACAAATCTGTGTCATCAACAAGTGGTGGTCCTATCCCTTCCCTCCTTTACTTAGAGTTTGTCTTCGTGAAGTCATTGCCTCTTTGTCATACCTGTTTGACTTCATTGCTTGACTACTTTTGTTGATTGGCTTCATACTATCTTCCATCCTGATCCTTACTACATAGCTGCTATTAGTCTTGTCGGTTCACAGTATTGCATACTTGACTATGGCTTGCTTGTCGTAGTTTATCTTCTGTTGCATATCAATTAGGTCATTTCTGTTGTTTGTCTTCGAAACATCCATGCTTTGAAGACTTCCATAAAAATCGTCTATTCACCCCCCCCCTCTAGTCGATAACTAGCACTTTCAGTTATAATACAACAAATTTTCCCATTTTTCTCTATAGAGAAGGACCAATTTGGAAACTCAGGATGAGGTAACCTGTGCTAATACCTCTGCTATCTTCAAGAATCCTTGGTGGCGATGTCGAATTACACGAAGAAAAAGTACTTCACCGCAAAGAAACTCATCAAATTCCCTTACGTTCTCCCGAGACACATTTATCGGATATTTGACTGGAACGCCTTTGTTCAGATCTTGGTCCCGAACCAATAATTTGGTAAGGTCTATGAGCTCATTTTCTATTTTAAGTACTATATTCTTGCGTCTTACTGTACTCTGTTCATGTAGAACAAGTGCCTAAACCTGAAGAACAACTGTTCTAATTTAAGATTCCATTACTATCATAGTTTAAAAAAGCGCTAGGTGTTAATTGTGCGTTTGCCACCGCCTTGCGCTTTACTGACAAAAGCGCATGCTTATGCACCATTATGCAAAGATTAAGCGTAGTTATGCGCAATGCGTTTTGCCAATGCCTAGAGCCTAGGCACGCTTACGCGCTCGCTTAGGCGCGCCTTTTTTAACTATGATTGCTATTGTGCATACTGCTTTGCTCTTGTATCACTGTATTTAGTCATAAAAACTTATTTTTAAATTGAAGGATCCATTCGAAACTGCAATGGCACAGCAGGTATGTTCACGCATGTTTCTTTAACAGGCTTTCTCTTATAAATAGCTCTATTGATTTCAATTTCAATTGTGTATACAGTTGACTTCTCATATCATGCACATTACTAGCATCACAACAGAGCCAATAGTGTTGTTGTACATGTAGACCCGTGGTACCCATCTGAAATCTTGGTGTGTCGTGTAGTTTCCCACGCTTTGTAGTCTTTCACTACTGCTTTGTCTTGAACTGATATGATTTGAACCGTGTCTCTATTTTGATTTGGCAAGACAATGCAGTGACCATAGGACATAGATATATGTTTGTTTGATGCTTATATTATGTATTAGTACTTGGCAATAGAAGACTTGGTAGTTAAATCCTGTCCACCTTACTAATGAACTGGTTCACCGAAATGAGTTTCATATACTAGTACATGCTAAACTATTATGTGTCTACTTGTTTCTTCTTTTAGAATGCTGACAGAATATTGGGGAAGAGTGCCTTATTAAGCAATGGTAAAGGAAGTAATGCAGATAAGGTTCAGGATAGTGACACATCCTTGTTGGTCTCCAACAAAGCTGATAAAACAACTAAGGCAGACTAGCTCGAAGACAGTGAGACAACCCCAAAGTCCTGTCTTGGTTTAGTGTTGGAGTTACTAGCCACTACCGCTTGCACAAGCTATTCAAACTCACTTTCTGAATCAGTTCGGTTTCTTGAGTCTCAACTACAAGATGAAAGACATCGATCAGCTGTGCTGCGACAAGAAGCGGAAGGACTGTGGAAGTCCCTGGAGCATTCAGATGCATACTTTCTGGTGCAACAACAAGCGTTGGAGGATTTTAGCGCCAAGAAGGACAAAGCTAATCAGCTTGCTAAGCTTATTGCCAGCATGGTGGATACCGCGTTTCTTGAGCTCTTATGAATTTGTTTCAGTTATGCTCTTGTTTTGCTGCCGCGTTTATTTGCACTGGTGGCCAATTTTGACGGCCATTGTATGTAATATGCTGCTTTGTTCCCTATATTTGCACTGGTGGCGAACTTTGAAGCCCAGTGGATGTAATATGTGTAATAGCGGTAATAGGCTAGCGTTAATTGCTTGCTTATTTATTTCCTTATTGTCTTGTTTAGTTGTTTGCTTGTAGTCACTGCAGTTATTTTTTTGTGTATTTCTAGTTGCCACAATATACTATTTTTGGAAACTAGGCCAATATAATCATGGCAACACACGGACTGTTGTAACCATGGGCCTCCTGTGGGCCGTATGATCCATGGGCCTTCTACGGGCCGTAGGATCCATTGGCCTTCTATACAGGCCATAGGATCCATGGGCCTTCTATGGGTCGTAGGATCCAAGGGCCTTTTACGGGCCGTAGGATCCATGGGCCTTCTACGGGGCGTATCATTATTTCGCCAATCATGGGCCGTACTATTCATGGACAATAACGGGCCGTTTATTGGCCGTATTTGATAACTCTATGAAAACAGCCCAACGGGTTTTTTTCGACATGAAAACGGCCCAACGTATTAACGGGCCGCAAACGGGCCGACTGTAACCACGGGCTGAATTTGGCCCACAAGCAGAAAATGACAGTAACGGGCCGTAAGTAACCGAATGCTGGAAATGAGCCCAAGAATAAATGGGCCCGAGAAGACCGGAAGATATCATGGTGAAACGCATTAACGGAATAATGGGCCGTTAATGGGTATAAAGTGATACCTTTATTCATTACGGGCCAGTTTTACCACGGGCAGTTAAGGGGCTGAGGGTTACTAAGGGCCTCATATGGGCCGAAAGACGTCATGGGCCATACATGGGCCGGAAGTTAAAACGGGCTGGAATTATATTGGACAGCCCAGATGACGCTACTGGGCCTAATTCGAATAGGCCGTAAACGGGCCCTGTGATAGCGGGCTGTAAATGGGCTAATGCGAACATGCCGTTAACAGGCTTGCCGTGGGCCGGCCCGCCACCTTTTGACCAAGTCTAAAGGGCCGGCCTTTTTACACAAATGGGCCTCTGTTGGGCCGTGCCACGTGTCGACATATCATAGGCGCTTTGTGTCCAATGAGTGGATGACATCTGTCCCAACGGTGAGCCGACACGTGTTACCTCCAGCCAATGATGATTTTACACGTGGAAAATCCCTATTGGTCAGGGATGTTAATGGGTTATCGGATCCAAAACCGTGCAGATAGCTTAACAGCGTTAAGATTCACGGTGGATGCCACGTGTCGGTCACCCTTGACGAAAGCACTTCGCGTGACGCGCGATTTATCGTCATGGAAATGGACACTTTCGTGATGATAATTTTGGTAATGTCATGGAACACTTCTACGACAAAGACAGTATGACTATCTTGATTCTGTCATAAATTTGTCATGGATGTACATGCATGACAAAAAACACGACCTACTGTGACAAACACGTATCATCACGGAAGTGTACTTTTTTTGTAGTCAATAAGTTTGACTACATAATACAGGAAGCTAGGAAATCTTTGATTTTTATGGTATGAATTGTGAAAAACCTATGATAGATGAAATTCTTTACAATAGTGACTATGCTTTAAGACATTTGCTTGGGAATAATAAAATCTTTGATGAGAATCTTAAAAAGGAAGTCCCCGTTTTAGATATAATCCAACAGGTTTTCCATAATGTTAATCAACATTATTCTTGGATTGTTGCGGGGAATCAAAAAGGTTATGATGAACACCAACTTAGGAACACTAAGGTAACCATGTATAACATGTTTTATGTTGTGTTCACAAAACCCCATGATTGGAATACCTCTAAGAAAGTTAAGAACAAGAATGACAAAACTTAGATCCTTGATTTATGCCTAGCTAAGGGCGTAAAACTATAGCGCTTGTTGGGAGGCAACCCAATGAATAAAATTTATTTTTGCTTTTTGCTTTCTGTTCTTGAGGGTTTACACAATTATGCTACTGTTATGATTGTGTTTTTTGTGTTTAAATTAGTGTTTGTGCCAAGTAAAGCCTTTAGGATCTTCTTGGGTGATAGTTGTTTGATCTTGCTGAAAAACAGAAGCTTTTGCACTCACGAAAACAATTCTCATTTTTACCAGAGCATGATGAAATAGCAATTCCAATTGCAGTAGATCAATATACAAATTGCTCAGGTCGTCCTAATTCTTCAGAAGTTTTGGAGTTCCAGAAGTTCTCGAAATAGCCAGGTTGCTACAAACTGTTCTGTTTTGACAAATTCTGTTTTCTTTGCGTTGTGTGCTTATTTTGATGGCTCTATGGTTTTATTTGATGAGTTTTTGCCATATAAAAGTTGGAATAAAGTATATATAATGCAAAAATAAAATATGAATTTGTTTGGTACAATACTTATAGTAGTGATTTGCTTTCTTACACTAACGTATCTCACGAAGGTTTTGTTGAGTTTTGTGTGATTGAAGTTTTCATGTTTTGGGTTATCTTATGATGGATGAAGGAATAAAGGATAGAAGAGCCTAAGCCTGGGGATGCCCCGACATCCCAAGCTATTATCCAAAGATGAGAAACCAACTAAGCTTGGGGATGCCCCCGAGTGGCATCCCTGTTGGGGATCATAGTAATAATAAAAAAAATTCCTATGTGTCAGCAAGATCAATCTAGGAGATGCTAGAAATGAGAGAGATGGAGTGCATCTTCATACCCTTGAAGACACTAAGCGGAAGTGTTAAAAGAACGCGGCTGATGGAGTCGTACTCGCGGCGATTCAAATCGTGGAAGATCCGATCCAAGCGCCGAACGGACGGCGCCTTCATGTTCAACACACGTACAACCCAGGGATGTCTCCTCCTTCTTGATCCAGCAATGGGAGAGGAGAAGTTTGAGGGAGAACTCCGGCAGCACGACGGCGTGGTGGTGGAGCTTGCGGTTCTCCTGCGGGGCTTCGCCAAGCACTACAGAGGAGGAGGAGGTCTTGGAGGAGGGAGGGGCTGCACCAAGGGAAGGGGTGCGACTGCCCTCTCTCTCCCTCACTATATATAGGGAGAAGTGGGGAGGAGGAGGCGCCCTTGGGTTTACCTAGGGGAGGGGCGGCGGCCACAGGGGAAACCCTAGATGAGTTTGGGCGCCCCCACCTCCAGGAAACTTGCCCCCAAGCCGGGAGGGGTGGCTGCCCTAGGGGAGGCGCCCCCACCTCTCCAGGTTACGTGAGATGGGGTGGGAGGGGCGCACATCCCCTTAGTGGGATGGTGTGCCCCCTCCCCTTGGCCCATAAGGCCCCCCCAACACTTGTCGGGGCCTCCGAAACTCCTTTCGATCACGCTGGTCGTCACCCGATACTCCCAGAACAATTCCGGACTCCAATACCCTTCGTCCAATATATCGATCTTCACCTGCAGACCATTCTGGAGTCCCTCGTCACATCCAGGATCTCATCCGGGACTCCAAACAACCTTCGGTAACCACATAATATTCCCTTTACAACTGTAGCGTCACCGAACCTTAAGTATGTAGACCCTACGGGTTCGGGAACCATGCAGACATGACCAAGAAGCCTCTCCGGCCAATAACCAATAGCGGGATCTGGATACCCATATTGGCTCCCACATGTTCCACGATGATCTCATTGGATGAACCACGATGTCGGGGATTCAATCAATCCTGTATACAATTCCCTTTGTCCATCGGTATGTTACTTGCCCGAGACTCGATTGTCGGTATTCCTATACCTTGTTCAATCTCGTTACCGGCAAGTCTCTTTACTCCTTCCGTAACACATGATCCCGTGACTAACTCCTTAGTCACATTGATCTCATTAGGATGATGCGTTACCAAGTGGGCCCAGAGATACCTCTTCGTCACACGGAGTGACAAATCTCAGTCTCGATTCGTGCCAACCCAACAGACACTTTCGGAGATACCTGTAGTGCACCTTTATAGTCACCCTATTACGTTGTGATCTTTGATACACCTAAAGCACTCCTAGGTATCCGGGAGTTGCACAATCTTATGGTCTAAGGAAATGATACTTGACATTAGAAAAGCTCTAGCGAACGAACTACACGATCTTGTGATATGCTTAGGATTGGGTCTTGTCCATCACATCAATCTCCTAATGATGTGATCCCGTGATCAACGACATCCAATGCCCATGGTCAGGAAACCACAACCATATATTGATCAACGAGCTAGTCAACTAGAGGCTCACTAGGGACATGTTGTGATCTATGTATTCACACATGTATTATGGTTTCCGGTTAATACAATTATAGCATGAACAATAGACAATTATCATGAACAAGGAAATATAATAATAACGATTTTATTATTTCCACTAGGGCATATTTCCAACAGTCACCCACTTGCACTAGAGTCAACAATCTTGTTCACATTGCCATGTGATTAACACTCATAGTTCACATCGCCATGTGACTAACACCCAAAGAGTTTACTAGAGTCCATAATCTAGTTCACATCACCATGTGATTATAACCCAAGAGTTTACTAGAGTCAATAATCTAGTTCACATCACCATGTGATTAACACTCAATGAGTTCTAGGGTTTGATCATGTTATGCTTATGAGAGAGGTTTTAGTTAATGGGTCTGTAACATTTAGATCTGTGTGTTCTTCGCAAATTTCTATTTCATATTGTAGATGTTGCTACTATGCTCCACTTGGAGCTATTCCAAATGGTTGCTCCACTGTACGTATCCGGTTTGCTACTCAGAGTCATCCAGATAGGTGTTAAAGCTTGCATCGACATAACCCTTTACGCCGAACTCTTCATCACCTCCATAATCGAGAAACATTTCCTTATTCCTAAGGACAATTTTGACCGCTGTCCAATGATCCACTCCTGGATCACTCTTATACCCCCTTGCCAGACACGTGGCAAGGCACATCGTGGTAAACAACATGGCATATCGTATAGAGCCTATTGCTAAGGCATAGGGGACGACTTTCGTCCTTTCTCTTTCTTCTGCCATGGTCGAGCTTCAAGTCTTAACTTCACACCTTACAACTCAGGAAAGAACTCCTTCTTTTACTGATCCATCTTGAACTCCTTCAAGATCATGTCAAGGTACGTGCTCTGTGAAAGTCTTATCAGGCGTCTTGATCTATCTCTATAGATCTTGATACCCAACATGTAAGTAGTTTTACACAGATCTTCCTTTGAAAAAATCCATTCAAACAACCCTTTATGCTTTCCGGAAATTCTACATCATTTCTGATCCACAATATGTCATCCACATATACTTATCAAAATGTTGTAGTGCTCCCACTCACTTTCTTGCAAATACAAGTTTCTTGCAAACTTTGTATAAACCCAAATGCTTTGATCACCTCATCAAAGCGTATGTTCCAACTGCGAGATGCTTGCTCTAGTCCATAGAAGGATCGATGGAGTTTGCATACCTTTTAACATCCTTAGGATCGACAAAACCTTCTGGTTGTATCGCATACAGCCTTTCCTCACGGATACCGTCAAGGAAACTTTGATTTGACATCCATCAGCCTGATTTCATAAATGAAAATGCAGCAACTGCTAACATAATTCTAACAGACTTTAGCATCACTATGATTGAGAGAGTCTCATCACATTCAAATCCTTGAACTTGTCAGAAACTTCTTTGAGACAAGTCGATCTTCACAAATGGTGACATTACCATCAGCGTCTGTCATCTTCTTAAAGATCCATTTATTCTCAATGGCTTGCCGATCATCGGGCAAGTCCACCAAAGTCCATACTTTGTTCTCATACATGGATCCTATCTCGGATTTCATGGCTCCTACCAATTTGTAGGAATCCGGGCCACCATCGCTTCTCCATAGCTCATAAGTTCACCGTTGTCCAACAACATGACCTTTAAGATAGGGTTACAACTCAGAAGTTGTACACACCCTTGTCGACCTACGAGGTTCGATAGTAACTTGATCTGAAGCTCCATAATCATCATCATTAGCTTTCTCTTCAACTGAGGTAGGCGCCACAGAAACATCTTTCTGTGCTGCGCTACTCTCTGATTGAAGTGAAGGTTCAACAACCTCATCAAGTTCTATGTTCCTCCCACTCAATTCTTTCGAGAGAAACTCTTTCTCGAGAAAGGACCAGTTCTTAGCGACAAACACTTTTCCCTCAGATCTGAAATTGAAGGTATACCCAATCATCTTCTTTGGGTATTCTATGAAGACACAATTTTCCGCTTTGGGTCCGAGCTTTTCTGGCAAAAGCCTATCGACATAGGCATCACAGCCACAAACCTTAAGAAACAACAACTTAGGTTTCTTGCCAAACCATAGTTCATAAGGTGTCATCTCCATGGACTTAGATGGTGCCCTGTTTAAAGTGAATGTAGTTGTCTCTAATACATAACCCAAAATTATAGTGGTAGATCGGCAAGAGACATCATAGATCACACCATATCCAATAAGGTTCGATTACGACGTTCGGACACACCATTACGCTATGGTGTTCCAGGCGGCATCAACTGTGAAACAATTCCACCTTGTCTTTAGTGATTGGCCAACTCATAACTCAGATACTTTCCCATTGATCAGATCGTAGGAACTTGATCTTCTTGTTATGATGATTCTCAACTTCACTCTAAAATTGCTTGAACTTTTCAAACGTTTCAGACTTATGCTTCATTAAGTAAATATACCCATATCTACTCAATTCATTGGTGAAGGTGAGAAAATAACGATATCCACCACACGCGTTGACACTCGTCGGACCGCACACATCAACATGTATGATTTCCAACAAGTCACTTGCATGTTCCATTGTTCCAAAGAACGGGGTTTTAGTCATCTTGCCAACGAGGCATGGTTCGCATGTATCAAGTGACTTCAGAAGTCCATAGGCATGGAGGTTCTTCATGCGCTTTACACCATTATGACCTAAGCGGCAGTGCCACAAGAAATTGGTACTATCATCATCAACTCTACATCTTTTGGCATCAATGTTATGAACATGTGTATCACTAAGTGATACGTCTCCAGCGTATCTATAATTTTTGATTGTTCCATGCTATTATATTATCCATCTAGGATGTTTTATATGCATTTATATGCTATTTTATTTGATTTTTGGGACAACCTATTAACCTAGAGCCTAGTGCCAGTTCATGTTTTTTCCTTGTTCTTGAGTATCGCAGAAAAGGAAAACCAAACGGAGTCCAATTGACCTGAAAATTGACGGACATTATTTTTGGACCAGAAGAAGCCCACGGAGTATCAGAGATGGGCCAGAAGAGTCCCGAGGCACCCACGAGGGTGGGGGCGCGCCCTACCCACATGGGCGTGCCCCCCTACCTCGTGGCTGCCTCGGAGACCCCCCTGACTTGTTCCCGACGCCAACACCTCTTATATATACGCAAACTTCCAGAACATAACCTAGATCCGGAGTTCCGCTGCCGCAAGCCTCTGTAGCCACCAAAAACCAACCAGACCACCTGCTCCGCACCTCATTGGAGGGGAACCCTCACCGATGGCCATCTTCATCATCCCGGCACTCTTCATGACGAGGAGGGAGTAGTTCACCCTCAGGCTAAGGGTATGTACCAGTAGCTATGTGTTTGATCTCTCTCTCTCTCTCTCTCTCTCTCTCTCTCTCTCTCTCTCTCGTATTCTTGATTTGACACGATCTTGATGTATCGCGAGTTTTTCTATTATAGTTGGATCTTATGTTGTTTCTCCCCCTCTACTCTCTTGTAATGGATTGAGTTTTCCCTTTGAAGTTATCTTATCGGATTGAGTCTTTAAGGATTTGAGAACACTTGATGTATGTCTTGCATGTGCTTATCTGTGGTGACAATGGGATATTCACGTGATCCACTTGATGTATGTTTTGGTGATCAACTTGCGAGTTCCGTGACCTTGTGAACTTATGCATAGGGGTTGGCACACGTTTTCATCTTGACTCTCCGGTAGAAACTTTGGGGCACTCTTTGAAGTTCTTTGTGTTGGTTGAATAGATGAATCTGAGATTGTGTGATGCATATCGTATAATCATACCAGCAGATACTTGAGGTGACATTGGAGTATCTAGGTGACATTAGGGTTTTGGTTGATTTGTGTCTTAAGGTGTTATTCTAGTACGGACTCTAGGATAGATCGAACGGAAAGAATAGCTTCATGTTATTTTACTATGGACTCTTGAATAGATCGATCAAAAAGGATAACTTTGAGGTGGTTTTGCACCCTACCATAATCTCTTCGTTTGTTCTCCGCTATTTATGACTTTGGAGTGACTCTTTGTTGCATGTTGAGGGATAGTTATATGATTCAATTATGTTATTATTGTTGAGAGAACTTGCACTAGTGAAAGTATGAACCCTAGGCCTTGTTTCAATGCATTGCAATACTATTTACGCTCACTTTTGTTACTAGTTACCTTGCTGTTTTTATATTTTCGGATTACAAAAACCTATATCTACCATCCATATTGCATTTGTATCGCCATCTCTTTGCCGAACTAGTGCACCTATACAATTTACCATTGTATTAGGTGTGTTGGGGAGAGAAGAGACTCTTTGTTATTTGGTTGCAGGGTTGCTTGAGAGAGACCATCTTCATCCTACGCCTCCCACGGATTGATAAACCTTAGGTCATCCACTTGAGGGAAATTTGCTACTGTCCTACAAATCTCTGCACTTGGAGGCCCAACAACGTCTACAAGAAGAAGGTTGTGTAGTAAACATCACTACGACCGAGATTGAATAAACCATTCACATTGGGTGCATGACCATAGAAGGTATTATTCATGTAAACAGAATAACCATGATTCTCTGACTTAAATGAATAACCGTATTGCAATAAACATGATCCAATCATGTTCATGCTCAATGCAGACACCAATGCAAACAACATTTATTTAGGTTCAACACTAATCCCGAAGGTAGAGGGAGCATGCGATGGTGATCACATCAACCTTGGAAACACTTCCAACACACATCGTCACCTCGCCCTTAGCTAGTCTCCGTTTATTCCGTAGCTTTTGTTTCGAGTTGCCAATATTCTCAACTGAACTGGTACCTAATACCCAGGTGCTACTAGGAGTACTAGTAAGGTACACATCAATAACACATATATCAAATATACTTTTGTTGAAGTCACCAACCTTCTTATCTACCAAGTATTTGAGGCAGTTCCGCTACCAATGACCATTCCCCTAATAGAAGCACTTCGTCTCGGGTTTGGGTTCTTGGGTTTCTTCACTAGAGCTGCAACTGGCTTGCCATTCATGAAGTTTCCCTTCTTGCCCTTGCCCTTCTTTGAAACCAGTGGTCTTGTTAACCATCAACACTATGCTCCTTCTTGATTTCTACCTTTACGGCCTTAAGCACGACGAACAGCTCCGGGATCATCTTTCCTTGCATGTTATAGTTCATCACGAAACTCTAGCAGCTTGGTGATAGTGACTGGAGAGCTTTTGTCAACCACTCTCTTATCTGGAAGATTAACTCCCACTTGATTCAAGTGATTGAAGTACCCAGACATTCTGAGCACATGCTCACTGGCTGAGCTATTCACCTCCATCTTGTAGGCAAAGGTCTTGTCAGAGGTCTCAACCTCTCAACACGGGCATGAGCCTGAAATACCAATTTCAGATCTTGGAACATCTCATATGTTCTATGGTGTTCAAAACACTTTTGGAGCCCTGACTCTAAGCCGTAAAGCATGGCGCACTAAACTATTAGGTAGTCATCAAAACGTGTCTGCCAGATGTTCACAACATCCACAGACGACGCCAGAGGGGTTGGCACACCGAGCGGTGCATCAAGGACAGAAGCCTTCTGTGTAGCAGTGGGGACAATCCTCAAACTATGACCCTAGTCTGCACAATTGCTTACAATATCTTTCAACTTAGTCTTCTCTAGGAACATATTAAAACAGGGAGCTAAAGCGCGAGCTATTAATCTACAACATAATTTGCAAAGACAATTTAGACTATGTTCATGACAACTAAGTTCATCTAATCAAATTATTTAATGAACTCCCACTCAGATAGACATCCCTCTAGTCATCTAAGTGATACATGATCTGAATTGACTAGGCCGTGTCCGATCATCACATGAGACGGACTAGTCATCAGCGGTGAACATCTCCATGTTGATCGCATCTACTATACAACTCATGTTCGACCTTCCGGTCTCTCGTGTTCCGAGGCCATGTCTGTACATGCTAGGCTCGTCAAGTCAACCTAAGTGTTTCGCTTGTGTAAATCTGGCTTACACCCGTTGTATGCGAATGTTAGAATCTATCACACCCGATCATCACGCGGTGCTTTGAAACAACGAACCTTCGCAACGGTGCACAGTTAGGGGGAGCAAACTTCTTGAAATTTTTAGTGAGGGATCATCTTATTTTATGCTACCGTCGTTCTAAGCAAATAAGATGCAACCATGACAAACATCACATGTAAATCATAAAGTGACAGGATATGGCCAATATCATCTTGCGCCTTTGATCTCCATCTTCGAGGCGCGACATGATCACCTTCGTCACCCGCATGACACCATGATCTCCATCATCATGATCTTTGATAATCCCCAAGTGCAAGGAATCATCGTAGCACTTTCCAAAGGTGGAAGTGATAAGTATGGAGTGTCGAACCCACAAGGAGCTAATGGTAAGATCAATATTCTCTCAAGCCCTATCTGCCACTGATACGACTCTACGTGCACCGAACATTTACTTCCAACTAGAAACGAGAAATAAAACTACGTTGTGGGTATGAAGTAGATAACTTTGTATGATATCGGAGAGCTAAAATATAAAAGTAGGTGCTGTTATTATAAAGTTAGAATATATTACTAAATAATATAAATAGCGAGTGTGGAATAATGGTGGATCGGTGTGCGGAATTTCCCTAGGCAATTGTTAACAAGACCGGTAATCACTATTGCAGTTTCATATGAGGGAGAGGCATAAGCTAACATACTTTCTCTACTTGGATCATATGCACTTATGATTGGAACTCTAGCAAGCATCCGCAACTACTAAAGATCATTAAGGTAAAACCCAACCATAGCATTAAAGCATCAAGTCCTCTTTATTCCCATACACAACAATCCCTCTTACTCGGGTTTGTGTTTCAGTCACTCACCAACCCACTATAAGCAAATCATGAACGTATTAAAACATCCTACAGCGGGAATCCCTCACGCTTGCGTGACACGGAGGGCACCATAGGACAGCACCAAAGTAAAACATACAACTCATACCACTCTAGATCATCAATCAACCCAAAGACAAAAGATATCTACTCAAAACATCATAGGATGGCAACACATCATTGGATCATAATATGTGGCATAAAGCACCATGTTCAAGTAGGGATTACAGTGGGGTGCGGGAGAGTGGACTGCGTAAAAGAGATGAGGATGGTGGTGATGATGGTGATGTTGATGAAGACGATCACCGTGGCGATGATTCCCCTCCCAATGGCACTCCGGCGCCACCTGAAGAGAGGAGGAGAGGTTCTCCCCCTTGTGCTTCCTCCTCCATGGCCTCCTTCATCTGGTCCTTGGCCTTCATGGTGATGATGGACCCTCCGGGATACTCCTCCATGGCCACCAGTGATGATGACCCCCTCCGGCAGGGGGCCGGAGAGGGCCTAGATTGACTTCTCGTGGCTACAGAAGCTTGCGGCGGCGGAACTTCCGATCTAGGTTTCTTTCTGGAAGTTTGGGTATATATAGAAGAGTTTTGCGTTGATTTCACGTCAGGGGGGTCTCCGGGCTGTCCACGAGGTAGGGGCGCGCCCTAGGGGGGTGGGCGCGCCCCCCACCCTCGTGGGCAGCCCGGGACTCTTCTCGGCTCGCTTCGTACTCCGTGGGCTTCTTCTCGTCCAAAAATGATCTCCGTTAGTGGCACGTCAATTGGACTCCGTTTAGTTTTCCTTTTCTACGATACTCTAAAACAAGGAGAAAACAGAAACTGGCATTGGGCTCTAGGTTAATAGGTTAGTCCCAAAAATCATATAAAATATCATATAAATGCATATAAAACATCCTAGAAGGATAATATAATAGCATGAATACTTCATAAATTATAGATACGTTGAAGACGTATCAATCTCCATCATCGTGTCTTTATGAAGTTGTCTCGCCAAATATTACCGTACTACTATGGCTAACGATTAGCAATGAAGTAAAGTAATTACATGGCGTCTACATTGACTCACAGGTCATACAATAAATTAAGACAACTCCTATGGCTCCTGCCGGTTGTCATACTCGTCGACATGTGATACGTCTCCAACGTATCCATAATTTTTGATTGTTCCATGCTATTATATTATCCATCTAGGATGTTTTATATGCATGTATATGCTATTTTATATGATTTTTGGGACAAACCTAATAACCTAGAGCCCAGTGCCAGTTTCAGTTTTTTCCTTGTTTTTGAGTTTTACAGAAAAGGAATACCAAACGGAGTCCAATTGACGTGCAAATTTTTGATGATTTTTAGTAAAATAGTTGGGCCAGAAGAGTCTCGAGCCGTCCACGAGGGTGGAGGGTGCGCCCAACCCCCCTAGGCGCGTCCCCTGCCTCGTGGACGACTCGGAGACCCTCCTCACGTGAGACCAACGCCAAATATTCCTATAAATATAGAAACCCCCCGAAAAGAAACCTAGATCGGGAGTTCTACCACCGCAAGCCTCTGTAGCCACCAAAAACCAATCGGGACCCTGTTCCGGCACCCTCCGGAGGGGGGTCCATCACCGATGGCCATCTTCATCATCCCGACGCTCTCCATGACGAGGAGGGAGTAGTTCACCCTCGGGGCTGAGGGTATGTACCACTAGCTATGTGTTTGATCTCTCTCTCTCTCTCTCTCGTGTTCTTGATTTGGCACGATCTTGATGTATCGCGAGCTTTGCTATTATAGTTGGATCTTATGATGTTTCTCCCCCTCTATCTCTTGTAATGGATTGAGTTTTCCCTTTGAAGTTATCTTATAGGATTGAGTCTTTAAGGATTTGAGAACACTTGATGTATGTCTTGCATGTGCTTATCTATGGTGACAATGGGATATTCACGTGATCCACTTGATGTATGTTTTGGTGATCAACTTGCGAGTTCTGTGACCTTGTGGACTTATGCATAGGGGTTGGCACACATTTTCGTCTTGACTCTCCGGTATAAACTTTGGGGCACTCTTTGAAGTTCTTTGTGTTGGTTGAATAGATGAATCTGAGATTGTGTGATGCATATCGTATAATCATACCCGCGGATACTTGTGGTGACATTGGAGTATCTAGGTGACATTAGGGTTTTGGTTGATTTGTGCCTTAAGGTGTTTTTCTAGCACGAACTCTAGGATAGATCGAACGAAAAGATAGCTTCGTGTTATTTTACTAAGGACTCTTGAATAGATCGATCAGAAAGGATAACTTTGAGGTGGTTTTGTACCCTACAATAATCTCTTCGTTTGTTCTCCTCTATGAGTGTCTCTTTGTTGCTTGTTGAGGGATTGTTATATGATCTAATTATGTTATCCTTGTTGAGAGAACTTGCACTAGTGAAAGTATGAACCCTAGGCCTTGTTTCAATGCATTGCAATACCGTTTGTGCTCACTTTTACCACTTGCTACCTTGCTGTTTCTATATTTTCAGATTACAAAAACCTATATCTACCATCCATATTGCACTTGTATCACCATCTCTTCGCCGAACTAGTGCACCTATACAATTTACCATTGTATTGGGTGTGTTGGGGACACAAGAGACTCTGTTTTATTTGGTTGTTGGGTTGTTTGAGAGAGACCATCTTCATCCTATGCCTCCCACGGATTGATAAACCTTAGGTCATCCACTTGAGGGAAATTTGCTACTGTCCTACAAACCTCTGCACTTGGAGGCCCAACAACGTCTACAAGAAGAAGGTTGTGTAGTATACATGAAGCTCTTTTCTGGCGTCGTTGCCGGGGAGGTGAGTTTTTGAAGGTATATCTTTAGATCTTGCAATCGAATATTTTAGTTTCTTGTTTTATCACTAGTTTAGTTTACAAAATAAAACTACAAAAAATGGAATTGAGGTTGCCTCATATGCTGCATATTTTTAATGTATTTCATGAAAATAAGGATTCTGATAATTGTGCTCAAGTGTTAGAAGAAGAATGCATTAAAATGTTTGGCACTAAATATTTAAATGATGAGCATGATTGCAATGTTGTTAGTATGAATTCCTTGAATATCCATGATGCTAATGATATGCAAAGCCACAAGCTTGGGGATGTTATGTTTGATGAAGATGATATTTTTAGTCCCCCATGTTTTGATGTGCAAATTTATTATGATGAAAGCATGCCTCCTATCCATGATGATTATGTTGATGACATGTATGCTATAAAGAATAATGATAACCATGAAACTATCTTGATTTTAATTTTCAATCACATGATAGTTATTTTGTTGAGTTTGCTCCCACCACTATTCATGAGAATAAATTTGCTTATGTGGAGAGTAATAAAATTTCTATGCTTGTGCATCATGAGAATAATGCTTTATGTGATGGTTATATTGTTGAATTCATTCATGATGCTACTGAAAATTATTATGAGGGAGGAATATATGCTTGTAGGAATTGCAATAATATCAAGTTTCCTCTCTATGTGCTTAAGATCTTGAAGTTATGCTTGTTTTGCTTTCCTATGCTAGTTGATTCTTGTTCCCATAAATTGTTTGCTCACGAAATCCCTATGCATAGGAAGTGGGTTTGACTTAAATGTGCTAGTCATAATCTTCGTGATGCTGTCTTTATGTTTCAATTCTTATCTTTTATGTCATTGAAATCATCATGCCTAGCTAGGGGCATTAAACGTTAGCGCTTGTTGGTAGGCAACCCAATTTTAATTTTTTTCTTTGATTTTTGATCTTGTTTAGTAATAAATAATATATCTAGCCTCTGGTTAGATGTGGTTTTATGTTTTAATTAGTGTTTGTTCCCAGTAGAAACTTTGGGAAGACTTGGGAGAAGTCTTTGCGATCTTGCTGTAAAAAACAAAAACCTTTGCGCTCACGAGATTAGCTGCCATTTTTTTACAGAAGAGTGCTTTTAAGTTGATTATTTTTGCAGATGATTAATAGATAAATTCCTTACATCCACCAATTTATTTCAGAATTTTTTTAGTTCCAGAAGTATTCGACCAAAACAGATTACTACAGACTGTTCTGTTTTTGACAGATTCTGTTTTCTATGTGTTGTTTGCTTATTTTGATGAGTCTATGAGTAGTATCGGAGGGTATGAACCATAGAGAAGTTGTAGTACAGTAAATATTATACCAATATGAATTTATAATGAGTTCACAACAGTACCTAAGTGGTGTTTTTATTTTCTTATACTAAAGGAGCTTACGGGTTTTCTGTTGTGTTTTGTGTTGTGAAGTTTTCAAGTTTTGGGTAAAGATTCGATGGACTATGGAATAAGGAGTGAAAAGAGCCTAAGATTGGGGTTGCCCAAGGCACCCCAAGGTATTATTCAAGGACAACCAAGAGCCTAAGCTTGGGGATGCCCCGGATGGCATCCCCTCTTTCGTCTTCGTTCATCGATAACCTTACTTGGAGCTATATTTTTATTCACCACATAATATGTGTTTTGCTTGGAGCGTCATTTTCTTTTCTTTTGTTTTGCTTGCTGTTTGAATAAAATACCAAGATCTAAAATTCTAAATGTTAGAGAGTCTTCACATAGTTGCATAATTATTCAATTACTCATTGATCTTAACTTATATCGTTCGGAGTAGTTTGTCGTTTGCTCTAGTGCTTCACTTATATCTTTTTAGAGCACGACGGTGGTTTTATTTTGAAGAAATTGATGAACTCTCATGCTTCACTTATATTATTTTTAGAGTCTTAAACAGCATGGTAATTTTCTTTGGTTATAAATTTAGTCCTAATAGGATAGGCATCCAAGAGGGATATAATAGAAACTTCCATAATGCATTGAATACTAAGAGAAGTTTGATTCCTTATGATTGTTTTGAGATATGAAGATGGTGATATTAGAGTCATGCTAGTGAGTAGTTGTGAATTTGAGATATACTTGTGTTAAGGTTTGCGAGTCCCGTAGCATGCACGTATGGTAACCGTTGTGTAATAAATTTGAAGCATGAGGTGTTTCTTTGATTGTCTTCCTTATGAGTGGCGGTCGGGGACGAGCGATGGTATTTTCCTACCAATCTATCCCCATAGGAGCATGCGCATAGTGCTTAGTTTTGATGACTTGTAGATTTTTGCAATAAGTATGTGAGTTCTTTATGACTAATGTTGAGTCCATGGATTATACACACTCTCACCCTTCCACTGTTGCTAGCCTCTCTAGTACCGCGCAACTTTCGCCGGTACCATAAACCCACCATTTACCTTCCTCAAAACAGCCACCATACCAACCTATTATGGCATTTCCATAGCCATTCTGAGATATATTGCCATGCAACTTTCCACCGTTCCGTTTATTATGACACGCTTCATCATTGTCATATTGCTTTGCATGATCATGTAGTTGACATCGTATTTGCGGCTAATCCACCATTCATATTTTTTCATACATGTCGCTCTTGATTCATTGCACATCCCGGTACACCGTCGGAGGCACGCATATAGAGTCATATTGTGTTCTAAGTATCGAGTTGTAATCCTTGAGTTGTAAATAAATAGAAGTGTGATGATCATCATTATTAGAGCATTGTCCCATGTGTGGAAATAAATAAAAAGAGGCCAAAGAAGCCAATGAAAAAAAAAGAGTGGCCAAAGAAGCCAAACAAAAAAGAGAGAAGGGACAATGCTACTATCCTTTTTCCACACTTGTTCTTCAAAGTAGAACCATGATATTCATGATAGAGTCTCTTATTTTGTCACTTCCATATACTAGTGGGAATTTTTCATTATAGAACTTGGCTTGTATATTCCAACAATGGGCTTCCTCAAAATGCCCTAGGTCTTCGTGAGCAAGCAAGTTGGATGCACACCCACTTAGTTTCTTTTGTTGAGCTTTCATACATTTATAACTTTAGTGCATCCGTTGCATGGCAATCCCTACTCACTCACATTGATATCTATTGATGTGCATCTCCGTAGCCCATTAATACGCCTAGTTGATGTGAGACCATCTTCTTCTTTTTTGCCTTCTTCACAACCACCATTCTATTCCACCTATAGTGCTATGTCCATGGCTCGCGCTCATGTATTGCGTGAAAGTGGAAAAAGTTTGAGAATACTAAAGTATGAAACAATTGCTTGGCTTGTCATCGGGGTTGTGCATGATTTGAAAATTTTGTGTGACGAAGATGGAGCATAGCCATACTATATGATTTTGTAGGGATGAACTTTCTTTGGCCATGTTATTTTGAGAAGACCTGATTACTTTGTTAGTATGCTTGAAGCATTATTATTTTTATGTCAATATTAAACTTTTGTCTTGAATCTTATGGATCTGAATATTCTTGCCACAGTAAAGAGAATTACATGGATAAATATGTTAGGTAGCATTCCACATCAAAAATTCTGTTTTTATCATTTACCTACTCGAGGACGAGCAGGAATTAAGCTTGGGATTCTTGATACGTCTCCAACATATCTATAATTTTTTATTGTTCCATGCTATTATATTATCCATCTAGGATGTTTTATATGCATTTATATGATTTTAGGACTAACCTATTAACCTAGAGCCCAGTGCTAGTTTCTATTTTTTCCTTGTTTTTGAGTTTTACAGAAAAGGAATACCCAACGGAGTCCAATTGACGTGCCAATTTTTGATGATTTTTTATGGATCAAAAGAAGCCCCCAGAGTAAAATAGTTGGGCCAGAAGAGTCCCAAGCCGTCCATGAGGGTGGAGGGCACGCCATACCACCCTGGGCGCATCCCCCTGCCTCCTGGGCGACTCAGAGACACCCCTGACGTGAGACCGACGCCAAAAATTCCTATAAATACAGAAACCCCCGAAATGAAACCTAGATTGGGAGTTCTGCCGCCGCAAGCCTCTGTAGCCACCAAAAACCAATCGGGACCCTTTTTCGGCACCCTGTCGGAGGGGGGATCCATCACCGGTGGCCATCTTCATCATCCCGGCGCTCTCCATGACGAGGAGGGAGTAGTTCACCCTCGGTGCTGAGGGTATGTACTAGTAGCTATGTGTTTGATCTCTCTCTCTCTCTCATGTTCTTGATTTGGCACAATCTTGATGTATCACGAGCTTTGCTTTTATAGTTGGATCTTATGATGTTTCTCCCCCTCTATCTCTTGTAATGGATTGAGTTTTCCTTTGAAGTTATCTTATCGGTTTAAGGATTTGAGAACACTTGATGTATGTCTTGCATGTGCTTATCTGTGGTGACAATGGGATATTCGCGTGATCCACTTGATGTATGTTTAGGTGATCAACTTGCGAGTTATGTGACCTTGTGAACTTATGCATAGGGGTTGGCACACATTTTCATCTTGACTCTCCGGTACAAACTTTGTGGCACTCTTTGAAGTCCTTTGTGTCGGTTGAATAGATAAATCTGAGATTGTGTGATGCATATCGTATAATCATACCCGCGGATACTTGTGGTGACATTGGAGTATCTAGGTGACATTAGGGTTTTGGTTGATTTGTGTCTTAAGGTGTTATTCTAGTACGAACTCTAGGATAGATCGAACAGAAAGAATAGGCTCGTGTTATTTTACTACGGAATCTTGAATAGATCGATCAGAAAGGATAACTTTCAGGTGGTTTCGTACCCTACAATAATCTCTTCATTTGTTCTCCGCTATTAGTGACTTTGGAGTGAATCTTTGTTGCATTCTGAGGGATTTTTATATGATATAATTATGTTATCCTTGTTGAGAGATTTTGCTATAGTGAAAGTATGAACCCTAGGCCTTGATTCAACGCATTGCAATACCATTTGTGCTCACTTTTACCACTTGCTACCTTGTTGTTTCTATATTTTCAGATTACAAAAACCTATATCTACCATCCATATTGCACTTGTATCACCATCTCTTCGTCGAACTAGTGCACCTATACAATTTACCATTGTATTGGGTGTGTTGGGCACACAAGAGACACTTTGTTATTTGGTTGCAGGGTTGTTTGAGGGAGACCATCTTCATCCTACGCCTCCCACGGATTGATAAACCTTAGGTCATCCACTTGAGGGAAATTTGCTACTGTCCTACGAACCTCTGCAATTGGAGGCCCAACAACGTCTACAAGAAGAAGGTTGTGCAACACGACGACGTGGTGGGGGTGAGGGAGTCCTGGATTAAGGGGTCCTCGGGCGTCCGACCTGTTAATCCATGGGCCGGACTGATGGACTGTGAAGACGTGAAGGCCGAAGACTGTACCCGTGTTCGGATTGGGCTCTCCTTGGCGTGGAAGGCAAGCTTGGCGATCAACTATGAAGATTCCTTCTTATGTAACTGACTCTATGTAACCCTAGATCCCTCCGGTGTCTATATAAACCGGAGGGCGTAGTCCGGATGGCATATATATATTCATTACCATAGTCATACAGGCTAGTCTTCTAGGGTTTAGCCATTACGATCTCGTGGTAGATCAACTCTTGTGACACTCATATTCATCAAGATCAATCAAGCGGGAAGTAGGGTATTACCTCCATAGAGAGGGCCCAACACAGGTAAACATCGTGTCACCCGTCTCCTATTACCATCGATCCTAGACGCACAGTTCGGGACCCCCTACCCGAGATCCGCTGGTTTTGACACCGACATTGGTGCTTTCATTGAGAGTTCCACTGTGCCGTCAACGAAAGGTCCGATGGCCCCTTTGATCGTCTATAGTGACGCTGCCCAAGGAGAAACCTTCCTCCCCGGACAGATTTTCGTATTCGGCGGCTTCGTACTGCGGGCCGACTCGCTTGGCCATTTGGAGCAGATCAATAGCTACGCCCTGGCCACTAGGTCAGATTTGGAAGCTTGAACTACGTCGCGGGTATCCGTGGAGACTTGATCTTCAAGGGATTTGAGACCGCGGCGATCGCTCCACCTCACCCCGGTGAACATAACTTAAATTTGTCATCGGATCACATCCAGGAGATGGTTCCTATTGCTGCAATGGCCTTAGAACTGGAGCAGGTCATGCCATCCGAGGCCACAGAGTCCGCGGCGTTGGAGCCGCACACGGGCTCGACACCCTGCAATATTTGCGTCAACAGAACTCCGAACTCGTCTCCGGTTATGAGTTACAGACCATGTACGCCTGCGGACACCGAACGAATTCAACACCGCAGACATCTTCCAGCGCTCACCTTTGGGTGATGTGCTAAATTCGTTAAAGAATTTGTCCTCAGAGAAGGACTCACAGCCGAACTATGTTCGGTTCGAGCTAGAGGCGGATGACGGGGAATTTTGCTTCCCACCCACCACCCACTTCATAGCCACTGTCGATGACTTAACCAACGTGCTTGATTATGGCTCCGAAGACATCGACGATATGGACAACGATGCCGACAAGGAGCAAGGCCAAGACCCGCCATTCATTGGGCGTTGGACGGACACCTCTTCGTACGATGTGTACATGGTCGAAACACCTGAAAAAGCTAGCGACGATGACAAAGAAGATCCAGTTGCGAATAAACCTTCTGAGACACAGTCCAAGCGTCGGCGCCCTATACGCCGTTCTAAGCCTCGCCGCTCAAAGGATGGCAACACGGGCACCGGAGAAAATATTACCCCGGACGACGCCGAAAACAATGAAGACCCTGTCGGAGCTGCATCCGAACAGGAGGAACAAGACAACGGGCAAGACAACCCTGATAAACAGGCCATGCCCAATAACCCGGAGGACGATAGTTATCATCCAGTCTCCGAGGATGAGGAGAGCCTCGGCAGCGAGGATTTCATCGTGCCCGAGGCACCCCTCGAGCAGGAGTGCTTCAAGCGCCAGCTAATAGCTACTGCAAGAAGCCTGAAGAAAAAGCAGCAGCAGCTTCAAGTAGATCAAGACCTACTCATTGACAGATGGACCGACATCCTGGCAGCCGAAGAATATAGCCTCAAGCGCCCAACCAAGAGTTACCCGAAGCACAGACTGCTATCTCAGTTTGATGAGGAGGCACCGGAGCCTATACCTCGCTCGCGCAATGTGCAACGACCACCACGTGGTTGGAATAGCGCGGCGGACCGACCACCACACGGTCGGAATAAGACGGCAATTCAGGCCGAACAACAGCCCGCCCCACCACCTCATAAAAACAGGGACAAAACAGCTCGGGATCATACATACAACCTTCGGCAGGATCTGGACAGTAGAGCAGGACACACCAGATCATTCTACGGATCGCGAGGACGCTTCCTGACTCGGGATGACGGCTACCTATGCGGACATGACAAAACTAGCCACGCCCTGGTCGATAACCGCAGACGGACTTCATTGGAGGTGCGCCGTGACGCGGCCCGATATAGAGGTGCCGCACACCCTCTATGCTTCACAGATGAAGTACTGGATCACGAATTCCCCGAGGGGTTCAAGCCCGTCAACATTGAATCATAAGACGGAACAACCGATCCCGTAGTGTGGATCGGAGATTTTATTCTCCACATCCATATGGCCTGAGGAGACGATCTCCACGCCATCACATACCTCCCACTAAAATTAAAAGGGCCAGCTAGACACTGGCTAAATAGCCTTCCGAAAATTCTATTGGCATTTGGGAGGACTTGGAAGAAGCCTTTCTTGACAACTTCCAAGGTACTTATGTCCGGCCACCATATGCTGATGACTTAAATCATATAGTTCAACAACCCGGAGAATCAGCCAGAAATTTTGGACTAGGTTCCTAACCAAAAAGAACCAAATCATTGACTGTCCGGATGCCGAAGCCCTAGCAGCCTTCAAACACTGCATCCGTGATGAATGGCTCGCCCGCCACCTCGGCCAAGAAAAGCTGGAATCCATGGTAGCCCTCACGACACTCATGACCCGCTTTTGCACGAGTGAAGATAGTTGGCTGGCTCGTAGTAAAAACACAGCCAATGAGGCAGCCTCCCCCCCCCCCCCGAGGCCAAAAACAGCACCAGCAAGACCCGGCGCAATAGACACAAACGCTGAAGTAACGGCGATGACACCGATGACACTACAGTTCACGCCGGATTCAACGGCTCCAAGCTTGGCCAGCGAAAGAAACCTTATAAAAGGAACAACGGGGGACCATCCAGCTTGGACCACATACTCGATCGTCCGTGCTAGATACACGGCACCCCAGGTAAACAAGCCAATCATACCAACAGAGACTGTCGGGTTTTCAAGCATGCCAGCAAGTCAAATACCGAGAGCAAGGAAACGGGATCGCAAAGCGAGGACGACGATGAAGAGCCCCGGCAACTGAACATTAGGAGGCATAAGAAATTTCCCCCTCAAGTCAAAACGGTGAACATGATATATGCTACACACATACCCAAAAGGGAGCGCAAGCGCGCACTAAGGGACGTCTACGCGGTAGAGCCAGTCGCCCCAAAATTCAATCTGTGGTCGTCATTTCCGATCACCTTTGATCGACGAGACTACCAAACTAGTATCCGTCATGGCGGATCAGCTGCACTGGTCCTTGACCCAATCATCGACGGATTTCACCTAACACAAGTCCTAATGGACGGTGGTAGCAGCCTCAACCTGCTCTATTAGGATACAGTGCGGAAGATGTGCATTAATCCCTCTTTAATTAAACCCACAAAGACTACCTTTAAAGGAGTCATACCAGGCGTAGAGGCCCGTTGTACGGGCTCAATCACACTGGAGGTGGTCTTCGGATCTCCGGACAACTTCCAAAGCGAAGAGTTAATCTTTGATATCGCCCCCTTCCGCAGCGGCTACCACTCACTGCTCGGACGAACCGCGTTTGCTAGATTCAACGCAGTGCCACACTACGCTTATCTCAAGCTCAAGATGCCCGGCCCATGCGGCGTCATAACAGTCAATGGAAACACGGAACGCTCCCTCCGTACCGAGGAGCACATAGCCTCCCTAGCAGCAGAGGTACAGAACGACCTTCTCAAGTAGAACTATAATCCGGCTGCCGAGCCCCCGGACATCGTCAAGAGGATCCAGACTACACTGCAACAGGACATCTCGGCTCGTGAAGAGCTTAATTAGCAATTCAGCCTCCATCCCACGCGTACATAATTACGCGCCCAAAAAATATCGACGGAGGCATACCTGGCTCGCGATCCACAGTGTGGCTCGACATACCCCAGGATCCGCGTACCCTTTTATTTTCCATTTCAGGTCAATCCTCTCTTTTCGATGTTTCTTCTGACAACCCGTTTGTCGGACACACCAAGGAGGCAATGAGCTTTGGCGCACAAGGGAACCCCCAGGTGGCCTCTGTTAAACGATTGCTATACCTGTTTTACATACCCGCACGCGGCCTGCACTTGGTTTTGGCATAAATAAATAGCCTTCTTTGCTTATCATATTGCATGTACAAATACGCCTCGACGTATTAATCACATTATAAAAAATAAAGTGAAGCGTCAGTCTTTACTTAATCTTCCCCTTTCTTCCTTTGTATTTATTACTCGTTGCACGCGTACATTCTGGTACGTATTATTGCGCTGGGGGCTTCATCACGCCCCGCATTACGGCAACAAAAGGCCGAACACTTTTACAGTACAGTTCGGCACCCCGAACTTATAGCATTATATGCATCGGCTCCGAATCATGTCTTTGGTCAATAGTTGGGTTGCCCAGCTCCTGTGTTTGCTACCTTATGTTCCGCTATATCGGCTAAGGTAGTAAAGGGAGAACTACTGCGATTGTGTCCCGGTTCATCCGGACGAGCACCTCTGTAGAGAAAGCCGAAAACTAACTGTCATGATGAGGCAAGAGCTGGTCAGTTGTTCGAGAGGTCTCAAAATCCCTAGAGATTTTTTCCGCTTTACGCGAGGGATCGGTTTTTTCCGATTAGGCATACATAACGCCCCTAGTTCGGCCTTCCGAACACCAGGGGCTTCGCCGAAATTTTCATGGTCAAACTCCTATGGCTAAGTGAGGGTAATAAAGGCCGCATAGTCTGATTGCCTTGTTCGTCGTGCTAAACATCTCCTTTGAGGACCAGAATGTGGAGTAAAGAGTGTTTAGATTTATCCCAAACACCCCCGTACTATCTACGTGGGGGCAGAAGCCGATGACTGGTCAACCCTCAGATGTTAATAAACGGCCGCACAGGAGGTAAAATTTTATCACAAGCATCATATTACATACCAATCATGTTTTACATTACAGGGCAACCCGAATATTTTCATGGGACTATCACGTCCTTTGCACATTGCTCTGCCACAAGGCGGGATCCCTCCAGGACACCGTCGAAATACAACTCGGGTCACCGATGCTCCTTGCCCTCAGGTGGCCCTTCGGTCATCAACTTCTTGGCATCCATCTTCGCCCAGTGCGTCTTGACACGCGCGGATGCCATCCGCGCACCCTCAATGCAGATCAACCGCTTCACGACTTCAAGTCGTGGACAGGCACTCACAAGCCGATTTACAAGACCAAAGTAGCTACCGGGCGCAGGCTCAGCGGGCCACAGGCAGACTATCAGGTCCTTCATGGCTGACTCGGCCAACTTGTGCAGCTCGACCAGCTGTTTCAACTGGTCGCTAAAGGACACCGGATGTTCTAGTCCAAGATGTTGGGACCAGAACAACTTCTCCGTAGACATCCCTTCTTCGGCCCGGTAGAACTCGGCGGCATCCGATACACTACGCGGCAGATCTGCATATGCCCCTGGAAAACACAAGTTCGGGTAAGTTCAAGGACCGTTTCCTTTGCGTACTTGCCTTGCATAGCGACAGCCTTACCCGTCGTAATCTTCCTGGCCTCCTGGATTTCCTGGAGGGTGCTCTGGGCTTCAGCTCAGGCATCTTGCGCGCTCCTGCGGGCCTTAGCAAGTTCGGATTCTTGTGCCTTAGAGGCACGCTCCAAGGGCTCGCACTTTTTGACGGTGTCCTGGAGCTCTTGCTGAATCTTGCTGACCCGGGCCTCGTGCTTCTCGCGTGCGGCACATTCCTTGGCCGCTTTTTCCTCGGCCTCGGTCAGCGCCTTTTTGAGGGCCGCCACCTCAGTCGTGGCCCTAGTAAAGCTCATGACACTTTAGTCAGCTTGAACCATTCATCCTTCTGCATACCTTGGCTATCCGCCAACAGCTTCTTCACGAGGCCGAGCTCTTCCTCGGCCCCTCCAGTTTTTGCTTCAGCCCGGAGACCTCCGCGGTTTGAGCGGTACCAGCCCGCAACGAGGCCTCCTTATTCACATAGACACATTATGTTAGACTCCTGCAAAATTATTTTTTGATCCTCTGTTCGGCTTTTCCTTTCCGGACACCGAACAGAGCATCAGGGGCTACTATCTACGTTGTGATACTCTCCTTACAATTACATTACTCACGTCAAAGCTCAGAAGAAGGTCAGCGAGCTTCGGTCAGTCCGTTTTTGGCGGACTGCACCCTTTCAATCACCGTACCCATATGGGCATGGTGCTCATCCACAATGGAGGCGCCTTGTAGCGCTTCCAGTAGACGGTCCGGCGCCTCCTGTTGGACGGAGGTCACCGATTGCACACCCCCTCCTTTTGGGAAGAGCCGTTTTCCGGATTCCGGAGACATATAGGTCTCCGGAATAGAATCCGGCTGAGGATCGAGTCGAGATCGGCCCACACTGTCCGTCTCTGCAGGGGCTTTTTCCCCCATATATCCGGCGGCCCGGGAATCATCCTGGGGCACCACCCTGACGATCTCCGGAGCCCTCTCCCTGTCCGAGGAGGCCCTTTGGGGCGCCTCCTTGTCCTCACCCTTGGTCGAAGGGGAGTAAGCGGGCGGCGTTGACATACTGGCCCGCTCCTTGGGGTCCAGCGAACCTTCTGATTAAGACCGCGGAGAGCTATCCCGAGCCGAACTATGATAACACGATTCAAACATATCAATATGGTAAGACGGAAAGAACGGGCGTTCGGGCATGAATAATTTTTTTTGATACTTACGATGCGGCCCGAGGCTTGGCCCGAGAAGGCCGCTCTGGACTGCTATCGACATCCCACGCGGAGTTATCCGCGGGGAAGCCTTTCCCCCTCTTGGGTGCCTTCGCCTCCAGATGCGTGGAGGTCGTTCTCTTCTTCCTCCCCACTCGGGTGGGGAGTCGTCTTCCTCTTCCTCCTCGTCATCGTGCTCGGTGGACGAGGAGCTAGTTTCGCCTTCGGGCATCACGTCTGGAGCGCCTTTTTGACGAAGGCCCTCCGGGCCCCTTTGGTCGCGTTCTTGGCCGACTTCTCCGGCACCTCATAAGGTGCTGGGAACAACATTTTCACAAGAATGGAAATTGGTCTTGAGCGGCGGGCGGACAGTTAATCCCTCGGCTACCTCGATCCAGGCCTGAAGACATGGATAGGAAGGCTTAGGCTTTTTCCTGAAAATATGCTAGTGAAGGGTATGCCTTGAAAACATGAAACAACTTACCGAATTAGCCTGACGTTTTAAGCTGAGCCCGATGTGGCACCCCGGCTCAGAGAAACCAGAATGCCCCGTATTCCAGCCCAGAGATCGAGGAGAAGTCTCTGGAATACGGAACTGCTTGACATAGAACAAATCAGCTCTTATTATAAGAATAATAATACAAGGGTCTGATGTTACAAAGAAGCACATCAGCACGGCGACACTACGCCTGCGATACTACACTTGCTCTATGCTAGCAGCGAAACAACTCGTAGCAGCGGAATACTTCTAGCAGTAGAACAACGACGAAGGTGGTGAACTCCACTCCGCAGGGACTCTGGCTAGGACACGATCTAGCTCGCACGAACGGAACCACGACAAGCAATCAAGCAATCAAATCCGGCATGACCTGCAAACTGGCATGACACGCCATGTCAGTAAATTGAATGTACTTGCAAGCTCACAACAACCATAAACAACAAGGCAAGACAATAACATGACATTAAGAAGGTTAATTAAATTAACATCTACCATGATACGACAACAACTATTAAGCATGATATGAAACTACTACAATACCGATAAATAACCATCTCAGATCTCCATAACCATATCTCTCTTGGCTAACCGGCCAAGCAATATACCATCTCGATCACCTCGTGATCAAAACCAAATGGTGATCTTTCCGGTGATCACAACCATGACCAACACTTGGTCTCAACATCATCATCAACATCCTGCCAAACTGTTACTGCTCACCAAGTATCAACATATATATATATAGACACACACACACACATATATCACCTATAAGTTATTCCGTCATGTGAGTGTTGATCGAACGGTGTGACCTAGTACGAAGCCATGCCCATGACCGAGGACGTGGCTATCGATAGATTAAATACACTCTGCAGAGGTAGCATGCTTTACCCACACCACAGAACCCATGGCCTCGTACTCCCATTCGGGTGGACCAATGGCGTTCTGACAAAACCGATCTACTGCCATGACACTCTCCCGGCCACTCTGACTCACTCCCCTTTGGGCTAGTCCTGGGTGGCCCCGTGTCTACCAAAGACACAACGACCACCGTCGCGGCCAAAACATAAACGTCCCAAACAGGGACAAAAAGGCGCCTAACAACTACGGGTACACAAGGTTATGTCTGCTTACCGGGCCAGGGTACCGCACGACCATAACCTTCCCTTGTTGGAGGCACCGACGAGAGGCACGACAATAGACCGCATTAGGGCCTTTCCATAAAGGCAAATGTGGTTGCACTGGAAAAGCCCGGTTCGGTGGCACCTGACCAACTTAATGACGGAATTTATCCCCAAAAATATAACTGTGATAACTGATACTCCGATATCAACTATCAAACGAGAATCCAAGTCATAGCAATATCCAACAAATAATCCAAGCATAATATCATCATCTCAAAATACTCCAAGGGTAGCACAACACTACTGTCAGGATGAATCCGGAAACCATAATCCTACTACTCCAATAACAAGAATAAAGCTATTCGTCTAAGATCCACATGTAAACATCATCTCCGAAAATAATACTCCAAGCAATGTAACATCAACTAGCATCATGAAAATAATCATACTAACCACTAATAATCCAAAGGCAGCATGATATCCAAAGTAATACTCCAACATATAATAACAGATACCATCATGGAAATAATCATAATAGCCATTAAGAATCCAAAGGCACATGTCATCCACATAATCATCAAAACATAAGTCCTAGAACTCCAAGCAATATCATTGCAATATCAAGATCAAAACAATATTACGAGAAATGCCATGAACAAATCATACATAGGTAATGCAATATTTTAAACAAGTACAAATGAATAAACCATGTCACTTCATTACAATCATGCAAATGGAGGGTGTGGCTTGCCTGGGGTGGAAGAAATCACCGGGAAGAAGTGCGAGAAACTCGCGGAAAGGATCGCCGGAAAACGTACTCCCTCGGAGGGGGCTGAATAAGGGCAGGGAAAAATGGTCATTTTTAGAATGTCGAAACATGGTGAAAATGGTTCAATTAGAACAGGCTCAACGAAACGAAGACCCGGGCTTTGGAATCACCTCATTTGGAGTTGTGGGCAAAAAGATATGAAGGTTTTTCTGCCAGGGACCCATCTGTAAAGAAATATTTTTCAGCCTGGGCCTAAACAGAAAAACTGAAAGCGAAACTAGCGAAATACGCTTTCACTGAACTGAAAACACACTCGGGGCTGAAGAAGAACGGAAATTCTGGTTAATACGTCTCCACTTATCTGACTTGGCAGAGGCGGGACCGGGCGCGTGGTCGCTGACGGGCAGGTCCCACAGGCTGTGGGGCCCGTCACTTATCCAGCTAGGCAGGCGGGGTCAACGCCTACCCGCCGACAAGTGGAGCCGTGTGGAGATGGGGCCCGCCTGGCCTGGCTCCTTCTTCCTCCTCCAGCTCGCTCGTGATGCAGGGACGAGACCGGCGGCCCGACGAGGATTCCCGGTGGCTCCGGCCACCTCACGGCGTGCGACCTACCGACATGATCAGTGCGATGAGGCGGATCCACCCAGGCAGGACACGGCCGCCGAGGAGCTTGGGTTTGCGTGAGGCACTGGCCACCGCAGACGGCGTCTTCGGTCAGTGATGGGAAGCACGTCGAGAGGCTACCGGATGTCAAAGATGAGGGCGGCGAAGGTTCTGGGGTGGTGGTGGATGGCTCTCGTGGGAAGGAGAGGGGGAACGGCTTGCCATTGCCGAAATCGTGGAGGACAGAGACGGCGGCCATGGCAGCCATCTGAGACGAGGAGAGGCTCCGGGGCTCGGGCGAGAGGCTAGGGAGGGGTAGTGGAGTGTGGGAAGGCTGTTGGTGTGCTCGAACGGCTCGGGGGAGGCCTATATATAGGCGCGTGGCGAGGTGCCGAGCTGTCGTCACCGCGGACGCGTGTGCGCTCGCATGAGCTCGGAGGCAGGCGAGGAGGGAGGCACAGAGGAGAGCTCACGAGGAGGAGGAGGCCAAAGGAGAAGCAGAGAAAGAATCCGAGCGCCATTAAAGCTCGGTCGGCCACAATGTGCCCGTGGGCGCGCGGCGGCTTGCGTTTGTGAGGAAGCGGATGGAGGGGGAGAGGGGTCCAGGAGAACGGCGACAATGAGGGGAAGCTAGGGGACATGCCCATGCTCGCTGAGACGCCGAGCAGAGGAGGGGCCCGAGCAAGAAGACGCTCTAGACGCGGCCAACGCCAGCAGAGCGCGCGCATTGCATACCAAAACTCGTGATCACCGCGTGCACTGGTGCACACAGTGGCACACGGCCGTCCAAACGATGTTGGGGTTTGTCCTTCCTGGGGAGGTCTCAACTATGGTGGTAGTTCAGTTAAAAGCGCTCTGGTTAAATGGTAATCACCCTCTGAAGTTTACTGCAGTAAACTTGATGGTATAATGTTGATTAACAGGAAGGTGATTGGGAGCAATGGAGTTGTCTGCGAGGTTTAGGGTAAGAAGGACGTTCATCCTGGTAACTTTGAGAAGGTTGGGATAAAGATTTGGTGTAGTTGCTTAACAACCACATAATCTGGTCAGAAACTAGATTAAGATGACGCAATCAAATGGTGATTCCATTTGGGCTTAAATTTGGCAAGGATTAGGGATCTGGACATATTAAGATGCTGTAAAAATTTCATACCAATTGGATTCACCAAAATGGTACTTCCTTCACAGCTATCTTCACTGACCAGAAACTTGCAAGAATTTTGGAGAAATATTGGCTAGGTGAAATGGTGCCAAATTTGGTGGAAAGATGTTATTTGGGTAGGAGAACAATCTGGTATTTTCTCAGAATTAATGAAGCAATATAAAATGCACTTGCTTCACAACCTGAAAATATTGCCAGAATCAAAGATTTGGTCCTGCGCTCACATAGATCAAGGGATGGAGCTTAAATTTTGAGGAGGCAAATTATATGAGCACGTGAAAAGGCATGCAAAATTTCAACTCATTTGGATAACCCTAGCTAGCACTTCCTTCACAATGCCTTCTGACTGATAGAAAGTTTGAAAAATTGTTGAGGAAGATTGGCTAGGCAAATAAAGTTGAATTTTGGCATGAGGCAATTATTTGGACATAAAGGAATGCCCAACAAGTTTGGGAGCAAAAAAGATTGGATAGGTGGCACTTCCTTCACAGAAAGCCACTTCGATGAAATGAAGAATAATTTTTGGAGAATTATTCTTGGGCTAGGACATGAAAGTTTGGGCATATTTGAGCAACATATGACCCAAAGAAATTATCAGAATTAATTGGGATTTTTGGGAGTGACAGAAATGTAGGTTGCTTCACAACCTAGGGCAGATAGGGTTATTCCTTTAATAGAAAAAGGAATATTCCTGAGAAAAAGAAATTAGGGTTTGGTCAAAGAGTGAAGTGACATGATCTTGGCAAGGTTTTGAGAATGATGAGCCACTTGGGAGGGAAAATGAAGCTGATTTCCCAGGTGACAAGGCCACAGAGCCACTCCACAAAGAAAAACAGAGCAAAAACCAAATAAATCAAAAGAAAAAGAAAAGGGCCAAAATCCAGGTTGTTACAACTCTTTCCCCCTTAAAGAAATCTCGTCCTCAAGATTTAGTTGCTCTGGGAACAAGTATGACTTGAGGATACCATTTCCAACTCGGATATCCTTTTTCCTTTATTTATTGTTCCCCCAAGAATTTCAGATGATCAACTTACCTCGCTCTGGGGTGGCTTGCTTCTCCTTTCCCCAAATTCTGATGGGTTTTTGCTCATATACCACTTCCTTTTGCTGACGTGAATTTTCTCATATCTGCGGTGATATCCAATGGATCTGAGCATAAATTTCCTTTTGTCATGAAAACCTTAATACTTCTGTCATGGGGTTGCTTCAAATAAATGCAGGCCTTCTGGTTTCAATAAATGCTGAGAATTAATCATGGCCATCTTCTGACGGTATCTGGCTTCTCATAAGTGCTACTGATTTATTCCTTTGGCTCGAGCATGAGGTATGTATCAAAGATTTGACTACCTTCTATCGTGAGCAATATAACGGTGTATGGAGTTATAGCTGTGTGATACCTCAAATATTTACATGTTGAGACTGGTCTGAAGGGGCTGACGGACAATTGCTTTTTCCTGACAGACTGACCGTGTACTTGATTCCGTCGACGAGTATACTGGGGCTAAGCTGATTGTTCGATTTTTTATTTGCCCATGTTGTCGGTATACCCAGATGTGGTAATAGGTTCTGCGATGCTTTATACTATCGCTGAAGTCAAACTGCTGAGGTTGCAAAAGAATATGGGATCTGATAGAATAGACATGGAGATTCCACACTAACCATTCTAATCAGGTCAGCGGGATATGAAATCCTGGTAGAGCAGAGTAATCCTCTAAGGGTATGCCTTTGTGGCACCATATGTAATCTGGCCACTAACTGACTTGGGTATTCGGACTCTGATGGTCATGCATAAATAAGCATACCGTTGCTATCAGTCTCATCCTTTTGATGGTCATGATTTTCTTTGTTAGGATACCTTACTGAAAGAACTTGGCCATACATGTCCTTGATTCTTCGTATGGCCATGGATGTGATTAATATTTTTGACATTATTCCTTGTGCATGTTTTTCTGACCTGTGTCTTGTCTGGTGCGGGAATAATGACCTTGATGACCATTGTCAAGACTGTTGATTCTGTGATGTCATTTCCAGATCTTGTCGATTCTTGTAATTCATGAGATGTATCTATGCTTATCTTCATTTGCATGGCTCACAAGGTTGTTAGATCCGTACCTTTCTTAGGTATATCTGCTTGATCATTGTCGTATCCCGTATGAGTGACTGATCTGGCCGGGGATACATGCTCACCATATATAAGAATCATATGCAATCAAACACTTGATTTCTGAATAAGACACATGCCTTCACTGTTTTGTGCTTCTGACAAAATGTCGTGAGTCTGATTCTTGAGCGGTGCTGCCATACATTGGCAACTCATCATATAACCTCTGAGGGACGGTGTAATAGTATGATACTGACGCAGACTGGATCGCTTACGAGAGAAGCCATCCGAGTAGCTTGATGAGGAAGACTTGTTAACTTCCGCTCAAATCTTTTGTCTGGGTAATGTGCAGAAGCAGGCTCTATAGCTTACACATGAAGCTTGGTCTGATTATTGTGCTGGAAAAGCCTGAGTTCCGTACTTGAGAAGCTTCTCCTTGGTTTTGCTTGTTGAGAAAGATTGGGTATCTTGGACCAGAAATTGTTCACATATCATGCTGAGGAAAAATTTAGGATCCTTGCATCATAAATTTGTTCCAATAACGTGTGGAAGAAGACTGAGTTTCTAACGTCCAAAGCTTCATGTTAATATGCAGACTGACATCTACACACACGCCCATAATATTCTGTGGCTGATTATTTGCATGAGAAAATTTGTTTGACTGTCTTCCTTGAGCATATCACATTCTGACTTTATTTCGGATGATAACATATTTCAAGCATCATGCATTGCTGAGCCAAAATTTTGTATATGACCCATACCCTTGACTGAAAATATACCGTTGAGTTTGTACCTGACTTGTCTTGCTGCTGACTTGATCATTACTGTTGTGAGTACTTTGTACTAATGTAGACTTGATGACCCACAAGAATAGGGGATATATCGTAGTCCTTTCGATAAGTAAGAGTGTCGAACCCAACGAGGAGCAGAAGGAAATGATAAGCGGTTTTCAGCAAGGTATTCTCTGCAAGCACTGAAATTATAGGTAACATATAGTTTTTTGATAAGATAATTGGTAAAGAACAACAAGTAACAAAAGTAAATAAAGTGCAGCAAGGTGGCCCAATCCTTTTTGTAGCAAAGGACAAGCCTGGACAAACTCTTATATAGAGAAAAGCGCTCCCGAGGACACATGGGAATTACCATCAAGCTAGTTTTCATCACGTTCATATGATTCGCGTTCGGTACTTTGATAATTTGATATGTGGGTGGACCAGTGCTTGGGTGCTGTCCTTACTTGGACAAGCATACCACTTATGATTAACCCCTATTGCAAGCATCCACAACTACAAAAGAAGTATTAAGGTAAACCTAACCATAGCATGGAACATGTGGATCCAAATCAGCCCCTTACGAAGCAACGCATAAACTAGGGTTTAAGCTTGTGTCACTCTAGCAACCCATCATCTACTTATTACTTCCCAATTCCTTCCTCTAGGCCCAAATAATGGTGAAGTGTCATGTAGTTGACGTTCACATAACACCACTAGAGGAGAGACAACATACATCTCATCAAAATATCGAACGAATACCAAATTCACATGACTACTAAGAGCAAGACTTCTCCCATGTCCTCAGGAACAAATGTAACTACTCACAAAGCATATTCATGTTCATAATCATAGGAGTATTAATATGCATAAAGGATCTGAACATATGATATTCCACCAAATAAACCAACTAGCATCAACTACAAGGAGTAATCAACACTACTAGCAACCTACACGTACCAATCCCAGACTTGGAGACAAGAATTGGATACAAGAGATGAACTAGGGTTTGAGAGGAGATGGTGTTGGTGAAGATGTTGATGGAGATTGGCCCTCTCCCGATGAGAGGAGCGTTGGTGATGACGATGGTGATGATTTCCCTCCCGAGGGAAGTGTCCCAGCGAACAGCTCTCTGGAGCCCTCGATTGGTTCCGCCTCGTGGCGGAGTCTGGTCCCGAAAGCTTGCCTATGATTTTTCTTGGACGAAAGACTTCATATAGCGTAAGATGGGCACCGGAGGGCCAACAGGGGCCCACGAGGCGTGGGGGCGCGCCTGTGGTAGGCGCCCCCACCCTCGTGGCCAGGGTGTGGTCCCCCTCTAGTATTTCTTCCGCTCAGTATTTTTTATTATTTCCAAAAATAACTTTCGTGGAGTTTCAGGACTTTTGGAGTTATGCAGAATAGGCCTCTAATATTTGCTCCTTTTCCAGCCTAGAATTCCAGCTGCCGGCATTCTCCCTCCTTATGTAAACCTTATAAAATAAGAGAGAATAGGCATAAGTATTGTGACACAATGTGTAAGAACAACCCATAATGCAATAAATATCAATATAAAAGCATGATGCAAAATGGACGTATCAACTCCCTCAAGCTTAGACCTCGCTTGTCCTTAAGAGAAAGCCGATAACGATAAATATGTCCACATGTTTAGAGGTAGAGGTGTCGATAAAATAAAATACGGACATGAGGGCATCATGATCATTCTTATAACAACAACATATATGGGTATTCTCATATGATTTCTTATGCTCAAGTAATAATCTATTTACAATGCAAAGTATGAATCAGAAACATTATTGAGAACTAACAAACTATAATCTGAGTCATTGAAGCAATTGCAATTTATCATAACATCAGAAAGAGTCTATGTTAGAGCTTTTTAGCAAGTCCACATACTCAACTATCATTTAGTCTTTCGCAATTGCTAACACTCATGCAATACTTGTGGTTACGGAGTTTTAATCGGACACATAGAAAGATAGGGGCTTATAGCTTCGCCTCCCAACCTCTTACCTCAAGGGTAATGTCAACAATAATAGTTCATGCTAACTTACATCCAATTAGATATATGTATCAGAATCTTTCCAACACACTGTGCTTGTCAAAGGATAAAATGTAAAAACAAAAGGTGAAGATCACCATGACTCTTGCATAAGGTAGAAGGTAATAATAAAAGATAGGCCCTTTACAGAGGGAAGCAGAGGTTGCCATGCACTTTCAGGGTTGGATGCACAAAATCTTAATGCGAAAGAACATCACTTTATATTGCCACTTGTGATATAGACCTTTATTATGCAGTCCATCGCTTTTATTTCTTCCACATCACAAGATTGTATAAAGCTTATTTCCTCCACACCAATCAATCATACATATTTAGAGAGTATTTTTTATTGCTTGCACCGATGATAACTTACTTGAAGGATCTTACTCAATCCATAGGTAGATATGGTGGACTCTCATGGCAAAACTGGTTTAAGGGTATTTGGAAGCACAAGTAGTATCTCTACTTGGTGCAAAGTATTTGGCTAGCATGAGGGGGAAAGGCAAGCTCAACATGTTGGAGGATCCATGACAACATACTTTATCTCAGATATAAGAAAACATAACCCATTACGTTGTCTTCCTTGTCCAACATCAACTCTTTAGCATGTCATATTTTAATGAGTGCTCCCAATCATAAAAGATGTCCAAGATAGTATATTTATATGTGAAACCTCTCTTTCTTTATTACTTCCTATTAATTGCAATGATGAACAAAGCTATGTTTGTCAACTCTCAACAATTTTTAATCATCATACTCTTTCTATGTGAAGTCATTACTCTCCATAAAATCAATATGATCTCTTTGTTTCTTTTTATTCTTTTCTCTTTTCTTTTATTCACTCAAGACCATGGAAAAATAATCAAGCCCTTGACTCAACACTAATCTTTATTATATAGCTCACGGACTCGATTACATAGAGGGATCATCAAGCAAAACTCAAAGCTAAATCATACTAAAACTTTATTCTACTATATCAAGATAATACTAAAAACGGTAAAGATAGGAGATGTGGTGGTGATACGATACCGGGGCAACTCCCCCAAGCTTGGCAGTTGCCAAGGGGAGTGCCCATACCCATATGATTATGTCTCCCTTGCTAGTGAAGAAGATGGTGGTGATGATGGGTAGTCGCACATCGAGCGTAAGAGATCCTCCAACTTGCGGATAATGCCCTGGAGTGCAACGATATGCTCCTTCAACAAAATATTTTCACGTGTGAGATACTTGTTTTGTATACAAGCTAACTCAATCATCTTGAAAGCTTCGATCTCAGATGGGGTAAGAAGATTGTGATCAAGTTGAAGGATGTCTTCTGCGGACAGAACTTGGTCTTCCGTGGCCTTCTTGATCCCTTCATCCTTGTTGATCTCCATGGGTTCTTCCCTCTTCAGCTCTATCTTCATTAGGCAAGCATCATTGTCACCATTGTTGGAGGAGGGGGACGACATGATGCCAGGCCCTGACAACCCTGACAGAATATAGCTCGAAACAAGAACAGAGGATAATTGTGTGATACAGGAGTCAAAACCTTCAGGAGATTATATAATGAATTTTTACCGACCAAAATACGTATCGTACAAGAAAACGGAGTCCGGAGAGTGCACGAGGTGCCCACGAGGCAGGGGGGTGCGCCTAGGGGGGTAGGGCGCGCCCTCCACCCTCATGGAGGCCTCGTGTCCTTCCCGGACTGCTTCTTATTTTTTTATTTTTCTAAATATTCTAAAACGGAGAAAAATTGCCTTTAGAACTGTTTGGGGTCAGTTTACTTACCATACCACATACCTATTCCTTTTCGGAGTCTGAAACATTTTGGAAAGTGTCCCTTATGTATTCCTCCGGGGTTACAGTTTCAATAACATTGGTTTCAACATTTATAGGATTACCTGAGATATAATGTTTGATTCTTTGACCCTTCACCACCTTTGGATTTGTGCCCTCGAAGTTGTTGATTTTTATGGCGCCGGAACGATAGACCTCCTCGATAACGTATGGACCTTCCCATTTAGAGAGAAGTTTTCCTGCAAAAAATCTCAAGCGAGTTGTATAGCAATACATAATCACCTACATTAAACTCATGCTTTTGTATTCTTTTGTCATGCCATCTTTTAACTTTTTCTTTAAACAACTTGGCATTCTCATAGGCTTGGGTTCTCTATTCATCAAGTGAGCTAATGTCAAATAACCTCCTCTCACCGGCAAGTTTCAAATCATAGTTGAGCTCTTTATTGGCCCAATATGCCTTATGTTCTAGTTCGAGAGGTAAGTGACATGCTTTTCCATAAACCATTTTATATGGAGACATACCCATAGGATTTTTATATGCAGTTCTATAGGCCCATAATGCATCATCAAGTTTCTTGGACCAATTCTTTCTAGATCTATAAACAGTCTTTTGCAAAATTAATTTGAGTTCTCTGTTACTCAATTCTACTTGACCACTAGACTGTGGGTGATAAGGAGATGCAATTCTATGATTAACATCATACTTAGCAAGCATTTTATGAAAAGAACCATTAATGAAATGTGAACCACCATCAGTCGTTAAATATCTAGGGATTCCAAACCTCAGAAAAATAACTTCCTTAAGCATCTTAATAGAGGTGTTATGATCAGCACTACTAGTTGGAATAGCTTCTACCCACTTAGTAACGTAATCAACAGCAACTAAAATATGTGTGTATCCATTAGAGGTAGGAAACGGTCCCATATAATCAAAGCCCCAAACATCAAATGGTTCAATAAGAAGTGAATAGTTCATAGGCATTTCTTGACGTCTACTAATATTACCAATTCTTTGACATTCATCACAAGATAAAACAAACTTACGGGCATCCTTGAAGAGAGTAGGCCAATAAAAACCGGATTGCAATACCTTATGTGTAGTTCTATCTCCAGCGTGGTGTCCTCCATAAGCTTCGGAGTGACACTTGCATAGGATCTGTTTCTGTTCATGCTCAGGTACACAATGTCTAATAACCCCATCTACTCCTTCTTTATAAAGATGTGGGTCATCCCAAAAGTAATGTCTCAAGTCATAGAAAAACTTTTTCTTTTGCTGGTATGTGAAATTAGGTGGTATAAATTTAGCAACAATGTAATTAGCGTAATCAGCATACCATGGAGCAGTATGAGCAGCATTTATGACATTTAATTGTTCATCAGAAAGCTATCATCAATAGTTAGTGGGTCATCAAGAACATTCTCTAATCTAGACAAGTTGTCTGCAACGGGGTTCTCAACTCCCTTTTTATCAATAATATGTAAATCAAATTCTTGTAGCAGGAGAACCCATCTAATAAGTCTAGGTTTAGCATCTTTCTTTTCCATAAGATATTTAATAGCAGCATGATCAGTGTGAATAGTTACTTTAGAATCAACAATATAAAGTCTGAACTTATCACAAGCAAATACAACTGCTAAGAATTCTTTTTCAGTAGTAGCATAATTTATCTGGGCATTGTCTAGAGTTTTACTAGCATATTGAATAGCATTTAATTTCTTATCAACTCTTTGCCCTAGAACAGCACCTACAACATAATCACTAGCATCACACATAATTTCAAAGGGTAAATTCCAATCAGGTGGCTGAACGATAGGTGCAGAAATCAATGCTTTCTTAAGTATTTCAAATGCTTGTACACAATCATCATCAAAGACAAATGGTATATCTTTTTGTAATAGATTAGTCAGAGGCCGAGAAATTTTTGAGAAATCCTTAATGAACCTCCTATAAAATCCGGCATGACCAAGGAAACTTCTTATACCTTTGATGTCCTTGGGACATGGCATCTTTTCAATAGCATCAACTTTAGCTTTGTCAACTTCAATACCTCTTTCAGAAATTTTATGCCCCAAGACAATGCCTTCATTAACCATAAAGTGGCACTTCTCCCAGTTCAAGAAAAGATTAGTTTCTTCACATCTCTGCAAAACTCGATCAAGGTTGCTTAAGCAATCATCAAAAGAGGATCCATAGATGGAGAAATCGTCCATGAAAACCTCACAAATCTTTTCACATAAGTCAGAGAATATAGCCATCATGCATATTTGAAAAGTAGCTGGTGCATTACATAAACCAAAAGGCATAAGTCTATAAGCAAAAGTACCGAAAGGGCCAGTAAAAGTGGTCTTTGATTGATCATCGGCTACACAGGTATTTGAGAGAAACCAGAATAACCATCTAGAAAGCAATAATGTGTATGTTTGCATAATCCTTCTAGCATTTGATCGATAAAAGGTAAGGGGTAATGATCCTTTTAGTAGCCTTATTTAATTTACGAAAATCAATTACCATCCTATAACCTGTAATAATTCTTTGCGGAATCAATTCATCTTTATCATTAGGAACGACAGTAATACCTTCCTTCTTAGGGACACAATGGACAGGACTTACCCACTGACTATCAGCAACGGGATAAATTATACCTGCCGCAAGGAGCTTTAGTATTTCCTTTCTTACCACTTCTTTCATCTTAGGATTCAGCCGTCGTTGGTGATCACGAACTGGTTTGGCATCTTTCTCCAAATTTATTTTGTGTTGGCATAGAGTGGGACTAATGCCCTTAAGATCATCAAGAGTATATCCAATAGCAGCGCGGTGCTTCTTCAGAGTTTTCAATAATCTCTCTTCTTCATGCTCTGAAAGGTTAGCACTAATAATAACAGGATATATCTTCTTTTCATCAAGATAAGCATATTTAAGAGTATCAGGTAACGGTTTGAGCTCAAACACGGGATCACCCTTGGGTGGAGGAGGATCCCCTAGGATTTCAACAGGCAAATTGTGTTTCAGGATGGGTTCCTATTTAAAGAATACTTCATCTATTTCCCTTCTTTCATTCATAAACATATCATTTTCATGGTCTAGCAAATATTGTTCTAAAGGATCACTAGGAGGCACGACAATAGAAGCAAGACCAATAATTTCATCTTTACTAGGCAATTCCTCTTCACGGTGTTGTCTACGAAATTTCGAGAAATTAAACTCATGAGACATATCACCCAAACCAATAGTGACAACATCCTTTTGCAGTCTATCCTAGCATTAATAAAGTGTTCAAGAAGGGTCTACCAAATATAATGGGACAAAAGCTATCTTGTGGGGAACCAAGAACAAGGAAATCAGCAGGATATTTAGTTTTCCCACACAAGACTTCAACATCTCTAACAATTCCCATTGGTGATATAGTATCTCTATTGGCAAGTTTAATTGTGACGTTAATATCTTCTAACTCAACAGGTGCAATATCATGCATAATTTCTTTGTATAAGTCAATAGGTATTGCACTAGCACTAGCACCCACATCACACAAGCCATGATAACAATGATCTCCTATTTTAACATAAATAACAAGCATGTCTACCACAGGTCTATGTTTATCTTTAGCACACCGTTTAGCAATTCTAGCAGTTTCATCACAGAAATAAATAACATGCCCATCAATATTATCAGCCAAGAGATCTTTAACAATAGCAATATTAGGTTCAACTTTAACTTGCTCAGGAGGTGTATAGGTTCTAATATTACTTTTACGAACCACAGTTGAAGCTTTAGCATGATCTTTTATCCTAACAGGAAAAGGTGGTTTCTCAACATAAGCAGTAGGAACAATAGGATCATTATAAGTAATAGTCTTTTCTTCAACTTTAATAGGTGCAGCTACTTTTACTACTATGGGAGGATGATATTTAAACCACTTCTCCTTAGGGAGATCAACATGAGCAGCAAAAGATTCACAGAAAGAAGCTACTATCTCAGAGTCAAGTCCATATTTAGTGCTAAATTTACGGAAAACATCGGTATCCATAAAAGATTTAACACAATCAAACTTAGGTATCATACATAACTCCTTACCTTCGTCGAGGTCCCAATCTTCAGAGTTGCGTTTAATTCTTTCCAATAAATCCCATTTGAATTCAATAGTCTTCATCATAAAAGAGCCAGCGCAAGAAGTATCAAGCATGGTGCGATTGTTTTCAGAAAGCCAAGCATAAAAGTTTTGAATAATTATTTCTCTAGGGAGCTCATGATTTAGGCATGAATATAACATTGATTTAAGCCTCCCCCAAGCTTGAGCGATGCTTTATCCTTCGCGAGGCCAAAAATTATATATATAATTGCGATCACGATGAACAACATGAAGGATAAAACTTCTGATGAAATTCTAATTTCAATCGTTTGTAGTTCCATGATCCCATATCATCACATAGCCTAAACCATGTCAATGCATCTCCCTTCAAAGATAAAGGGAAACTCATCACATAACCTCTGAGGGGTACATGCTCACTGAGGGAGTCCTGGATTAGGGGGTGTCCGGATAGCCGAACTATCACCGTTGGCCGGACTCCTGGACTATGAAGATACAAGATTGAAGACTTCGTCCCGTGTCCGGATGGGACTTTCCTTGGCGTGGAAGGCAAGCTTGGCGATATGGATATGTAGATCTCCTACCATTGTAACCGACTCTGTGTAACCCTAACCCTATTCGGTGCCTATATAAACCGGAGGGTTTTAGTCCGTAGGACGGACAACAATCATACCATAGGCTAGCTTCTAGGGTTTGGCCTCTCTGATCTCGTGGTAGATCCACTCTTGTACTACCCATATCATCAATATTAATCAAGCAGGAGTAGGGTTTTACCTCCATCGAGAGGGCCCGAACCTGGGTAAAAACATCGTGTCCCTTGTCTCCTGTTACCATCCGCCTAGACGCACAGTTCGGGACCCCCTACCCGAGATCCGCCGGTTTTGACACCGACATTGGTGCTTTCAGAGTTCCTCTGTGCCGTCGTTGTCAGGAAGGATGCCTCATCCCGTCTTTAAAGACGGCACCATTGCTAAAGGAGCTTTGGCCACCGGCCAAACTCTCCGGCTAGGCGGTTTTCTTATGACCGCCTGTTCGGCCACCGCGCCGACGATGGCTTCTCGGGTCATCGAAAGCAATCTTCACGTTAACTTCGAACTCGCCCGAGCAGTTAGATCCGATGGAGCTCTCTTCCTTAAATGAGCTCTTGGATCGAATCGCCGCCCTGGGAGTCGCTACAGACTACGATCAGATTGGGCCCAAAACTGATCTGAGAGAGATCAACTCTCCCCAGGCTACCCACCACGTTCTTTGTGGTAGAGGAACAATCTGGCGACTCTTCTCCTACCTTAAGGACTAGCTATGTCCGGATTCCCGACCCCTCCATGCCGGATTCCCGCGGAGGGAGGACACCACTCAAGCCCTGAACTTAAAGTCGAGCAAGCTAGATTCATTGGACAACCTCCAAGAACCCAAGCTTCCAAGTTCGGAAACTTCTTGGCCCTCGAAGTCTTAGATCGGACGGGGTTCGAATTTAATTCCACCCACCCACCCAAACATAAGCTATCTATCCCAAATCCGGCAAGAGCCCGGTGAAACAAAGACATCATTATCGGGCCGATTCCTCCGTGTTATGGACGGGATAAAGGATCGCCGCGAGGAGGACGCAATCTCATTCTTCTGCAATAATTGCACGAACAAGGGAATCCTAAACGCCATAAGTCGTCATGAAATTACACGCTTCGCTGACTTGGCGTCGATAGTACGAAAGTACTGTGCAATGGAGAGCGCCTGGAAAACCGAAATCAAATTTTGGGATAAGCTGGCCCCGAATACGACCCTAGTCCGAAATAAATGGGTGCATCATCACGAGCACCAGGTTACATACCAAAAGCAAAAACCCAAAGGGCATGGAACCGTCTTGGAGGGATGCCTCAATGGACCCTGCAAAATTCATAGCACGAGGGCGCCACTCCAACTTATAGCCTTAGAGCATGTTGGATACTACGGCGGTGGCCAAAAGTGGCGAAGAGCTTTTAGATCAAGAGCACCAGCCCAGCAATACCAGTACGTTATTAACAGTCTTCGAGACTTTCGCATCAAATAATATGCGGAAACGATCACTCCGCAGCCTTGCCGAAGTCTACCTGATAGCAATAATTAATCCATGGAGGACCACGGCTATTACCTTTAACGCCGGATGTTAACCTAAATTCGAACAGCCCGAGCACCAGCCGCATTGGTCCTCGGTCCAATAGTGGACAGCTTTCGCCTTACCAAGGTACTCATGGACGGCGGCGGTGATTAAACATCATCTACGAGGAAACCCTTCGAAAAATGGAAATAGACTGGAGCCGCATTGAGCAAAGCAGCACAACCTTTAGAGGAATAATCCCCAGCCGGGAAGCATGTTGTACAGGAAAGATCACACTGGGTGTGGTGTTGTTACGCCCGGACAATTATAGGTCCGAGGAGGTCACATTCCAAGTGGCCCGTTCGTGACAGATACCACGCTCTATTAGGGTGAGAGGCATTCACAATTTTTCAAGCTATACCCCATTACGGGTACATGAAGATCAAAATACCCGGACCCAACGGAATTATCACTCTCGCTAGTGACCCGGACATAGCGCTCCGTGCCGAAAATAAAACAGCCGCACTTGCCCTTGAGGCACTATCCGAAGCCCTAGCGGCATAGGAACTCACTGCGCTGCGCTCCACGGTGAACATGGACAATGTGATACTCGATAAGAGATCCAAGTCCACCTCTTTTAAACCGGCAGACGAAATAGTCAAATTCCAAGTCCATCCAACGGACCCTACAAAAATGGCCTCCATCGGGGCACAATTAAACCCTAATGTGGACGCCGCACTACAAGAATTCCTACGCGAAAATTGGGACATTATAAACAACCGCGACGCAACGGGCCGGATTGCTAAATGGGCCATTGAGCTCCTCCCGTTCGACATAACCTACAAGCCACGTCGAGCTATTAAGTCGCAAGTTTTGGCTGACTTCGCCGAATGGATTTGACCGAACTCCCTAAAGAGTACGGCGCATATTCCAACTGGATCATGCACTTCGACGGCTCCAAAATGTTGGCCGGTCTGGGGGCTGGCGTCGTTCGGACGTCCCCAACCGGAGATACAGTCCAATGCGTACTTCAAATAATGTACACAGACTCCAACAACGCAGCCGAATTCGATGCCCTTCTACATGGTCTTCGGATGGCAGTCTCCATGGGCATTCAACGCCTAGAGGTGCGCGGGGATTCGAACCTCGCAATATCCCAAATAAATGAGGACTTTGATGCCAAGGATCCGAAAATGGCAGCTTATCGCAATGCCGTCCTAAAAATGTCATTTCGGTTTGAGGGGCTCGAATTTCACCATATAGCCCGGATAACAACAAGGCAGCAGACGTGTTGGCACGCATTAGGCGCAGCGCGATGCCGTCCCCCCCCCCAACATCTTCCTAGAGAGGCTTTTCAAGCCATCCGTATTATGGGAGGGAGAGTCCAGAAATAACAACCCGGACCCAACCACACTGCCCCACACCGAACATTCCGCCAACGAAATAACATCGTCAGCCCACGCAATAATGGCAGTCATTGCCCCGTGGACAGAACCATTCCTAGCCTACCTAACTAGGCAGGAACTTCCCGAGGACCAAAACGAGGCCCGCTGCATAGTGTGGCGGTCTAAAGCCTATAAGGTCCATGAGGGAGAGCTTTATAAGAAAAGCACAACCGGAGTCCTTCAAAGGTGTATCTCCGAAGAGGAAGGGCGGAATCTCCTGGCTGAAATTCATGCCGGACTCGGTGGGCACCATGCCGCAGCCCGGGCCCTTGAAGGCAAGGCCTTCCGTACAGGATTTTATTGGCCGACGGCCCGGCAGATGCTCAGGACTTAGTCCAACAATGCGTCGGTTGCCAGCTATTTGCTAATCAAAGCCACATGCTACCCACCGCCCTCAAAACTATACCCATCACCTGGCCCTTCGCGGTCTGGGGGCTTGACATGGTTGGATCCCTTAAAGGAGGAACCCACAAGCAAAAATACCTATTGGTCATGGTGGATAAATTCACCAAATGGATAGAGGCCAAGCACAGTAAAGACGGCGAATCCGGACCGATGATAGACTTCATATCGGGGTAGTACACCGTTACGGCGTCCCCCATAGCATCATCACTGATAACGGCACAAACTTCACGGCCGACGAGGTCAAACTCTGGTGCAAAAACATGGGCATCAAGCTCGACTACGCTTTAGTCTATCACCCCCAAACTAACGGTCAATTCGAGCAAGCAAATGGTCTAATCATGAGCGGCATTAAACCCAGACTAGTGCGGTCTCTCAAGGAATCTAACACGCACTGGGTAGAGGAGCTCGACTCCGTACTCTGGGGGCTGCGGACCACGCCGAATCGCACTACCGGATTCACACCATTTTTTATGTTATACGGCGCAGAGGCAGTTTTGCCCTGCGACATAATTCATGACTCACTTCGCGTGCGCATGTACGAAGAAAGAGAAGCCGAGCTCGATCGGCAGGACAGTTTGGACGCCTTGGAGGAGGAGCGCGACGTGGCAAAAGCTCGTTCCGTATTCTATCAACAGCAGGCTCGAAGATATCAAAGCAGGGAAGTATGGGCCAGAGCTTACAATGTTGGCGAACTAGTTCTACGCCTGCCGGACAAGAAAAAGGACAAACTCAAGCCCAAATGGGAGGGTCCCTTCATCATCAACCAAGTCCTGACCGGCAGAGCGTACCGTCTGCGAAACGCATCGGATAACTGACTCGAGCCGAACCCATGGAACGCAGCCCGTCCCCGAAGATTCTACGCCTAGCGCCGAATTCTGAGTTCGTCTCCTTCCTCCGTCTATATTTTATACTTTAAGCTGTCTTTTATTTCTCTCCTTCTTCCTCCTTTTTTCCCGAAGCCGTTAAAGGCTCGTTTGCGCATTGTTCGCACACACTTGCCGCGCTATCCGCGCTCATTATACCTGGGGGCTTCTTTAACAGAAGCTTATTTATACAGGCTTTATGCCCAACACATGTGTCACACTTCCGCATGTGCCTTTTATTCACCATTATATGCATCGATATGACTTAAGTTTTGGCCAAGCTGGGTTGCACGGCTCTGTGCTTACCCCTCGTTCCCGATTGTTCGGCTAGGTGGTAAAGGAGCACCTCTGCGATTATTACCGCTTGGTCAGCCGGACATGTACCTCGTTAGGTGAAACCGAAGCTAGCGTTCTTAAGGGAATATTCGGTCGGTGAACTAAAAGACGATTTTTATTTTTCATTTATGTGCCCCAGATGCTTTTACGCTTTTTCGCATCCGACATGCACTTTAGGGCATGCCTCCCGAGAAAAGGAACCCTAACGGAACTATTCTCCCTGGAAGATGTTTCTTACTAACCATGTAATATAACATAACTAGTTGGTCACTTGTGCGATAAAGCACTCATGACCCCTATATGTCCGGTCTCCACGCATGCCCGGTTTTTACATAACCGCGAGGGTATTCGGACACCTGCACTATTGGGTCCCGAGGTTGAAGCGAAAAGGTCCGCTACGACAAACGATCTAGAATCCGGCTAGAAGGCATTTTACATGTCATTTTAAATTACATAGTCAAATTGACTGATTGTATTCCTCTTTAATGCCATCTAATAGGCTGTCTAGTTTACAGTCCTGCTGGGAATACTTTGCAGCCAACTCTACTTGGCTGTACACTAAGCTCACAGGGATCTCCTTCCCGTCGGGCCCCACAAGTCCGACCTCGGCCATGTGGTTTGGGTCCGCCTTCGTGTACCACGTCTTCACCATGGCCTAGGCCTCCCTGGCGCCTTGACGACAGGCCGATATCTTCCATAGTCGGAAGCACCGCCGTGCTCCCTGAAGCTTCTCTACAAGCTCTCCAAGGCCTTCGGGCAGGGAGATAGATGGCCACAAGGCCTGGGCGACGCATTTCATCACCTACCGAACTCGTTCATGCAGTTGCAATAGCTCGGGAAGAAGGTCACCCGTAGAACCGGGCATTTCCTCTACAAGACGACCCGTGAGCATACCTACAGACATAACTCTATTAGTTGACTTCCTCGCCGAACTCTTTTTCAAAGTTCGCTCAAGCACTTACTATAAATGTCGCGACGAAGTCGCAGATTCTCCTTCACGGAGTCAGACAGCTGGGCACGAACATCCTTTAGTTCCTCACCCAGCTGGGTGTTGGCATCTTGGAGATTATTTTTCTCTTGCCTCACCATTGTAAGCACATTCTCGCCGGCCTTCAACCGGCGCAAGAGCTGTTGCTTGTCCGGATCTAGTTCGGCGCCATCTGCAATATTATTGTCGATTTACACACCGCCGCACTTCACAAACTACTTATCTTTTGAAGCATATATTACCAGAGGGGGTCTCTGTGGCTCCCCCTGTAGCGGCTAGTGTAGCCTCAAGTTGGGCCTTGCATTCTTCAAGCTCCTGGGACAGTCGGGTATTCTTTTTTGTAAGAGCCTGCACAACAAATGATCCTTAAATCAGTTATTCTAACTATTTTAAGTCTCGGGGGCTACTGGCATATATAACCGTCAAATTTCCTTACCCATATGTCCTTTACATACTGCTCCGTGGCTCTGGCTAGACCATCTTGAGCGGCACGGAGGTGCGCATCTCCTAAATTGAAGGCATTCAATGCCTCTTGGGAGAAACATGCGTCACGAAGAACTGTCTGGCGGTGCCTGTGATTCATGGCACTCTCCACCTCGGAGTTGGTGGCGGACAATCTGTCGGCATCCTCTGTCGGAGGAGCATCCGGCCTTACGCCTCGTGCTTCGCCTCCGCTTCGACCCGTCTTTGGAGCACGGCTGGCGGAGGCTCGATTGGCAACCTCTCCGGAGACAGTCCGGCGGCGCTCTTTTTCTGAAAAGAGCACCAGCGTTAATCGCCTTCCAGGAATCAATCCACAGGAATATGGTGACGTGCCATACCGTTGCGGCGGCGTTTCGATCCGGACCACACTTCTTTTTTTAGCGGGCCGTGCTGCCCTTGTTGGCTAACCGCGCTGAGCTCGGCCTCTGCCTCGAAGGCACCCCACAGGAAACACCATTCGTATACGGTGATAAAAAATAAGCACGGATGGGTTATTATCAGAGTATTGGGACCTCGGTCTCAGTTACCTGTGAGGCTGGAAGTATTCTGGGGTAATCGGCCGTAATGGCAACCAAGGCATTATCGATGCTCAGTTGGTGAAACACCCCATCAATCAGCTCCACCAATATGTCCGGATCCTCTTGGGAGGCCGGATCGAGGAGCCGTTGCGGATCCTCGGGTTGTGGAGGCGGGCTGTTTATGTCTTTCACGGCTGGCGCGGTTCTGCGTCAAAATCACAAAATGAGATACCTAACCATGGGAATACGGATCAGATGTGCAAAAAAGAAATGCCCGCTTACCCAGCTTCGAGGATTGTTCATAGAAAATCCGTTCAATGGACTGACGCGGAGAAAATCCTCCTCTTCTCCCTTGAACAGCGCGGACAAGATCTTCACCAGATCGGTGACCGATCCCGGCCCCTTACAGCCATGACGGGTGGCATCGTCCTCCCCGTTGAAATCCCACATGGGGTGGCCCCTATACTAGAGCGGCTGCACCCCCCGCATAATACATGTGGCCATGACACCGATCATGGTCAGTCCGGAATGAGCTAACAATCTTATTCGGCTCATCAGGTAAAGGACGTCCCTATCGTCTTCCCTCTAGGGGCTCCACGGGCGCCAACTCAGGCGTTTCTTCAAAGGAGCATTGCTGAACTCCGGGAGACCGATCCGAACAGGATCCGGCAGCGGGACGTCTTCTATATAAAACCATTCCGAAGGCTAGTCTTCGGACGCCTTCTTCGGGGTTCCGGATAGATATTCGGTCCCGGCGATGCGCCACAGCTCGGCTCCGCCCACTTGATATATTGACCCCTCATGAGAACGGGGTACAAAGCAGAATAATCTCTTCCACAGCGCAAAATGAGCCTCGACGCCCAAGAACAGTTCGCAAAGGGCCACGAAGCCCGTGATGTGCAAAATGGAGGCAGGCGTAAGGTGGTGCAACTGGAGGCCGTAGAACTCCAAGAGCCCCCGGAGAAACGGATGAATTGGAAATCCGAGTCCTCTTACTAGATAAGAGATAAAGCATACCCGCTCTCCTTTGGAGGGATCGCGGACACTCTCCGCTTGCTTTCCGCCCTTATAGGTGGCGAGTCCGGCTCAAACCGAACCATGAAGGCCGGGGAAGAAATCCCTTGGTTTGGACTGTCACTAGCTCGCTATCTTGGGGTGAGCATCTCTCCCAATTTCCAGCTGAGTCTTTGGGGCGCGAGAGGAGGAGCGTCGACCATCCATGATGGAATGGATTTTTGTCGAGGCGCTCCGATGGAAGCTTCGCGGAGGGAGGATGGTGTGACTCGGTCTAGATCCTCGTCCTTTTATAGACGGCTCATTTGCGCAGCTAGGGGGATAAGTGTAAAAATACCCTGGCTTTTCACATTCATTCAACACGTGGAAGATTGCCATTATTGGGCGTGGAAGCCAAGGAGCGCAGCATTTATCAGAAGCCGGACACTATTCGACAAGTATATGGAATTTGGAGAAGAACCCGCATCGCAATGCCGAAGACAATCTACGCGACGGACTCATCGCCATTGAAGCCTGGTTCGGGGGCTACTGAGGGAGTCCTAGATTAGGGGGTGTCCGGATAGCCGAACTACCACCGTTGGCCGGACTCCTGGACTATGAAGATACAAGATTGAAGACTTCGTCCCGTGTCCGGATGGGACTTTCCTTGGTGTGGAAGGCAATCTTGGCGATACGGATATGTAGATCTCCTACCATTGTAACCGACTCTATGTGACCCTAACCCTATTCGGTGCCTATATAAACCGGAGGGTTTTTGTCCGTAGGACGGACAACAATCATTCCATAGGCTAGCTTCTAGGGTTTAGCCTCTCTGATCTCGTGGTAGATCCACTCTTGTACTACCCATATCATCAATATTAATCAAGCAGGAGTAGGGTTTTACCTCCATCGAGAGGGCCCGAACACAGGTAAAAACATCGTGTCCCTTGTCTCCTGTTACCATCCGCCTAGACGCCTGATTCGGGACCCCCTACCCGAGATCCGCCGGTTTTGACACCGACACTCACCATATATAAGAATCATATGCAATCAAACACTTGATTTCTGAATAAGACACATGCCTTCACTGATTTTTGCTTCTGATAAAATGTCATGAGTCTGATTCTTGAGAGGTGCTGCCATACATTGGCAACTCATCATATAACCTCTGAGGGACGGTGTAATAGTATGATACTGACGCAGACTGAATCGCTTACAAGAGAAGCCATCCGAGTAGCTTGATGAGGAAGACTTGTTAACTTCTGCTCAAATCTTTTGTCTGGGTAACGTGCAGAAGAAGGCTCTATAGCTTACACATGAAGCTTGGTCTGATTATTGTGCTGGAGAAGCCTGAGTTCCGTACTTGAGAAGCTTCTCCTCGGTTTTGCTTTTTGAGAAAGACTGGGTATCTTGGACAGGAAATTGTTCAGATATCATGTTGAGGAAAAATTTAGGAGCCTTGCATCATAAATTTGTTCCGATAACGTGTGGAAGAAGACTGAGTTTCTAACATCCAGAGCTTCATGTTAATATGCAGACTGACATCTACACACACGCCCATAATATTATGTGGCTGATTATTTGCATGAGAAAATTTGTTTGACTGTCTTCCTTGAGCATATCACATTATGACTTTATTTCGGATGATAACATATTTCAAGCATCATGCATTGCTGAGCCAAAATTTTGTATATGACCCATACCCTTGACTGAAAATATACCGCTGAGTTTATACCTGACTTGTCTTGCTGCTGACTTGATCATTACTGATGTGAGTATTTTGTACTGATGTAGACTTGATGACCCACAAGTACAGGGGTGTCACATCCTAGCTAGTCCATGCATTAGTGTGTGCATCATGTTTAACTTTCATCTGAAATTTGAAATGGGGAAGACAGAACCCCCAGAACCCCTTTTGAATCCAACCAGGGCTTACTAAAATTATTTTCAATGAACCTGAAATGCCCTTCTAAAATGCTCATCACCTTTGCTTTGGTTCAGTAGCCTCGCCAAAAGTGGTGCACAATTTTCTAGGTCATCCTAAGGTCTTTGAATTAAATCATAAGTATTTGAGTTTGGGCATTTAAATTATATAAAATATTTCAAATGCCCAAATAATCCCAAACTAAAATGTTCCAAGCTGGAAATATTCCAACTAAGGACCAGGTGCAGTTTGGTGAATTTTGGAGCTGTTTAAGTAATTTTATATAAATCCACAAAGTTACAGAAAATAGAAAAGGAAAATAGAAGGGAAAAACCTTACCTGGCGCCACCCAACCGGCCCACCTGCCGGCCCAGCCCAGCCGCCCAAGGCCAATGGAAAGCCGCTTGGCTTGGCCAGTAGGCAGTGCTCGACGGCAGCACCGTGACGCGCACACGCAGCTGGCTGCCGCCTCGCCGCTCCCCTCACCGAGCGACCGACGCGAAGCGCTCCACCTCTCTTCCCCCGAACCCCCAGACATCTCTCTTCCTCCCCAGCTCCTCCCCCTCGCTCTCCCCCGCCATGGCCGACGCCATCCAGCCACGCTGTCAGCCAGAGTCAGCGCTCCCGTCAGTCTGTGCTCCTCCCCGTCGTGTCTAGGAGCTCCGCCGCCCTCCTCTTCTTCGAGCTAGCCGAGCCCCGAGCGCTCGTGTAGCCCGAGGCCTCTGCACCAACCTCGCCCGACCCCGCCGTCGCCGGAGATCCCCTTCGACGCCGCCGCCGCATCAGCCCGTCCCCGACCGCACGGTTGCCTCCACGAGTTCCCGTGAGCTTAGCAATCTCCCCCTCCTTTCCTCCCTCGCTCCCGAGCCGTGTAGTGACCGCACGGAGCTCAACCGCACGCACCGCCGCGGAGCTCGTCGCCGGCGTGCTCCCGGCCATCCACCGGCCACCCCTCGGTGTCTAACGCACTCACCACACCGCGTAGCATCTAACCCACTACTCCACGCACTTCACCGCATGCCGTAGCCTCGAGTTCGTCTTCACCCGAACTCCGGCGGCCGCCTAGGTCGTCGCCGACGCCGATTCCGGCCACCCCGAGCTCACCCAACACCACCAAGAGCTGCGGCTTGCTCCCAGCTACCCATAGATGCCCTCCGCGGCTCTTTTGGTTGCCGAAACGGCCAAAACCACTTCCGCCGCCGCGTCTGGCTCGCCGGCGGCTAAACGCCAGTGTAGTTATCGCTGGCTTTGACCACGGGTGGGCCCTGGTTGACTCTGTTGAGTCTATGACAGGTGGGGCCCAATACATTAACTAATTAGGATTAGTTTTAATTAATTTTAGTTAAACTGATTACCGACACGGGACCCACCGGTCGAGGTTTGACTGGACGTCCCGTTGACCTATGACATCATCCTCGATGCATTCTTGTGTGATAAATAAATTCTTGGAATTATTACATTATAGGAAATTCCGAATATAGTTCAAACTTCAAAAATTCATAGAAATTAATCAGAACTCCAAATGCAAAGATTTATATATGAAAAATGATCAGAAAAATCCATTCTATCCATTGGTACAGGTTTCATGCATGTAGAACAAGTTAACCTTGCTGTTTAAGCAGATTAAGAAAATACACCTTTAGGGCTATTTTAAATGAGCTAACATTTGAATCCTTGATTCAAATGAGTTCATCCCTTTTTGTTCCAGCTTGCAATAGGCCAACACACATCCATATTGCCATGTCATAGCATGCATCATATTGTTGCATATTGCCATGTGTGTTTATTTTCGGTATGTCTTTCGTGATAGGTTCGGCCTCCGAGGATAATTCCGAATATCCGTCTGAAGGGTAGTATCCTACCACCACTACATCAGGCAAGCAACCCATTGATCATTCCGATACAAACCCATGTTCTCGCTTCTGCTCTTGTTTACTGCATTAAGACAATGCGATTCAAACTGTTGTGTGCTGCGGTAGTTGAACCCACTTCCTTTGCATGACCTGTCATTGCCACAGTAACTAGATGAAACCCACTAGTATGTGTAGGAGTTGATTGAGCCATGTTTGTGATTCCTACCATGCTATGCTTGCTATGCTTAGAGTTGTGTCAGGTCTGGCTCATTGTAGCGACCCGGCCTCAGACGGTCAAGCCTCTGTGTATCTGTGCCATCCCTGGATCAGTATGCTGGCACACACAGTACATCAATGTATATATCAAAGTGCAATCACATGTATAAATAACGTAAAATGATATATACCTCATAAGTCTCGTGAAACAAACAATCGAGGTGTGGAATCCCATCAACGCCATCGGCAAGTTGAGTGTAGACCGTAACCTGTCACTGCACTCTTACTCGTCGGAGTAAAATATCTGCAACATGATACGTTGCAGGCCGTGTAGGTCGATTACATTGAATGTACCGGCAAGATCACAACATGAGAAAACAGATGATAAAACTATACTATATGCAATATAGCTTTGTGGCTCTGTGTCTGAGTTTTGTTTGCGTAAAAGCTGATTTATTTTCCCTACATCAAAGGAATAAATGAAGTCTGTACTATGGAGTTTTTCTATCATGACATGGTTCCGCCAACCGATATCTCATAGCCCAAAATCATCATAAGTTGCCCACAATTAAGTTATCAATCCGGTGTTGAGAGTTCCGAGATAGATCTAGGTCCAGATGCTCAAGTTGTCCGTAACCGGGGACACGGCTAATCGATTAGGTTTTAACCCTCTGCAGAGGTTTGTACACTTTACCCGCAAGATTCGATCCCTCTTTTTACGTTCTCACAATTCAGGGTGTTTGAGAACAAGATGACCGAAACATGGTCTTCTGAAGAGTTCCTCTGACCACTGTCCGGTGCTCATCCAATCCTACCGTAGTTCTACATCTGCTAGCACCGTCCCAGCCAGAGTCACAACTAAGGTCAACCAAGCCGAGCCCATAGTGACTTGCGGTTGCACGTAAGCTTCCGGGCATGAAGTATTCTTCCGTCTCTTTGAGTCTGGGTGAAGCTTTCCGCAAGATGTCATGGCGCTTCTCCATGCATCCCGGCCATCCACTTTGGTTTCTCCAGGTGCCCATCAACCATCCTTCACCCAAGAGTGTGTATTGAATTCTTGTCTCGAGTCTTGAAGTCTTGAGGCCTTGAAGATGCAGTCCTTGCAGATTCCATCATGGAGTTGTCGTCATTGGCGTAGATCCTCCATTCTCACACCACTCCCGAGCACTCATACCAACCCCGTCTACTATAGCGTAGCATTAAAATAAATAACGTCCGGGCTTGGTAACAGGGTGATGGGTTCCTACCTCATGCATACTACTCAACTACAAGGATTCAATATCACTACTTTGGAGGGATTGTTGCGAAGATGACACTAGATGCAATAAAACACATAGGTATGAAAAACATGGTCAAAGTGAACTTGCACGTATTACTTGATGAAGATAATAACGCTCTTAGAATAAAGACTTGGTAGAACTATTCGTCACTCCGTTGAAAATCTATATTAAGCAGACAATCATATAAGCAATCATCCTAGCAATCAATTCTATCAATCATAACAATACTCAATCAAAATAAAAGCAACAAAGAAAACCAAGTCGAAAACCAAAGGAAAAACTTCGAAAGAAAAATTCAAGGAAAAACTAGTGGTGACCAACTCACACAAATCTTAACATAACATCACTAAATTACTCTAATATTTTTTTTTCTACAGCAAAGAAAATATAAATCTAATAAAATAACAGAAAATAAATTACTAATTTAATAACTAACAAAAAGAACTAATATAAAACTACTATAACCATCTAGTTAATACTAGAACAAATATAGCAACTAGCAAAACACTAAGACAACTATAACAGCAAATCATTTATTAAAACATTAATAAACGATACTAAATAAATATAACAACTAATGTGTTCACAAATAACAGAAACAAAAACAATATAACTTGAAGTGGAAAAAGAATTACTTTTAAAACTAATAAAACTATTTTTATCCACTATCACTATGAACTAAACAAGCAATTACAAAAACAGTAGCTAAACACTAATAAATAACTACAAAAATTTATCTACTGTAGCTAAACATAAACATATAACAACAAGTGAAAATCTACAAAAGGAATGAACTAAAAATAATTAAAAACAATAATTACATAACTAAAACAACTATATAAGCAAAACAGTACTGTTTTTACTAAAAATCTAATTTAAAATACTCCAAAATTACCAAACTAAATCCTACAGCTAAAACATATCACAAGTGACCAGGAGCAAAAAGAATTAATTAAAAACCTATTTTTAAACTCAAGTTATGGCCAAAATACTAATTTGAACAAAATTTATCAAATTCAAATTTAAACTACTCAACTTTGAAATCCAGAGACACTAACAGAAACTTCAGAAAATTTGTGACACATAGCAATTGGAATCACTCAAAATACTAAAAACTCTAAAAGATATGAATTTTCTAAGATTGCTATTTTCTGAAAAAATGAATTACTGGATTTCGTGGATCTCACCGGAGTAGTCGTCGGAGTTGGGGAAGAAGATCGGATCCGATGTTGCGGTTGCTCCTAGAGGAAAGGAGATCACGGGACGGTGGAGAGGAGAGGAGAGGTGTTGGTTTGATGTGTTGGAGAGGGGGTGCTTGAGTATTTATATTGGGGAGGGGAGGGTTTTTCTTGGAGTAGGGGACAAGAATTAGAGTAGGATTAGGAATCCTAGGAATAAAAAACGGAATAACGAAACGGGATCAAATCCTACTAGGATTTGTAAAATAATAGGAAACCTTGGCGGCTCACTGGCTCCCTTGGTGCGTGCGTGCGATGGCCTTGGCCTCGGCCGGCTGGCTGTCTTGGCGGCTTGGGCCTTTGGCCCAAGGCGCTGCGAATATTTTCTTTTTTGTTTTTTTAACAAACAGAGAGGAAAACAAAATGATAAAACAAAATAAAATGAAAATATTATATAGGCATATAGTATATCAAAATTTTCATAAAAAGATTTCCTACATGATGAACATTATTCTAATGTCAAATAAAATTCACACAAATTCAAATAAAGCAAAGAGTGCTTCTGGTCCAATAAAATCCAACAAAAATCATTTTAAAAATATCAAAATGACTTCAAATTAATTTCTCTCCAAATTTTCTGATGTAGGGAATCATGTTACCCTATTTTCCATATATTTTGTTTTTGGAGAAAAATATTTTGAATAAAACTCAAATAACTCCAAATTGGAAATAAATTCAAAAGAACTGTGGATTTAATTCTTTTAAAACTCCCAACTCATATTTCATTTAATTTGAAGAAGTCATTTTATCTTCTCTCGTGAAAATCATTGAGTTGCATAAAGTTTCAGAATTGGAAATATTTTCCCAATGAAATTCAAATATTTTCAACACCCCTTGTCATTTAAATAAATGGAAGAAGTCATGTCATCTTCTTTCCGTGGTTTTGTGATGAAAAGAATTTGAATTCTCAAGATCATAAAAGCAAAAATGTAAGTTTGGGAAAGTCCTTTTATTCCCTCTCATTTAACTTTCAAAAGTTTCAATTCACTCACTTTCAGTCAGTCAATCAACAAATCAATCAAAACTATCTATTTGTTTATAACATTCCAAAATTTAGAATTTTGGGATGTTACAAACTACCACCCTTAAAATGAATCTCGTCCTCGAGATTCGGAGAGGCTAGAAAGAAATAGGTTAGGGTTTGGGGTCTTCTCAAAATCCATCAATCATCACAAGGGGTCTGGGGTGCTACCACCCTTAGAAGCATGGTTACGGTTCCATCAAAAACTTATATACTCCATCCTTATTACTGACGGTGTCGGTCTTCTCAGATCGTAAGGATAATTCCTTCTCTGTGCTCTTCTGGTAGTGGCATAACCTTTACCTCAATTCTTTTGTCCTTTCCTCTTGGTAAGGTTATCCCGAAACTGGGTCCTCTTAGCGGACGGGTCTGGCGCCAATTCTAAACAACTATCGATATCTCATGGTGGTCATCAATTTATGGTTTGTCCTGCAGAAAATGGGTCTGGGTTGAAGCTCACCGTATAACCTACGGTTGGCAAAAGCTGCCTTGTACAATGGAAAATACTTATACCATTCTAAGGTTTAGACAGGGTTTAATATGGTCGTCTCTCTGCTATAGGTAAGTCACTCAGATTTACCATCCCGTATAGCAAGGCGAATAATAAGAGTAAGTTGGAATGGTGATCAATCCATCCCGCACCCAAATCATTACCTTGTACCTGGTTTAGCGAATCTCGCATTCTAACACTCGGTCATCCTCACAAGCATTGCAGAATTTCTCTTGTCGACGAACCAAGTTCGGAAAATCCATTGATTCTGCAAGCCAAACAAACATCTATCGTTCCTTAACAACTCTCAGGTTTTGCGTAAACTCCTATAGAATCGTCGGTCGATAAAATCAAAACTTCTTCCACGGTTTTTCCTTCAAAGAAGAGTGTGCTTGCTTCTTGGCAGAGTCCTCGAGCACATGGGTTATGGCCCATCTCATCACTTGTAGTCCTTGAATTCATCTTCGGGGCAACTGATCCTTATTCCAACCTTCAACTTCCAGTATTCTTAAATCCATTCAATTGTACTGTCTTCCTTCCTTCTATTTGCACCAAACTAGACATGATTACTCAGACTCATCATGGAATTTACCTTGATCCATATTTCCAACATCATACCTCCTTTATATCCAATAGTAATTCATCTCTTCATCCTCGTGGGATATCCCACCTACCAAGATAAAAACTTATACTTATGAAGTCCATACTCACTTCGTGGAACATCATTATCCTTTCCAGGTCAAGCGTCCTTACAAGGGAATATTGGCCATCTCCGCATGGCACTTCTTCAACTGGGAAACATGAAACACATCATGAACTCCTGACAGTACTTCGGGTGACTCCAACTTGTTAGCCAAATCTCCCATACGTTCCAAACTCGGTATGGTCCTACAAATCTCGGGGCTAACTTTCCTTTAACTCCAATCGCTTAACTCCTCACAGAGGGGACACACGAATACATGCTCTGTCTCAAATCTTCTCCTTGCGTTATTGAGTATGCATAACTATTCTGCCTGGACTGAGCTACTTACAGTCTATCTCGAATCAACTTAACATTCTCTTCCGAATCCTTGATCACATTTGGTACAAACAACTGACGGTCTCCAACGTCATCCCATACTCTCTTGGGGTATCAAACATATCGAGACAAAACTCATATTCATTTTGTCTGAAATCCATTCAGTGGGTATCCTTATCTTTTCCAGGGGTCAATGGTTCTTACAGGGTACTACCACCCTTAAAATGTTCCAATATTCCATAGACCATATTTCTCATATCCTCGAAATTGGTCAACATCTTTCCTCATAGGGTAACTCATAAAATCCAAAGCAGTACCAACACTGCTAACTTTATTGATTCTTAAATTATTACAATCTCGCTTTTCCATTACATGTCTCAACTTAACACCTCAATAAAAAGAAAAATCTCTCACTTCTACTACTCCATTTCTTTTGTTACAACTTCAATCACATATCATCAGTCTCCTTCTCCTTCGGACAATCTCCGCAAAGTGCACTGCTACATTACAACGGAACATATTACTTCTGACGGGTTTCGAGGTTTCCTTATGATCACATAGCCTCTTTGGGTCCTCGGCTTCCATTTTGGGCAAGTGTTGATGTAGTGCCCTGACTCCTTGCATTTGTAACAGGTGACATGACTCAGATCCTTCCTGGAATCCAATCTATTCCTCTTCTCGACCTTTCTGCTCCAATCAGGGCTTCTAATTCCTGTGGGTCATACTCTACTTCCTCTGTGGAATTCTACTAGATCTCCATTCGCACAATCTTGGGAGATGTGTCCCTCTTCTCCACATGAATAGCATGACTTGGTGCGGGCTCTAATTTTGTTTCCTTTGTGTGTGTCCTCAACAACTTCCTTAAATCACGAGTTCTTCTAACATCTCCATGAGGGCTCCTTTCATTTCTTCTTTCTTCCTGCTGGATGGTTCTTTGTACCATGGGGTAAATGTGACACTGCGCAGGGTAGTGGGTAGTCCCTTCACACAAGAAACAAGTGATCTGCCTAGTTGGGCATTCTTCAGCTGGGTGACTTCCTTCACAATTTGGGCATCCATCCTTGTGTTCATTATGGGTGTGTCCTATTTCTCCATAAATCTTGCAGCACAAGGTTTATTTCTTGGTGTATCATGGTGCTTCCGGATAAGACGAGATCTTGTCGTAGTCTTCTTGAAGTCTTCCCAAGTCTTTGCTCCATTCCATCCTGTATAGCTTGATGCATCTGCCACCATGTTGCAGCACTTCCTTCAAAATCTTGAAGAGCGTCACGATACTTCATTCTTCCTTGAAACCAAATTGCTCCCAGTGATTCTCCATGTTCGAATCCATAGCTCTGCCTCCGGTGGGTTTGATCTAGAGAATACCGGTCCAACTTCATTCATCATCTATGGGGTCCAAAAGTTTTGGGATGAGATATGAGAGAGGTGGGGAGGATATACACACAATACAAACAATAGTTTTTGAAGAAAGCGGGTTTTACTTTGTGGTACAGTCGGAAAATATCAAACAAATGACAGCTCACAAATCGCCGCATCTAACGTAAGTGTATAACAGGTTTGGTCACTAAAGGTCAAATAATTCTTCAGATTCTTCAAATTCTTCTAGTCTTCGGAGTCTTCAATTGTTGAAGCTGCAATTCTTCCAACGCATGGTGAAATCCTCTTTACTCTGAAATGGCCATCGGTTGTCCGATATCTTTAATTCTTGGAGTGACTTCAGTTGATCTTCCGTGTGGTCAAAAGGGAAATGTGTATATTCTAACTATTTGAGGTCAGAGGAACTACTTGATAAAATCAAAAAAGATGAGAAGTAAAGGATCCTTTTGAAAATAAAGTTTTTTGAGACATCCTGTCCTAGGGGCTTTCCGAGTTCTAGGGTCACGTTCTACAGTCAACATGTGCTCTGATACCATATCTATAGCGACCCGACCTCAGACGGTCAAGCCTCTGTGTATATGTGCCATCCCTGGATCAGTATGCTGGCACACACAGTACATCAATGTATATATCAAAGTGCAATCACATGTATAAATAACGTAAAATGATATATACCTCATAAGTCTCAGTGGAAACAAACAATCGAGTGTGGAATCCCATCAACGCCATCGGCAAGTTGAGTGTAGACCGTAACCCTGTACCGTACTCTTACTCGTCGGAAGTAAAATATCTGCAACATGATACGTTGCAGCCGTGTAGGTCGAAGACATTGAATGTACCGCAAGATCACAACATGAGAAAAGCAGATGATAAAACTATACTATATGCAATATGGCTTTGTGGCTCTGTGTCTGAGTTTTGTTTGCGTAAAAGCTGATTTATTTTCCCTACATCAAAGGAATAAATGAAGTCTGTACTATGGAGTTTTTCTATCATGACATGGTTCCGCCAACCGATGTCTCATAGCCCAAAATCATCATAAGTTGCCCACAATTAAGTTATCAATCCGGTGTTGAGAGTTCCGAGATAGATCCAGTCCGGATGCTCAAGTTGTCCGTGAATCGGGGACACGGCTAATCGATTAGGTTTTAACCCTCTACTGAGGTTTGTACACTTTACCCGCAAGATTCGATCCCTCTTTTACGTTCTCGCACTTCGTGGTGTTTGAGAACAAGATGACCGAAACATGGTCTTCCAAGAGTTCCTCGACCACCGTCCGGTGCTCATCCAATCCTACCATAGTTCTACATCTGCTAGCACCGTCCCAGCCAGAGTCACAACTAAGGTCAACCAAGCGAGCCCATAGTGACTTGCGGTTGCACGTAAGCTTCGGGCATGAAGTATTCTTCCGTCTCTTTGAGTCTGGGTGAAGCTTTCCGCAAGATGTCATGGCACTTCTCCATGCATCCCGGCCATCCACCGGTTTCTCCAGGTGCCCGTCAACCATCCTTCACCCAAAGAGTGTGTATTGAATTCTTGTCTCGAGTCTTGAAGTCTTGAGGCCTTGAAGATGCAGTCCTTGCAGATTCCATCATGGAGTTGTCATCATTGACGTAGATCCTCCATTCTCACACCACTCCCGAGCACTCATACCAACCCGTCTACTATAGCGTAGCATTAAAATAAATAACGTCCGGGCTTGGTAACAGGGTGATGGGTTCCTACCTCATGCATACTACTCAACTACAAGGATTCAATATCACTCTTGGAGGGATTGTTGCGAAGATGACACTAGATGCAATAAAACACATAGGTATGAAAAACATGGTCAAAGTGAACTTGCTCGTATTACTTGATGAAGATAATAACGCCTCGTAATAAAGACTTGGTAGAACTATTTGTCACTCCGTTGAAAATCTATATTAAACAGACAATCATATAAGCAATCATCCTAGCAATCAATTCTATCAATCATAACAATACTCAATCAAAATAAAAGCAACAAAGAAAACCAAGTCGAAAACCAAAGGAAAAACTTCAAAGAAAAATTCAAGGAAAAACTAGTGGTGACCAACTCACACAAATCTTAACATAACATCACTAAATTACTCTAATATTTTTTCTACAACAAAGAAAATATAAATCTAATAAAATAACAGAAAATAAATTACTAATTTAATAACTAACAAAAAGAACTAATATAAAACTACTATAACCATCTAGTTAATACTAGAACAAATATAGCAACTAGCAAAACACTAAGACAACTATAACAACAAATCATTTATTAAAACATTAATAAACGATACTAAATAAATATAACAACTAATGTGTTCACAAATAACAGAAACAAAAACAATATAACTTGAAGTGGAAAAGAATTACTTTTAAAACTAATAAAACTATTTTATCCACTATCACTATGAACTAAACAAGCAATTACAAAAACAGTAGCTAAACACTAATAAATAACTACAAAAATTTATCTACTGTAGCTAAACATAAACATATAACAACAAGTGAAAATCTACAAAAGGAATGAACTAAAAAATAATTAAAAACAATAATTACATAACTAAAACAACTATATAAGCAAAACAGTACTGTTTTTACTAAAATCTAATTTAAAATACTCCAAAATTACCAAACTAAATCCTACAGCTAAAAAATATCACAAGTGACCAGGAGCAAAAAGAATTAATTAAAAATCTATTTTTAAACTCAAGTTATGGCCAAAATACTAATTTGAAGAAAATTTATCAAATTCAAATTTAAACTACTCAAATTTGAAATCCAGAGACTCTAACAGAAACTTCAGAAAATTTGTGACACATAGCAATTGGAATCACTCAAAAATACTAAAAACTCTAAAAGATATGAATTTTCTAAGATTGCTATTTTCTGAAAAAATGAATTACGGGATTTCGTGGATCTCACCGGAGTAGTCGTCGGAGTTGGGGAAGAAGATCGGATCCGATGTTGCGGTTGCTCCTAGAGGAAAGGAGATCACGGGATGGTGGAGAGGAGAGGAGATGTGTTGGTTTGATGTGTTGGAGGGGGGTGCTTGGGTATTTATATTGGGGAGGGGAGGGGTTTTTCTTGGAGTAGGGGACAAGAATTAGAGTAGGATTAGGAATCCTAGGAATAAAAAACGGAATAACGAAACGGGATCAAATCCTACTAGGATTTGTAAAAGAATAGGAAACCTTGGCGGCTCCCTGGCTCCCTCGGTGCGTGCCTGCGATGGCCTTGGCCTCGGCCGGCCGGCTGTCTTGGCGGCTTGGGCCTTTGGCCCAAGGCTCTGCGAATATTTTCCTTTTTGTTTTTTTTAAACAAACAGAGAGGAAAACAAAATGATAAAACAAAATAAAATGAAAATATTATATAGGCATATAATATATAAAAATTTTTAGAAAAAGATTTCCAACATGATGAACATTATTCTAATGTCAAATAAAATTCACACAAATTCATATAAAGCAAAGCTTGCTTCTGGTCCAATAAAATCAAACAAAAATCATTTTAAAAATATCAAAATGACTTCAAATTAATTTCTCTCCAAATTTTCTGATGTAGGGAATCATGTTACCCTATTTTCCATATATTTTGTTTTTGGAGAAAAATATTTTGAATAAAACTCAAATAACTCCAAATTGAAAATAAATTCAAAAGAACTTTGGATTTAATTCTTTTAAAACTCCCAACTCATATTTCATTTAATTTGAAGAAGTCATTTTATCTTCTCTCGTGAAAATCATTGAGTTGCATAAAGTATCAGAATTGGAAATATTTTCCAAATGAAATTCAAACATTTTCAACACCCTTGTCATTTAAATAAATGGAAGAAGTCATGTCATCTTCTCTCCGTGGTTTTGTGATGAAAAGAATTTGAATTCTCAAGATCATAAAAGCAAAAATGTAAGTTTGGGAAAGTCCTTTTATTCCCTCTCATTTAACTTTCAAAAGTTTTGAATTCACTCACTTTCAGTCAATCAATCAAACAATCAATCAAAACTATCTATTTGTTTATAACATTCCAAAATTTAGAATTTTGGGATGTTACACTCATCGGGATGATGAACTGGAGTGAAAGGTTGTGTCGGGTTCAAGAGTGAAAGTGTGGAACACGTTTTGGTAAAGGTATCGATGAGAGGCCATGTAGGAGTACATGGTGGGTTGTTTCATTGAAGCCGTCCCTAAGAACTGAGATCTGTGTGTGTGATTTAAGACTTAGCTACTACCACGCATTGGGATCCTTAATTGACCCTCTCGACTTATTAACCACTCTTGTCCTCGGTCCGGGAGTTGCAAGTAGTTTCGTGTTTGTAGCATCTTTGGGGCCGACGCATAACGCTGACCTTAGGGGTGGGTTGTGTTGCGGTAGGCACGTGGTCTGTACCGATTCGCCCGTTTGGTGTCTCGGGAACCCTGCACACATCATTCGGGGATGTATGGGAAACCTCGGCCGGACTCCCTGTGGATGGAACCCGAATAGGCGATAAACCTGGACTCGGGACTCATGTGTTTAGTCAGGTCGTGGCCGACACCCACGTTGGGCTTCCGCTTGAAGGTTGCCGAGTACATGTCGTGTAAACGGCGGTAAGTGGTGAGAGCGTGTGTGAAGAAGTACACCCCTGCAGGGTATAAACTATTCGAATAGCCGAGTCCGCGGTAAAGGACTACTTGGTCATCTATACAGTTCATAGACAAGTAAATGGATACTACTAAAAGCCTCAAGATAAGTGTGAGCGCCGCGGATGGCCCTCTCGTGGGTTGACGAGAGAGGATCCACGGTGGAGTATTGTGATGGTGATTAGTGGACTCGTGTGCGACAAATGATTTTCAAGTGGTGTCACGTAGGATAGCTTAGCCAAGAGCCAAAGCTGGCTTGCTGCAGATAACTCCACCACCTTCTTGAGAATGTGCATGTATGATAGGATTATGTGGTAAGACTTGCGAGTACCTCCGTACTCATGTTTGCTTAATTAATGTTTTTCGCACGACAACACTGCCCCCTCCGATGGGTTTTATGTAGACCTTGACATCGACGAAAGTGAACTAGCCACCTGTGGTGATCCAAGGCTTGTGAAGGGCCACTTTGTAGATAGAAGGGCTTCAACAAGCTTTCTTTCTTTTTAGAGTCTCACTCAGCTAGTTTGCTTCCGCATGTGCTTGTATGTTTGTATGACTTGAGTGTTGGGTCATGTGACCCCTACCTGTATGGATATGTTATGTATGGCTCCTCGGAGCCTCTTAAATAAAGTACTTTGAGTTGTAGAGTTTTGTTGTGATGCCATGTTGTATGTACTCATATCGGGCATATTGCGTGTATGATTGAAATGCTTGGTATGAGTGGGACCCGACAAACTAGTTGTTTATCCTTGGCAGCCTCTCATATGGGGAAATGTAGTCTTGTGCTTCGGCGATAGTAGTCCGCTTCTGACCGTTCACCGGAGTCCTGCTAGCCCAAAGCACTACCGCTTGGACAATTGACTGGCGGCATGTGTTTCACTTCGTTCCTATATGTCTCGTCCTTCGGGAAAATGTCACGCTGATGATGTTCGGAGTCCTGCCTAGCCTGCTACAGCCCGGGATACCGGAGTCCTGTTAGCCCAGTGCTACAGCCCGAATTCATACGTTGATGACCGACATGCTCGATGTGATTCATGTATGCCTTTCCCCATGGGTTAGCGCCGCTTTGGGTTCACGACTAGCCATGTTGGCCCGGGTTCTTTGTCATACGGATGCTAGCGACACTATCATATACGTGAGCCAAAAGGCGCAAACGTTCCCGGGCCATGGTAAGGCGACACCCGTGGGAATATCGTGCGTGAGGCCGCAAAGTGATATGACGTGTTACCGGCTAGGTCGATGTGACTCGGAATCGGGGTCCTGACAACGTTGGCATCGAGCGAGGGCTGCACAGAGGTTCGCTAAGCCAAGCTGGTCGATGTTGAGTCTAGAAATGCTTTAGTTATATGTAGGGGAATTGATTGTGGGAGGAACGTAAGGCTCTTTTACTCCTTTACCTTATGCCCTCCGATCCGAGTCATCCTCTTCTCATTCTACGTGGGTATAGGACTAGGCTCCCTTCTCTCTATCGTGTTCACGTGTTACTAATCCGTAGTAACTTATAGGATTGTTGGTTACCCTCGATTCAGTTTCTACTACTTTTTAGTATGCTTTCAGTTGAACCGTAACCTTGATATGATGTTGTTGAGTGGTTTTGCAATCTGATTATGAATGTCTCAAATCTGTTTTTGAGCATTTACAGATGTTATGCTGCCCGATTTTCCCTAGAAATTCTAATGCCTTTGCATTGTGGCTGTGCTTTCAGATGGCCACCCGTCCCTAGAACCAAGTGGTTCATCTGACCCGTTGCATTGATGTGTGTGGTCACACGGCAATGTTGGTTCGGGTGATGGTCGAGACCGGTTACCGATGGTATCCCGAATATACCGTCGAGGAGCAGTTTAGAGATTTTAATCAAAGCCAATATATGTGCACGGTCAGGATATATCCATCTTATCCCGGAGCTACTGAACCGCTCCACTGTTCTTATGGACTTGGGATCACTATTGGGATGTCCGTGCAGGATGCAGCCTATTCAATGATGACTATTATTCGAGCCAGAACTGCCAGGTGTTCCACCTGACAGGGATGTCGAGTTTGTGATAGATCTTGTTCCCGGAACCGTCCCAATCTCTAGAAGACCTTATAAGATGGCACCCCTAGAACTAGCCGAACTTAAGAAACAACTCGATGAGTCCTTGCAAAAGGGTTTCATCCGTCCTAGTTCATCTCCATGGGCTTGCCCCGTCTTATTCGTTAAAAGAAGGATGGAACGGATCGGATGGTTGTGGATTACCGACCTGTCAACTTGGTCACTATCAAGAACGAGTATCCGCTCCCGGGATCAACGATCTGTATGATCAGCTCACCGGATCCTCGATCTTTTCAAGATGGATTTGAGGTTGGGTTACCATCAAATCAAAATCAAGAACAGGGACATTCCTAAAACGGCCTTTGTTACTCGTTATGGCCAATACGAGTACACCGTCATGTCCTTCGGATTAACCAATGCTCCGGCCACCTTATCTCGGTTAATGAACTCAATCTTCATGGAGTATTTGGATAAATTCGTCGTGGTATACCTTGATGATATACTCATCTACTCCAAGAATGAGGAAGAACATGCCGAACATCTAAGGCTAGTATTGATGAAACTTGAGAGCACCGCCTTTATGCCAAATTCTCTAAGTGTGAATTCTGGTTACCGTAAGTGACCTACCTAGGCCATGTAATCTCCGGTAAGGGCATTGCTGTCAATCCCGAAGCGAAGTTCAAGCCGTCCTTGATCGGACTCCACCTGAATCGGTCAAGCAAGTTCGGAGTTTCCTCGGTTTAGCGAGCTATTGCCGCCGCTTGCCGAGAATTTATCTAAAGTTGCTAAACCTCTAACCGAACTCCTCAAGAAAGATAAGAAGTTCGAATGGACGCCATAAAGGCGAGTTCAGCTTTCGAGGAACCGAAAAGACGCTCGACATCTGCTCCGTCATTTGTTCCACCAGATTTTTCTAAGGACTTTATTATCTATTGCGACGCCTCGCGACAAGGACTAGGTTGCATACTCATGCAAGATCGTCATGTGATTGCCTACGCTTCTCGGCGATTCGTCCACATGAGGATAACTATCCCACACACGATCTAGAGCTTGCAGCGATGGTTCATGCACTCAAAACCTAGCGACATTACCTTCTTGGTAATCGCTATAAATTTACATCGATCACCAAAGTCTGAAATACATCTTCACCCAACCGGATTTGAATCTCGTGCAAAGACGTTGGTCGAGTTGATTACAGATTACGACTTAGGAATATCTTACACCCCGTGCAAAGCCAATGTCATGGTGGCGCACTAAGTCGCAAATCTTATTGTAACAATCTGATGTTACAACAAAGTCAACCATTTCTCCACGAGGAATTTCGTAAGCTTAATCTTCACATTGTTCCTCGAGGATTCCTTTCCACCACGGTGGCGAAACCTAACCTTACGGATCGAATCATAACTGCTCAGCAGTATGATAGAGGAATATCTCGGATCAAGGAGAACATTGCTAGCGCAGCTGCTAAGTGTTTCTCCATAGATGAGCGAGGTGTTGTCTTCTTTGAGAACCGCTTGGTCGTTCCCAAGAAACAACGACTCTGACAACTGATCCTTAAGGAAGCTCATGACTCTCCTCTCACCATTCATCCCGGTAGTACTAAAATGTATCAAGACCTACGCCGGAGGTTTTGGTGGACTAGGATGAAGAGAGAAATCGCTCAATACATTGCTAATTGCGGCGTCTGCGTCGAGTTAAAGCAGAGCATCAACGGCCTACCCTTCAACCTTTGGCTATTCGAATGGAAATGGGATAAAATCGGTATGGATTTCATTACCGGGTTTCCCGAGGACCAAGAGAGGGAATAATGCTATCTTCGTTGTCGCCGATCGTCTTTCCAAAGTAGCCCACTTCCTACCCGTCTGCGGAGAGTATAACCGCTAGCCAGCTAGCTGATTTCTACATCTCTCGAATAGTGTCTCTTCATGGTGTTCCATTGGAGATTAACTTAGACCGTGGAAGTCTCTTCACCTCTCGATTTTGGGAAAGTTTCCAAAATTCTATGGGAACTCGTCTCTCCTTTAGCACCGCCTTCCATCCTCAATCAAGTGATCAAGTAGAACGAGTCAATCAAATCCTAGAGGATATGCTTCGAAGCTTCACATCTCTTTCGGCATGAATTGGGAGAAATGCCTTCCATTCGCCGAGTTCGCTTATAACAATAGTTATCAAGCTAGCTTGGGCAAAGCTCCTTTCAAGTTCTTTGTGGACGGAAATGTCGAACGCCTCTTAATCGGGTCGTAAACCGGGAGAGACAACTCTTTGGCGGGATATGATTCAGGAAGCGTAAGAGCAGGTTCGCGTTATTCGTGAGAAATTGAAAACAGCCCAATCTCGTCAAAAGAGCCAATATGACCGCAAGCATAAGCCTATGGCTTATTAAATTGGCGAGAAGGCTTACCTTCGGGTTACTCCTTTGAAGGGAACCCATCGATTTGGTATCAAAGGAAAGTTGGCTCCTCGTTACATTGGACCCTTTCGCATTCTTGCCAAACGAGGAGAAGTTGCCTACAAATTGGAACTACCTCTGCATCTTTCCAGAGTCCATGATGTCTTCCACGTTTCCCAACTCAGGCGTTGCTTCTCGGATCCTATCTGTGGAGTGGACCACGAAACGCCTGATCTCCAAGATAACCTCACCTATCGAGAATATCCCGTTCGTATTCTTGATCAAGCCGAGCGTACCACTCGACGTCAGAATATCAAGTTTCTAAATGTTCAATGGTCAAACCATTCCGAGCAAGAAGCAACTTGGGAAAGGGAGGATCGTCTTCGACTTGAGTATCCCACCTTTTTCGCAATGGATCCTAAATCTCGGGACGAGATTCTTTTGAGTGGGGGTGAGTTGTCACATCCTAGCTAGTCCATGCATTAGTGTGTGCATCATGTTTAACTTTCATCTGAAATTTGAAATGGGGAAGACAGAACCCCGTAACCCCTTTTGAATCCAACTAGGGCTTACTAAAATTATTTTCAATGAACCTGAAATGCCCTTCTAAAATGCTCATCACCTTTGCTTTGGTTCGAGCCTCCGCCAAAAGTGGTGCACAATTTTCTAGGTCATCCTAAGGTCTTTGAATTAAATCATAAGTATTTGAGTTTGGGCATTTAAATTATATAAAATATTTGAAATGCCCAAATAATCCCAAACTAAAATGTTCCAAGTCGGAAATATTCCAACTAAGGACCAGGTGCGATTTGGTGAATTTTGGAGCTGTTTAAGTATTTTTTAAAAATCCAAAAGTTACAGAAATAGAAAAGAAAACAGAAGGAAAAACCTTACAGGCGCCACCCAACTGCCCACTGCTGCCCAGCCCAACCGCCACATGGCCAAATAGCTTGGCTTGGCCAGGCAGGCAGGCAGGTGCTCGACGGCGAGCACCGCATGCGTGCCATGCAGCTGGCCGCCGCCTCGCCGCTCCCCTCACCGAGCGACCGACACGAAGCGCTCCCCCTCTCTTCCCCCGAACCCCCAGACCTCTCTCTTCCTCCCCAGCTCCTCCCCCGCGCGCGCCCCCGCCCAGGCCGACGCCACCGCAGACACGCTGCCGCCAGAGCTGCGCTCCCGTCAGTCCGTGCTCCTCCCCGTCGTGTCTAGGGAGCTCCGCCGCCCTCCTCTTCTTCGAAGCTAGCCGAGCCCCGAAGCGCCAGGTAGCCCGAGGCCTCTGCACCAACCTCGCCCGACCCCGCTGGCCGCCGGAGATCCCCTTCGACGCCGCCGCCGCATCAGCCCGTCCCCGACCGCACCGGTTGCCTCCACGAGTTCCGCATGAGCTTAGCTATCTCCCCCTCCTTTCCTCTCTCGCTCCCGAGCCGTGTAGTGACCGCACGGAGCTCAACCGCATGCACCGTCGCGGAGCTCGTCGCCGGCGTGCTCCCGGCCATCCACCGGCCACCCCTCGGTGTCTAACGCACTCACCACACCGCGTAGCATCTAACCCACTACTCCACGCACTTCACCGCACGCCGTAGCCTCGAGTTTGTCTTCACCCGAACTCCGGCGGCCGCCTAGGTCGTCGCCGGCGCCGATTCCGGCCACCCCGAGCTCACCCAACACCACCAAGAGCTGCGGCTTGCTCCCAGCTACCCATAGATGCCCTCCGCGGCTCTTTTGGTTGCCGAAATGGCCAAAACCACTTCCGCCGCCGCGTCTGGCTCGCCGGCGGCTAAACGCCGGTGTAGTTAGCGCTGGCTTTGACCACGGGTGGGCCCTGGTTGACTCTGTTGAGTCTATGACAGGTGGGGCCCAGCCCTGTTAACTAATTAGGATTAGTTTTAATTAATTTTTAGTTAAACTGATTACACTGACACCGGGACCCACCAGTCAGGTTTGACCTGGACGTCCCCGTTGACCTATGACATCATCCTGATGCATTGCTGACGCAGTAAATAAATTACTGGAATTATTCTGTTATAGGAAATTCCAGAATATAGTTCAAACTTCAAAAATTCATAGAAATTAATCTGTAACTCCAAATGCAAAGATTTATATATGAATAATGATCAAAAAATCCATTCTATCCATTGGTACAGGTTTCATGCATGATAGAACAAGTTAACCTTGCTGTTTAAGCAGATTAAGAAAATACACCTTTAGGGCTATTTTAAATGAGCTAACATTTGAATCCTTGATTCAAATGAGTTCATCCTTTTGTTTCAGCCTGCATTAGGCCAACACACATCCATATTGCCATGTCATAGCATGCATCATATTGTTGCATATTGACATGTGTGTTTATTTTCGGTATGTCTTTCGTGATAGGTTCTGCCTCCGAGGATAATTCCGAATATCCGTCTGAAGGGCAGTATCCTACCACCACTACATCAGGCAAGCAACCCATTGATCATTCTGATACAAACCCATGTTCTCGCTTCTGCTCTTGTTTACTGCATTAAGACAATGCGATTCAAACTGCTTGTGTCATGCGGTAGTTGAACCCACTTCCTTTGCATGACCTGTCATTGCCACAAGAATTCAGATGAAACCCACTAGTATGTGTAGGAGTTGATTGAGCCATGTTTGTGATTCCTACCATGCTATGCTTGCTATGCTTAGAGTTGTGTCAGGTCTGGCTCATCGGGATGATGAACTGGAGTGAAAGGTTGTGTCGGGTTCAAGAGTGAAAGTGTGGAACACGTTTTGGTAAAGGTATCGATGAGAGGCCATGTAGGAGTACATGGTGGGTTGTTTCATTGAAGCCATCCCTAAGAACCGAGATCTGTGTGTGATTTAAGACTTAGCTACTACCACGCATTGGGATCCTTAATTGACCCTCTCGACTTATTAACCACTCTTGTCCTCGGTCAAGAGTTGCAAGTAGTTTCGGTGTTTGTAGCATGTCGGGGCCGCACGCAACGCTGACCTTAGGGGTGGGTTGTGTTGCGGTAGGCACGCGTCCGGTGTACCAATTCGCCTGCTTGGTGTCTCGAACCCCGCACACATCGTTCGGGCTGTATGGGAAACCTCGGCGGACTCCCTGCGGATGGAACCCGAATAGGCGATAAACTGGACTCGGGACTCGTGTGTTTAGTCGGTCGTGGCCGACACCCACGTTGGGCTTCGCTTGAAGGTTGCCGAGTACATGTCGTGTAAACGGCGGTAAGTGGTGAGAGCGTGTGTGAAGAAGTACACCCCGCAGGTATAAACTATTCGAATAGCCGCGTCATGATAAAGGACTACTTGGTGACCTATACAGTTCATAGACAAGTAAATGGATACTACTAAAAGCCTCAAGATAAGTGTGAGCGCCATGATGGCCCTCTCGTGGGTTGACGAGAGGATCCACGGTGGAGTATTGTGATGGTGATTAGTGGACTCGCAGCGAAAAATGCTTTTCAACCGGTGTCACGAGGATAGCTTAGCCAAGAGTCAAAGTGGCTTGTCAAATAACTCCACCACCTTCTTGAGAATGTGCATGTCCGATAGGATTACGTGGTAAGACTTGTTGAGTACCTCCGTACTCATGTTTGCTTAATTAATGTTTTCAGACAACAACACCGCCCCCTCCGATGGGTTTTATGTAGACCTTGACATCAACGAGTGAACTAGCCACCCAGGTGGTGATCCAAGGCTTGTGAAGGGCCACTGTAGATAGAAGGGCTTCAACAAGCTTTCTTTCTTTTTAGAGTCCTGTACTCGAGACTAGTTTGCTTCCGCATGTGCTTGTATGTTTGTATGACTTGAGTGTTGGGTCATGTGACCCCTACCTGTATGGATATGTTATGTATGGCTCCTCGAGCCTCTTAAATAAAGTACTTTGAGTTGTAGAGTTTTGTTGTGATGCCATGTTGTATGTACTCATATCGGGCATATTGCGTGTATGATTGAAATGCTTGGTATGAGTGGGATCCGACAAACTAGTTGTTTATCCTTGGCAGCCTCTCATATGGGGAAATGTAGTCTCGTGCTTCTGAGTGATAGTAGTCCGCTACAGCCCGGTTCACCGGAGTCCTGCTAGCCCAAGACTAGTGCTTGGACACTTGATCGGCGGCATGTGTTTCACTTCGTTCCTATGTCCGTCCCTTCGGGAAATGCCACGCGGTGATATTCGAGTCCTGCTTAGCCTGCTACAGCCCGGGATAACGGAGTCCTGTTAGCCCGTACAGCCCGAATTCATACGTTGATGACCGACATGCTCGATGTGATTCATGTATGCTCGTCCCCATGGGTTAGCGCCGCTTTGGGTTCACGACTAGCCATGTCGGGCCGGGTTCTCTGTCATATGGATTCTAGCGACACTATCATATACATGAGCCTAATGGCGCAAACGGTCCCTGCCATGGTAAGGCGACACCCGTGGGAATACCGTGCGTGAGGCCGCAAAGTGATATGAGGTGTTACCGGCTAGGTCGATGTGACTCGGAATCGGGGTCCTGACAAAGGGATCTATCGTAGTCCTTTCGATAAGTAAGAGTGTCGAACCCAGCGAGGAGCAGAAGGAAATGATAAGCGGTTTTCAAGAAGGTATTCTCTGCAAGTTTGAAATTATAGGTAACAGATAGTTTTGTGATAAGATAATTGGTAAAGAACAACAAGTAACAAAAGTAAATAAAGTGCAGCAAGGTGGCCCAATCCTTTTTGTAGCAAAGGACAAGCCTGGACAAACTCTTGTATAGAGAAAAGCGCTCCCGAGGACACATGGGAATTACCGTCAAGCTAGTTTTCATCACGTTCATATGATTCGCATTCGGTACTTTGATAATATGATATGTGGGTGGACCGGTGCTTGGGTGCTGTCCTTACTTAGAAAAGCATCCCACTTATGATTAACCCCTATTACAAGCATCCGCAACTACAAAAGAAGTATTAAGGCAAACCTAACCATAGCATGAAACATGTGGATCCAAATCAGCCCCTTACGAACCAATGCATAAACTAGGGTTTAAGATTCTGTCACTCTAGCAACCCATCACCTACTTATTACTTCCCAATGCCTTCCTCTAGGCCCAAATAATGGTGAAGTTTCATGTAGTCGATGTTCACATAACACCACTAGAGGAGAGACAACATACATCTCATCAAAATATCTAACGAATACCAAATTCACATGACTACTAATAGCAAGACTTCTCCCATGTCCTCAGGAACAAACGTAACTACTCACAAAGCATATTCATGTTCATAATCATAGGAGTATTAATATGCATAAAGGATCTGAACATATGATCTTCCACCAAATAAACCAACTAGCATCAACTACAAGGAGTAATCAACACTACTAGCAACCCTACGGTACCAATCCTGCACTTGGAGACAAGAATTGGATACAGGAGATGAACTAGGGTTTGAGAGGAGATGGTGTTGGTGAAGATGTTGATGGAGATTGGCCCTCTCCCAATGAGAGGAGCGTTCGTGATGACGATGACGATGATTTCCCCCTCCCGGAGGGAAGTGTCCCGGCAGAACAGCTCTGCCGGAGCCCTAGATTGGTTCCTCCAAGGTTCCGCCTCGTGGCGGCGGAGTCTCATCCCGAAAGCTTGCTTATGATTTTTCTTCGGACGAAAGACTTCATATAGCTGAAGATGGGCACCGGAGGGCCAACAGGGGGCCCACGAGGCAGGGGGCGCGCCCCCACCCTCGTGGCCAGGGTGTGGGCCCCTCCGTATTTCTTCCGCCAAGATTTTTTTATTATTTCCAAAAATAACTTTCATGGAGTTTCAGGACTTTTGGAGTTGTGCGAATAGGTCACTAATATTTGCTCCTTTTCCAAATTCTGAATTCCAAATTATCGGCATTCTCCCTCCTTATGTAAACCTTATAAAATAAGAGAGAATAGGCATAAGTATTGTGACACAATGTGTAATAACAGCCTATAATGCAATGAATATCAATATAAAAGCATGATGCAAAATGGACGTATCAAGAAAGACTGGGTATCTTGGACAGGAAATTGTTCACATATCATGTTGAGGAAAAATTTAGGAGCCTTGCATCATAAATTTCTTCCGGTAACGTGTGGAAGAAGACTGAGTTTCTAACGTCCAAAGCTTCATGTTAATATGCAGACTGACATCTACACACACGCCCATAATATTCTGTGGCTGATTATTTGTATGAGAAAAAAATTTGACTGTCTTCCTTGAGCATATCACATTCTGACTTTATTTCGGATGGTAACATGTTTCAAGCATCATGCATTGCTGAGCCAAAATTTTGTATATGACCCATACCCTTGACTGAAAATATACCGTTGAGTTTGTACCTGACTTGTCTTGCTGCTGACTTGATCATTACTGCTGTGAGTATTTTGTACTGATGTAGACTTGAGTTATTAGTACTGTTGTGAGGAGTGCACACTAATGCAAAATTGATTATCAGCCTCAAAATCAGATATTCCCCATTTCACTGCAGTCGGCTGAGAATTCCATTATGTTTAGCTGAGTTTCCAAATATTTGAACTCCTTATTACTTCTTCGAGTACGGTGTCTGTTCATGAGCAACTCTTTATAGGGGAAAAATAATGTAACACCGGGGCCCAAAAAGAAAGAAGCGAAAGAACACTCAACTAAACAAAAGCACACAACAACAATCAATTCACACACAATCAATGTCACATATTACTGCTAGTCACACAATATGCATGCCTACTTAAGCACACAAATCTCGCGGGAACTCTGGAATTACGATCTAACATGCTGTGACGATGTGCACGAGGACGAATAACTGTGTGGAAGAATTGTTGTAAACAGTGCTACACCAAGTGCTAGCTTAGCCAGGTAGCAACCTGGACTAGCTCGGAGGCGAGGACGTACTTGGTAACCATGTAGTAGGACACGAATGTCGCGACCACATTATTATCAAGCGGACGGAAAATATCCATACTCGTCCAAGAAATAAGGATAGCGGGGAAAAACTGAGTCTGCTGGCATTTCCTTTCGTGATGATTAAGATCATTAAGGGTTGCCAACACGACAAAATAAAAAGGACAATCCAGGATAGAAGCATGTCTACCACCGAAATAAAAATGGGGCTGAGAGAAAGAAATCAACGCGATACTTGAGCACCATTTTTGCAAACAGTGTCGGGATCACTTGACATCACTCTGTTAGGACAGAAATGACACCAAACACCGAAGAACAGGCAAGAAAAGAAATCTGGAGGAATGCAAAGGCTGAGCTGTAGTGGATCCGAACCGATGCAATCTACACTCACCAGATAAACCGTTAGTAACAAATAATAAGGCTATATGCATGCTATGCAACAAACAAATGCAGCAACCAAATGCAATAAACAAGTCGGACCTTAAACTACCGATTTCTACCGCTCGCGCTGACTAGGGCGTCCTACAGCCAGACCTGCTCTGATACCAAGCCTTGTGGCACCCCGTCTCAGAGAAACCGAAACGCCCCGTATTCCAGCCCAGAGATCGAGGAGAAGTCTCTGGAATACGGCTCTGCTTGACGGAAAAAATCAGCTCTTATTACAAGAATAATAATACAAGGGTCTGATGTTACAAAGAATCACATCAGCACGGCGACACGACGTCTGCGATGCTGCACTTGCTCTATGCTAGCAGCGAAACAACTCGTAGCAGTGGAATACTTCTAGCAACGGAACAACGACGAAGGTGGTGAACTCCACTCCACAGGGACTCTGGCTGGGACACGATCTAGCTCGCACGAATAGAAACCACGACAAGCAATCAAGCAATCAAATCCGGCATGACCTGCAAACTGGCATGACGCGCCAAGTCAGTACATTGAATGTACTTGCATGCTCACAACAACCATAAACATCAAGGCAAGACAATAACATAACATTAAGCAGGTTAATTAAATTAACATCTACCATGATACGACAGCAACTACTAAGCATGATGAAACTACTACAATACTGATAAATCACCATCTCAGATCTCCATAACCATATCTCTCTTGGCTAACCAGCCAAGAAATATACCATCTCGATCACCTCGTGATCAAAACCAAACGGTGATCTTTCCGGCGATCACAACCATGACCAACACTTGGTCTCAACATCATCATCAACATCCTACCAAACTGTTATTGCTCACCAAGTATCAACACACACACACACACACACACACACAAACACACACACACATATATATATATATATATATATCACCTGTAAGTCATTCCCTCATGTGAGTGTTGATCGAACGGTGTGACCTAGTATGAACCCATGCCCATGACCGAGGACGCGGCTATCGATAGATTAAATACACTCTGCAGAGGTAGCAAACTTTACCCACACCACAGAAACCATGGCCTCGTACTCCCATTCGGGTGGACCAATGTCGTTCCGACAAAACCAATCTACTACCATGACACTCTCCTGGCCACTCCGACTCACTCCCCTTTGGGCTAGTCCTGGGTAGCCCCGTGTTTACCAAAGACACAACGACCACCGTCGTGGCAAAAACATAAACGTCCCAAACGGGGACAAAAAGGCGCCTAACAACTACGGGCACACAAGGTTATGTCTGCTTACCGGGCCAAGGTACCGCATGACCATAACCTTCCCTTGTTGGAGGCACCAGAGAGAGGCACGACAATAGACCGCATTAGGGCCTTCCCATAAAGGCAAATGTGGTTGCACTGGAAAAGCCCGGTTCGGTGGCACCTGACCAACTTAATGACGGAATTTATCCCCAAAAATACAACTGTGATAACTGATACTCCGATATCAACTATCAAACTAGAATCCAAGTCACAGCAATATCCAACAAATAATCCACGCATAATATCATCATCTCAAAATACTCCAAGGGTAGCACAACACTACTATCAGGATGAATCCGGAAACCATAATCCTACTAGTCCAATAACAAGAATAAAGCTATTCGGCTAAGATCCACATGTAAACATCATCTCCAAAAATAATACTCCAAGCAACAGAACATCAACTAGCATCATGAAAATAATCATACTAACCACTAATAATCCAAAGGCAGCATGATATCCAAAGTAATATTCCAACATATAATAACAGATACCATCATGGAAATAATCATAATATCCATTAAGAATCCAAAGGCACATGTCATCCACATAATCATCAAAACATAAGTCCTAGAACTCCAAGCAATATCATGGCAATATCAAGATCAAAACAATACTCCGAGAAATGCCATGAACAAATCATACATAGCAAATGCAATATTTTAAACAAGTTCAAATGAATAAACCATGTCACTGCATTGCAATCATGCAAATGGAGGGTGTGGCTTGCCTGGGGTGGAAGAAATCACCGGGAAGAAGTGCGAGAAACTCGCGGAAAGGATCACCGAAAAACGTACTCTCTCAAAGGGGGCTGAATAAGGGCAGGGGCAAAATGGTCATTTTCAGAATGTCAAAACATGGTGAAAACGATTCCATCAGAACGGGATCGATGAAACGAAGACCTGGGCTTTGGAATCACCTCATTTGGCGTTGTGGTCAAAAAGATATGAAGGTTTTTCTATCAGGGACACATCTGTAAAGAAAGATTTTCAGCCTGGGCCTAAATAGAAAAACTAAAAGCAAAATCAGCGAAATACGCTTTCATTGAACTGAAAACACACTCTGGGCTGAAGAAGAACAGAAATACGCTTTCAGAAACAGAAAACGTATTCTGGTTAATACGTCTCCACTTATCTGACTTGGTAGAGGCGGGACCGGGCGTGTGGTCGCTGACGGGCGGGTCCCACGGGTTGTGGGGCCTGTCACTTATCCAGCTAGGCAGGCGGGTTCAACGCCTACCCGCCGACAGGTGGGACCGTGTGGAGATGGGGCCCACCTGGCCTGGCTCCATCTTCCTCCTCCCACTCGCCCGTGATGTAGAGACAAGACCGGCGGCCCGACGCGGATTCCCGGTGGCTCCGACCACCTCTCGCGGCGTGCGACCTACCGCGTGATCAGCACGACGAGGCGGATCCACCCAGTCTGGACACGGCTACCAAGGAGCTTGGGTTTGCGCGAGGCACTGGCCACCGCGGACGGCGGCTTCGGTCAGTGATGGGAAGCACGGCGAGAGGCCACCGGAGGTGAAAGAGGAGGGCAGGGAAGGTTCTGGGGTGGTGGTGGATGGCTCTCGTGGTGGAAGGGAGGGGGAACGACTCGCCATTGCCGAAACCATGGAGGATAGAGACTACGGACATGGCGGCCATCTGAGATGAGGAGAGGCTCCGGGGCTTGGGCGAGAGGCTAGGGAGGGGTAGTGGATTGTGGGGAGGCTGCTGGTGTGCTCGAACGGCTCGGGGGAGGCCTATATATAGGCGCGGGGCGAGGTGCTGAGCTATCATCGCCGCGGACGCGTGTGCGCACGCATGAGCTCAGAGGCAGGTGACGAGGGAGGCACAGAAGAGAGCTCACGGGGAGGAGGAGGCCAAAGGAAAAGTAGAGGAAGAAGCCGAGCACCATTAAAGCTCGGTCAGCCATAGTGCGCCCGTCGGCGCGCGGCGGCTTGCGTCGGTGAGGAAGCGGACGGAGGGGAAGAGGGGTCCAGGAGAACAGCTATGACGAGGGGAAGCTAGGAGACATGCCCGTGCTCGCTGAGACGCCGAGCACAGAAGGGGCCCGAGAAATAAGACGCTCTGGACACGGCCAACGCCAGCAGAGCGCGCGCATTGCATACCAAAACTCGTGATCACCGCATGCACTGATGCACGCAGTGGCACACGGCCGTCCAAACGATGTCTGGGGGTTTGTCCTTCCTGGGGAGGTCTCAACTACGGTGGTAGTTCGGTTAAAAGCGCTCTGGTTAAATGGTAATCACCCTCTGAAGTTTACTGCAGTAAACTTGATCGTATACTGTTGATTAACAGGAAGGTGATTGGGAGCAATGGAGTTGTCTGCGAGGTTTAGGGTAAGAAGGACTTTCATCCTGGTAACTTTGAGAAGGTTGGGATAAAGATTTGATGTAGCTGCTTAACAACCACATAATCTGGTCAGAAACTAGATTAAGATGATGCACTCAAATGGTGATTCCATTTGGGCTGAAATTTGGCAAGGCTTAGGGATTTGGACATATTAAGATGATGTAAAAATTTCATACCAATTGGATTCACCAAAATGGTACTTCCTTCACAGCTATCTTCACTGACCAGAAACTTGCAAGCATTTTGGAGAAACATTGGCTAGGTGAAATGGTGCCAAATTTGGTAGAGAGATGTTATTTGAGTAGGAGAACAATCTGGTATTTTCTCGGAATTAATGAAGCAATATAAAATGCACTGGCTTCACAACCTGAAAATATTGCCAGAATCAAAGATTTGGTCCTGTGCTCACATAGATCAAGGGATGGAGCTGATATTTGGAGGAGACTAATTATATGAGCACATGAAGAGGCATGCAAAATTTCAACTCATTTGGATAACCCTAGCTAGCACTTCCTTCACAATGCCTTCTGACTGACAGAAAGTTTGAAAAATTGCCGACGAAGATTGGCTAGGAAAATAAAGTTGAATTTTGGCATGAGGAAATTATTTGGACATAAAAGAATGCCCAGCAAGTTTGGGAGCAAACAAGATTTGATAGGTGGCACTTCCTTCACAGAAAGCCACACTGGACATAAATGAAGAATAATTTTTGGAGAATTATTCTTGGGCTAGGACATGAAAGTTTGGGCATATTTGAGCAACATATGACCCAAAGAAATTATGAGAATTAATTGGGATTTTTGGGAGTGACAGAAATATAGGTTGTTTCACAACCTAGGGCAGACAGGGTTATTCCTTTAATAGAAAAAGGAATATTCCTGAGAAAAATAAATTAGGGTTTGGTCAAAGAGTGAAGTGACATGATCTTGGCAAGGTTTTTAGAATGATGAGCCACTTGGGAGGGAAAATGAAGCTGATTTCCCAGGTGACAAGGCCACAGAGCCACTCCACAAAGAAAAACAGAGCAAAACCAAATAAATCAAAAGAAAAAGAAAAGGGCCGAAATCCAGGTTGTTACACCCGCGATCCTCGGTCGTGGGCGGTGGTGTCTCGGCGGGCTTGAAGAGCACTTTCCAAATGTCTTCGTGCGTCGTGCCGAAGAGCTCTAGTAGCGTCTGGTGCTTGGCCGGATCGTACTCCCACAGATAGCAAGTCCGGCGTTGGCACGGAAGAACTCGATGAATGGGCATGACCTGGATCATGTTCTGGACGCAAGTCTGGAGCCTAGTCAGCTCGTTCGGGGGACCCCAGGTTAGGCCCTTCTCTTGCCAGGAGGTGAGCCGCATCGGGGTTCCAGATCGAAATTCGGGGGCCGCCGCCCAGTCAGCGTTGCGCGACTTGGTTATGTAGAACCACCCTGATTGCCACCCCTTCACCGTCTCCGCAAAGGAGCCTTCGGGCCATGTAACATTGGGCATCTTGCCCACCATGGCGCCTCCGCACTCTACTTGCTGGCCGCTCACCACCTTCGGCTTCACATTGAAGGTCTTCAGCCATAGGCCGAAATGAGGTGGGATGCGGAGAAAGGCCTCGCACACAACAATGAATGCCGCGATGTTGAGAATGAAGTTAGGGGCTAGGTCATGGAAGTCTAGCCCATAATAAAACATCAGTCCACAAACGAACGGGTGGAGAGGGAATCCCAGCCCGCAGACAAAGTGGGTGACAAACACAACCCTCTCATGGGGCTCGGGAGTGGGGACGATTTACCCTTTTGCCGGGAGTCGATGAGCAATCTCCTTGGCCAAATATCCGGCCTCCCGGAGCTCCATGATGTCCTTCTTCTTAACGGAAGAGGCCATCCACTTGCCTGCAGCTCCGGATACGTACATGTTTGGAGTGTTTTCTCGAACGAGGTAAAGCTAAAGCTTGGGCGCTGGAGCTCAAGGGCGGAAGGACTAAAGAAGAGAAAGGGTGTGGGTGAAGGAAGGGAATCCTTATCCCGTTATAAAGGTCGCGAATATCAAGCGCCTCCCCAAGGGCCGTATAAACGGCACGGTTGGGTTACCCATGCCCGCATTGATGAGAATCCCGCGATAAGGGGACACGATCTCTGCTTTGACAAGACGTGCCAATGGCAACCACGTCTCGGGACGTGGGGTGTCGAACACAAAAATGGTTTGGAATAATGACCGGACGGACGTACTGTCGTGCTACAAAAATTTGTCAGCGGATGGAACTCGTGTAAAATTATATTCTCTCTGCGGTTGTGCATGGAATGTGACAGGTCCGGATACTATCATCGCATCCGAGGATTATCTTGGAGTTCAGAGAAAAGGGAACCGGCCTTGCAATGCCAAAAACAATCTGCACGTCGAACTCCTCGTCATTGAAGCCAGGTTCAGGGGCTACTGAGGGAGTCCTGGACTAAGGGGTCCTCGGGCGTCCGGCTTGTTAATCCATGGGCCGGACTGATGGGCTATGAAGACGTGAAAGCCGAAGACTGTACCCGTGTTCGGATTGGACTCTCCTTGGCGTGGAAGGCAAGCTTGGCGATCAACTATGAAGATTCCTTCTTATGTAACTGACTCTATGTAACCCTAGATCCCTCCGGTCTCTATATAAACCGAAGGGCGTAGTCCGGATGGCATACATACATATATATATATATATATATATATATATATATATATATATATATATATATATAAAATATATATAGGAGTAGGATTTTCTACAATAGCTTGCCACAAAACTAGTTAAGGTTTTTGACGGTGTAAAAGTTCTCAAAAATCCTGAAAAAAATACTGAACCGACACACCTATAATATAACATGATCCAATGGATGGATTGAAAAAAATATGAATGTATGTGTCCTGGACAAAAATAACAAATGTTTCAATATATATTGATCCTGCAGTGAGCTGAAATGCTTGTTTTTTTCGCTGAGGACACATAAATGCATTTTTTCACAAAACCGTTGGATCATCGTATTATATTAGAGTGAGGCTCCCCTATTTATTTCATATTTTTTACTTACTTTTAAACCGTTAAATGTTCAGCAAGCCTTAACTAGTTCTGTGGCAAGCTATGATAGACACATTTTTACATATATATATAGGAGTAGGATTTTCTACAATAGCTTGCCATAGAACTAGTTAAGGTTTTTGACGGTGTAAGAGTTCTCAAAAATCCTGAAAAAAATACTGAACCAACACACCAATAGTATAACATGATCCAACGAATGGATTGAAAAAATATGCATGTAGGTGTCCTGGACAAAAAGAACAAATGTTTCAATATATATTGATCCTGCAGTGAGCTGAAATGCTTTTTTTTCGCTGAGGACACATAAATGCATTTTTTCACAATCACACCGTTGGATCATCGTTATCATATTAGAGTGAGGCTCCCCTATTTATTTCATATTTTTTACTTACTTTTAAACCGTTAAATGTTCAGCAAGCGTTAACTAGTTCTGTGGCAAGCTATGATAGACACAGTTTTACATATATATAGGAGTAGGATTTTCTACAATAGCTTGCCACAGAACTAGTTAAGGTTTTTGACGGTGTAAAAGTTCTCAAAAATCCTGAAAAAAATACTGAACCAACACACCTATAATATAACATGATCCAACGAATGGATTGAAAAAATATGAATGTATGTGTCCTGGACAAAAAGAACAAATGTTTCAATATATATTGATCCTGCAGTGAGCTGAAATGCTTGTTTTTTTCGCTGAGGACACATAAATGCATTTTTTCACAAAACCGTTGGATCATCGTATTATATTAGAGTGAGGCTCCCCTATTTATTTCACATTTTTTACTTACTTTTAAACCGTTAAATGTTCAGCAAGCCTTAACTAGTTCTGTGGCAAGCTATGATAGACACAGTTTTACATATATATATATAGGAGTAGGATTTTCTACAATAGCTTGCCATAGAACTAGTTAAGGTTTTTGACGGTGTAAGAGTTCTCAAAATTCCTGAAAAAAATACTGAACCAACACACCAATAGTATAACATGATCCAACGAATGGATTGAAAAAATATGCATGTATGTGTCCTGGACAAAAAGAACAAATGTTTCAATATATATTGATCCTGCAGTGAGCTGAAATGCTTTTTTTTCGCTGAGGACACATAAATGCATTTTTTCACAATCACACCGTTGGATCATCGTTATCATATTAGAGTGAGGCTCCCCTATTTATTTCATATTTTTACTTACTTTTAAACCGTTAAATGTTCAATAGCCTTAACTAGTTCTGTGGCAAGCTATGATAGACACAGTTTTACATATATATAGGAGTAGGATTTTCTACAATAGCTTGCCACAGAACTAGTTAAGGTTTTTGACGGTGTAAAAGTTCTCAAAAATCCTAAAAAAATACTGAACCAACACACCCATAATATAACATGATCCAACGAATGGATTGAAAAAAATATGAATGTATGTGTCCTGGACAAAAAGAACAAATCTTTCAATATATATATTGATCCTGCAGTGAGTTGAAATGCTTGTTTTTTTCGCTGAGGACACATAAATGCATTTTTTCACAATCACACCGTTGGATCATCGTATTGTATTAGAGTGAGGCTCCCCTATTTATTTCATATATATATACAGCCGGACTGTTCTGCTAATATTAGCAGAATAAATATTCTGATAACACTTCCGCACTGCACGCTCAATGCAAGTGCACGTCATTCTTTGAACCAAGTGTGCTGCAGTACTCACACGAGTGAACTTCTCGTCGGAAAAAACTGCACGCGTCACTTTTTCGGTACTGTTTTCGCTCTAGTTTTTTAACCGTTTATCGGAATAAGGCATGTAATATAACATTGAAAAGATATGGGTTAGGGAAACTTCTACATGTTGAACACTTTTCGAGATTCCGCACAGTTTAAGAGCAGTTTTGAAAATGGTCTGGGCCATGATGAGTGGCAGCGAGCGTTTTTTCGCGATTTCTTCTAAACCGCTGATCGAAACGAAGCAAATGATACTCCGTTGGAAAGATTTCGTCAAAACGCATCTTTTTCGTATCTATCATTTTATCTAATTCGTTACGGTTTAGGAGCAGTTTCAAATTTACTAAATCGCGGAATTCTGTTTTTCAAATTTTCGTTACTATTTTCGCTCCAGTTTTTTAACCGTTTGTCAAAACGAGGCGTATAATATACCGTTCAAAAGCTATGGACGAGGCGCAACTTTCATATGTGGAAATGTTTTTGAGATTCCTTACGGTTTTAAGTTAATTTCGAATATGGTGCGGTGGATGATGAGTGACTGCGGTGGTTTTTCATGAAATTTTTACAAACCGCTTGTCCAAATGGTTCAAATGATATGCCGTTGGAAAGATATCAACGAGACACAACTTTTTCATGTAGAACACTCTCTCTCTCTAATTCCTTACGGTTTAAGAGCAGTTTTAATATTAGCGAAATGCGGACACTCTGTTTTTTGCGACACCCAAATCGACGAGTGAACTTCACCCGACAGAGAACCGCACTACTTCAGTCGAAAATCGCACTGCATCAGATTGTCAAGTGAACTTCATGATTTCTATTGTCGCACGTACATTTTCTCAAACGAGTTTTGTTGTCTTTTTTTCCAAGTTTTTTATGAACGAGAGTGGACCGCAGAGACGAAGCAAATGAACCGCGACATATGTCAAAGTGAACCTCATTGCTATCTTGTTGTTTCGTTTAAAAAAATCGCACTTTCATGTTGGGCGCAAGTGAACAGCATCACTCTCAAAAGTGAACCACATCCGAGGACCAAACACACCGCATGTGTTGACGCAATCAACTAATTTTTGAGACACACGAAACAACACCATTATTTTTTTAGGCGAGTAAGTGAAGTGCGCTTCATGTCGGGCGTAAGTGAACCACATCATTATGATTTTGCTTTTTTACTTTTTTTATATAAACATGCGTTGACCAAGCTTCTGGCCTCTACAAGTTGTGCGCCAACGGACTACACTACACGAGGAGTTGGGCACCGTGGTCGACTCTAGTGAACTGCATTTTTTCATTTGTATAAATTTTTGTCTTTCATTTTTTATCCACTACAACCAAGTGGACTGCTCCATCCTTTTCTACAAAGCGAACCGTCAGGTTCTAACAGTACTGCACACACACGCGCACCGTACTGCATGGATGCGCCGGCAAACCGCACGGAGGGAGGCTCGCTGTCCAAATTACAGGAACTGCAGAAAATGGCAACAAAACTGCAACAATAGCTACGGCGGTGGAACCGGTGCTCCGATTAACCACACATAGAGGAGCACCAAACTGCATGCATGGGGGTGGACTCCAGGTGGGGGCGCGCCTCGTCGTGTGGTCACCACACCTTGGCCGGAGGCAGCAGATATGCACAAGCACAGCTTGTTGTGTGGCTGTCGTTGTCCTCTCAGGCAAAAATCCCAGCGAGTAGCACGGCTGGAGGCATGGCTCCTTGACGCGGAACAGAACCGCATGCTCCAGGACCTTTTGCTCGTGATGTACTTCCACAGGAGGGAGAGAGAGCTGCAGGTGCCCATACTGTGGACTACAGTCACACGCGAAATCCGGGTACTGCCGATTCCTTGTGGACAAGAAAACCTTCTGCAAACAACAAAACCAAACCGTATCATGTGGTGAGTGGTGTAGTGAACCTCCCTGGGTGAAAGTTTCAGTGCTTACTGCATATACGTGTGTGCTCGTGCGATTCACATGGTGGCTTTGGCGACGACATGATCTGGCAGGCTCTCCGCGCTCTGGATCCCATCTCAAAGAAACAGATAGCGAGGGGAAGGGGCGGCCCATCTCAGAGATCATCGCATGGGGGCAGGTGAATCGGCGTCCATCTATGAGCCCGCACTAGGAGGAGGATGCAGCTCGCCCGCTACTTCCCTGCAGCACAGATGCGGGTGTCAGGATTTGGAGAGCAACCGCCATAGTCGCCGGGTGGGGCGCCCGCACAACGTGGGAGCGAAGTGAGCTGCAGCTTTGAACAAAAAAACTCACATGTGCGGGCGTAGTGAGCTGCACAGTAGCAGTCACCACCCTCATCGTCCACGCGGGAGCGCTGCCGAACCTCATCCCACGCATCCCCAACTCCATGGCCGCCAGATCCGGAGGAGGGGAAGCCTTGGTGGCCGCCACATCGGTGCAGCACCTCGCCCTCGCCGGGGGAAGGTCGGTGGGGGTAGCCGCTGGGTTCAGGCGCGGGGCAGCGCATGATGGTCGCATGGGGGGCGGGATTCGGCGATCCGAGGTGGGGCGGGGCTCCGCCCGGGGGCTTGGTGGGTGAGAGGAGGCGGCGTCGGCCGGAGGGAGAGAGGAGGCGGTCGGCGGGGAGGCGGCGCCCATGGCCGATCTGTGTCAGGTGGATCGGCTTGATGCGGGGCAGCCATGAGGCAGCACTTCTAGGTGGCCGATGGGATGTGGTGGGGTGCGGCCGGGGAGGAGAAAGTTGGAGGAGGAGGCGGTGGGTCGGGTGGTCGTGGGAAGGATGTGCGGGTGGGTCGGGTCGGGGGGAGGTCGGCTGCGCGGGTGGGCGGTGGGGGTGCTTCTCACTCAGTTTTATCGTTTTCGCTGTGTGCGGTTCGTTTCGGTGGGGGTGTTAGCAGAATAAAGCCAGGTGTTATCAGAATACGGTCTTAAGGGTGTTATCATAATAGACCCACCCTATATATATATATATATATATATATATATATATATATATATTCATTACCATAGTCATACATGCTAGTCTTCTAGGGTTTAGCCATTACGTTCTCGTGGTAGATCAACTCTTGTAATACTTATATTCATTAAGATCAATCAAGCAGGAAGTAGGGTATTACCTCCATAGAGAGGGCCCGGGCCTGGGTAAACATCTGGCCCCCGTCTCCTGTTACCATCGATCCTAGACGCACAGTTAGGGACCCCCTACCCGAGATCCGCCGGTTTTGACACCGACGGGGGGAGCTTGCTGTTCTTCGGCGGGGCTTCGCCAAGCACTACAGGGGAGGAGGAGGTCTTGTAGGAGGGAGGGGCTGCGCCAAGGGAAGGGGTGCAACTGCCCTCTCTCTCGCTCACTATATATAGGGGGAAGTGGGGAGGAGGAGGCGCCCTAGGGTTTCCCTAGGGGAGGGCGGCGGCCACAGGGGAAACCCTAGATGAGTTTGGGCATCCCCACCCCCAGGAAACTTGCCCCCCAAGCCGGTAGGGGCGGCTGCCCTAGGGGAGGCGCCCCCACCTCTCCAAGTTACATGAGATGGGGTGGGAGGGGCGCACAACCCCTTAGTGGGCTGGTGTGCCCCCTCCCCTTGGCCCATAAGGCCCCCCAACGCTTGTCGGGGCCTCCGAAACTCCTTTCGGTCACGCTGGTCGTCACCTGGTACTCCCAGAACAATTCCGGACTCCAATACCCTTCGTCCAATATATCGATCTTCACCTCTGGACCATTCCGGAGTTCCTCGTCACGTCCGGATCTCATCCGGGACTCCGAACAACCTTCGGTAACCACATACTTTTCCCATTACAACTCTAGCGTCACCAAACCTTGAGTGTGTAGACCCTACGGGTTCGGGAACCATGCGAACATGACCGAGACACCTCTCCGGCCAATAACCAATAGCGGGATCTGGATACATTGGCTCCCACATGTTCCACGATGATCTCATCGGATGAACCACGATGTCGGGGATTCAATCAAGGGCTTATTCTATCTGTGCCCCCAATTCCTTAGTTGTGCTCAGTTTTCCCCACGCTCCAAAGTTTTGCTCACTTTTCCCACTCTCTTAGCTGAAACTCTCACAAATGTTCATAGTAGACGTTTGTCGTCTTGGCCGTTAACTGACTTGTGGGGCCACGTTGGACTCTGTTGACTGTGGTTGTGGCTTCGCTGGTTGGGCCATGTTTGTGTTCATAGGACGGGCCCGTTAGTTTGTTGGTAATAAATTAAAAAGGGAGCCCAATTAAAAAAGCCTGCTATCGATGGATGCAGCCTGCTGTGCATGCCCGGCTTTGGCATCGATGTGGCCTGCTATGCATGCGAACGCCGCCACGCACGCATCTAGTGACCTAGACCTAATCGCATGCATGCATGCCGACATGCACGCAACGATCCGTGCCGCACGGTTGCCGACACGACATGCACACCACACGCACACATCGTGTTGCACGGTCGCTCCGCAGAATCGTTTCACGCGTCAGGCATACGTGCCGGTGGTAGAAGGGGAAGGCTGCATGCTCGCGTCCATATGTCGAGGCATCGGTTCAGTTGTGGGAGGCAGGCAGCGCCAACGTAGAGCACGCAGAAGGGGGAGGCAGGCTGCCGCCAACGTAGAGCACGCCGAAGGGGGAGGCAGGCAGGCCGCCAACGCAGAGCACGCTCGCATCGATTCACGTTCACACATTGGTTCATGCATGCTCGCATCAATTCACGATCGCATCGGTTCATGCACACACTGAGTCACGATCGACGTCGTTTCCGCCTGTACCCTCTTCATCTCCCCCGGCTATTTAAACCGCCCTTCATTGCCTCTTCTTCTACAGATCCATCTGCGCCTCCCCCTTCTCTTCTTCCCGCAAAAGCCAAAGCAAACACTCAGCAAAGCGAGCAAGATGCAGTACAATGGGCCAATGTTCCAAGAGCCGCCCACCGTGCCGGAACAGCGGTACGCCGCCAACGTCGTCGTGGAGTCATCGCTCCGCGTGTGGGCGTTCTCACGCTGGAGTGGTAGCACTGAGCTTGCACGGGGGTTCCTCCGTGCGGGCTTCCACCACCTCCCGGCGGGCTCGCCGCCCATGTTCAACCTCGTGGAGCAGCATCCCCACGTCAACGCTCCAGTGGTAGGGCTCGTCGTCCAATTCACCAACATGTTCGATGCCTACTACCTGCTCGGCAAGGTGTATTGGTGTGGGTGCGAGTTCATCGCATTCACCACCTATAACATCTTCACCGACTTCGAGAGCGTCTTCCCGCTTCAATCAAGATGCACAACCTCCCGTACTACCTCGGCGAAACGGCCTTGAAGAGGAGCGATCTTGAAGCCGTGGCGAAGAAGACGGTGAAGCGGGCGGTTAAGGTGAAGACGACGGTGAAGACATGGCGGTGTTGCTCTAGCTACCCTATCTACTATGTAGTGTGAGTTTGGTGTGTGTGTGTTGCCCGAGCTAGCTACCCTATCCCATCTATGTAAGGTTAATTATCTATCGGTTTCGTGTTATATGTAAGAACTTGTGTTGCCCTAGCAACCCTATCTAAGTTAAGTTATGTGTGTTATATTAATGCTTTGTTATGTTTGTATTTTGTTTGTCCCAAGTTTAGACACGGCTAATTGATGTGGGCAAAATTAACAAAACTAACTAAAAATGATGTGTTTATAGATGCCTTCTAAAAATAAGAACATATTGTACACGGCTTTGGTTTGGGAGCTCATATTTTTTCGGTATTCCAAGAATACTTTGGTTTCCAGAAATATTGAAGTATCAAATACTTTGAGATGTTTGGCTTTAGTCAAAAGTGTAGTTTTATATACTTTAATATGTAGAAAACTACACTATTTTTGAAGTATATAAAAAGAGGGTTGGACCTGTTTTTCCAATACCGAAGTATTGGTTCGCTAGGCATAATAATACCGCGGTTTGCAAATACTTTGATTCTAAAATTACTTCACCGCCAAACTAAGCCTGGTTGTGAGCAAGCAAAACAAAAGCACATACGGTGAAGAGAAATCAAATCAAAAAAAAATGAAGGGACCCATAAAGGAAAGCCAAAAAAATCCTCAATGAAATAGAAGAGATTGGGCAATCAAATTAATGAAAAAATCAATCAGAAACAAAAAAGAACAAAGCAATCGTTCCTAAACAAAAAAAAGAAACATCGCTTGTTTCTGGGCCTCATTTATCCTTTGTGGGCCTATTGCAGCTTGATTCTCTTTGGGCCCGCGAAGTAGGTTTTTTTTCTAGTAGAACTAACGAACTCGAGGACAAAAGTTTGGCAAGTGCGAGAGAGAAGAGATGAAATTGATGTATATCCCTTGTGCTGCTCAAGTCATCGCCATCATCATCTCGACGAGCTAGGGTATGATCCAACACTCGAGGTTATTAGCTAACAAAATAATCCTATCACTGAAATGGTAGTTGTCTTCTGCCGAAACTGAAAGTGTCGAAACATAACAGTAAACTGCATACATTCAGAGATCGAGAGTTGCACTAAACAGAGATGCATTTGAGATAAACAGACTTGGATTGCTAAATGGCAACAACATTAGACAAACATCTCTAACGAGAGATGGCCATCAAGTAAAAAAATCCTAGAGCAAGTATTCCTAAAGCTATCAGATTGGATTGCTTCTTCAACTCAATCAGCTGCTTGAAGTTCTTGTTCATCTTCTTCAATTCCGTCTTGATTCAAATCTACCACGTCGGGTATTCCGGACAATTTCTTTGCTGCTGCGGGTAATCGTCTCAACGTATCTATAATTTTTGATTGCTCCATGCTACTTTATCTACTATTTTGGACTATATTGGGCTTTATTTTCCACTTTTATATTATTTTGGGACTAACCTATTAACCGGAGGCCTAGCCCAGAATTGTTGTTTTTTCCCTATTTCAGTGTTTCGAAGAAACGGAATATCAAACGGAGTCCGAACGGAATGAAACCTTCGGGAACGTGATTTTCTCACCGAACGTGATCCAGGAGACTTGGACCCTACTCCACGAAGTAACAGAGGCGGTCACGAGGGTGGGGGACGCGCCCCCTGGCTTGCGCCCCCCTGCCTCGTGGGCCCCCTGTTGCTCCACCACGTACTCCTTCCTCCTATATATACCTACCTACCCCCAAACGATCATCACCATAGCCCTCCGATGAAGTGTGATTAGCTTACTTCAGACCTTCTGGTCCATAGCTAGTAGTTAGATGGCTTTTTCTCTCTTTTTGGATCTCAATACAATGTTCTCCCCCTCTCTCGTGGAGATCTATTCGGTGTAATCTTCTTTTTGCGGTGTGTTTGTTGAGACCGATGAATTGTGGGTTTATGATTAAGATTATCTATGAACAATATTTGAATCTTCTCTGAATTATTTTATGTATGATTGGTTATATTTGCAAGTCTCTTCGAATTATCCGTTTGGTTTGGCCAACTAGATTGGTAGTTCTTGCAATGGGAGAAGTGCTTAGCTTTGGGTTCAATCTTGCGGTGTCCTTTCCCGATGTGAAGAAGGGTAGCAAGGCACGTATTGTATTGTTGCCATCGAGGATAACAAGATGGGGTTTTTATCATATTGCATGAATTTATCCCTCTACATCATGTCATCTTGCTTAAGGCGTTACACTTTTTTTTAACTTAATACTCTAGATGCATGCTGGATAGCGGTCGATGAGTGGAGTAATAGTAGTAGATGCAAAAGTGTGAGTCGGTCTACTTGTCTCGGACATGATGCCTATATACATGATCATACCTAGATATTCTCATAACTATGCTCAATTCTGTCAATTTCTCAACATTAATTTGTTCACCCACCGTAGAATACTTATGCTCTTGAGAGAAGCCACTAGTGAAACCTATGTCCCCCGGGTCTATTCTCATCATATCAATCTCCATTACTTTAATACTTGCTTTGTTTTTACTTTGCCTTTTACTTTTCACTTTGCATCTCTATACCAAAAATACCAAAAATATTATTTATCATCTCTATCAGATCTCACTCTCGTAAGTGACCGTGAAGGGATTGACAACCCCTAATCGCGTTGGTTGCGAGGAGCTATTGTTTTGTGCAGGTACGAGGGACTTGTGCGTAGCCTCCTCTTTGGATTGATACCTTGGTTCTCAAAAACTGAGGGAAATACTTACACTACTCTCTTGCGTCATCCTCTCCTCTTTGGGGAAAACCAACGCAAGCTCAAGACGTAGCAAGAAGGATTTCTGGCGCCGTTGCCGGGGAGGCTTACGCAAGAGCAAGTCAAGACTTGGACTCCTAACAACAAGCCACTTCTGGCACCGTTAAAGTCTACATACCAAGTACCCATCACAATCCCTATCTCCCGCATTACATTATTTGCCATTTGCCTCTCGTTTTCCTCTCCCCCACTTCACCCTTGCCGTTTTATTCGCCCTCTGTTTCCCAATCTCCTCCTCTTTTTTCCGTTTGCCTTTTTCTCGCTTGCCTTTTGTTTGCTCGTGTGTTAGTTCGCTTGCTTGTCGTCATGACTAGTCTCATATCTTCTCCGTTATCTCCCGAGAATGAAGTTCTAAATTTTAAGCAAAGGGAGGGAGAAAATCTAAAAGACGCTTGGTATAGAATTTGCAATGCTCAAAATAGATCTACCAGGAAGCAATCTACTTCAGTTCTTCTTCGTAAATTTTACCTAGGTGCTAATCCTTGGTATAGATATATCCTTGATATCATTACCGGAGGGAATTTCTTAGGTAGCCATACTTTCGATTCTTATAATGCTTTAATAGATTTATTTGGATCACCACCTCTTTTGATTAATGGAACTATGTTAACTTTGGAGCATGTTATGCAAAGACTTGAAATTATTGAGAATAAAGTTGCTACCATTGAATCAATTGAAAATCTTGATAAAAATATCCACAATCAAATTACCCAATATGGATCTAAGGTAGGAATGACTTTGAAAAATATTAAAGAAAAGGAACCCATAGTTAATGAGAAAATAAATCTAGATTCCACTAGAATCGATAAACTTGAGGGTATGATTACCAACTTGGGAACCGCTTTTTATTCCGTAAAAAACACTCCAAGTTCATCTACTAAAAATAATAAGTTTATTTATGTTCCTAAGAATAAGGGTGAATCATCTAGTAAGGAAGCTGCGGATCTTAAATCTATAATTGTTCATCCCAATCTTTTTGCCATCATTAAGGAACCATTTGCTATGAATGAATTTTTCGATCTTTTGCCTAAACATTTGACAATTACTAGAGAGAAAGAAAATTTTAAAGAAGGTAGATGCCTCATTGAAGAATTTCCTACCAAAGACGGCAATACTTAGATCTATCCTTGCTTTTATGCCTAGCTAGGGGCGTTAAACGATAGCGCTTGTTGGGAGGCAACCCAATTTTATTTTTAGTTTTTTGCTTTTGCTTCTGTTTAGGAATAAATAATCCATCTAGCCTCTGTTTGGATGTGGTTTTATGTTTTAATTAGTGTTTGTGCCAAGTTAGACCTATAGGATCTTCTTGGATGATAGTTATTTGATCTTGCTGTAATTTCCAGAATCTTTCTGTTCACGAAAACAATTGTTAAAAATCACCAGAACGTGCTAAAATATTGATTCCAATTGCTGCTATCATTAAACAAATTGTCTAGGTCGTCCTATTTTGGTAGAAGTTTTTCAGTTCCATAAGTTTGCGTTGAATTCTGATTACTACAGACATTACATGCTTTTGACAGATTCTGTTTTTCGTGTGTTGTTTGCTTATTTTGATGAATCTATGGCTAGTAAAATAGTTTATAATCCATAGAGAAGTTGGAATACAGTAGGCTTAACACCGACATAAATAAATAATGAGTTTATTACAGTACCTTAAAGTAGTCTTTTGTTTTCTTTCTCTAGCAGACTCACGAGATTTCTATTGAGTTTTGTGTTGTGAAGTTTTCAAGTTTTGGGTAAATTCTTTTGATGGATTATGGAACAAGGAGTGGCAAGAGCCTAAGCTTGGGGATGCCCATGGCACCCCAAGATAATCCAAGGACACCAAAAGTCAAAGCTTGGGGATGCCCGGAAGGCATCCCCTCTTTCGTCTACTTCCATCGGTAATTTACTTGGAGCTATATTTTTATTCACCACATAATATGTGTTTTGTTTGGAGCGTCTTGTATTATTTGCGTCTTTGCTTGTTAGTTTACCAAAATCATCCTTGGTGTACACACCTTTTGAGATAGCCATACATAAATTGGAATTTGATAGAATACTCTATGTGCTTCTCTTATATCTTTTGAGCTTGATAGTTTTGCTCATAGTGCTTCACTTATATATTTTGAGCGTGATAATTTTTGCTCTAGTGCTTCACTTAGATCTTTTAGAGCATGGTGGTGGATTTGTTTTAAAGAAACTATTGATCTCTCATACTTCACTTAGATTATTTTGAGAGTCGTTAATAGCATGGTAATTTGCTTAATGTTAATATACTTGGTATTCAAGATATGTGAAACTTTCTTTTGAGTGCGTTGAATACTAAGAAAAGTTTGATGCTTGATAATTGTTTTGAGATATGAAGATGGTGATACTAAAGTCATGCTAGTTGAGTAGTTGTGAATTTAAAGAATACTTGTGTTGAAGTTTGTGATTCCCGTAGCATGCATTATGGTGAACCGTTATGTGATGAAATCGGAGCATGATTTATTTATTGATTGTCTTCCTTATGAGTGGCGGTCGGGGACGAGCGATGGTATTCTCCTACCAATCTATCCCCCTAGGAGCATGCACGTAATACTTTGCTTTGATAACTTCTAGATTTTTGCAATAAGTATATGAGTTCTTTATGACTAATGTTGAGTCCATGGATTATACGCACTTTTTCCCATCCTTCCACCATTGCTAGCCTCTCTAATACCGCGCACTTTTTGCCGGTACCATACACCCACCATATATCTTCCTCAAAACAGCCACCATACCTACCTATGATGGCATTTCCATAGCCATTCCGAGATATATTGCCATGCAACTTTTCACCATTCCGTTTATTATGACACGCTCCATTATTGTCATATTTCTAGCATGATCATGTAGTTGACATCGTATTTGTGGCAAATACACCTTTCATAATTCTTTCATACATGCCACTCTTGTTTCATTGCATATCCCGGTACACTGCCGGAGGCATTCATATAAAGTCATACTTTGTTCTAAGAATCGAGTTGTAATTGTTGAGTTGTAAGAAAAATAAAAGTGTGATGATCATCATTCTTTAGAGCATTGTCCCAAGTGAGGAAAGGATGATGGAGAGCATGATTCCCCCACAAGTCGGGACGAGACTCCGGATGAAAAAAAAAGAAAATGTAAAAAAGAGGCCATAAACAAAGAGAAAAGGCCCAGATAGAAAAATGAGAGAAAAAGAGATAAGGGACAATGTTACTATCCTTTTACCACACTTGTGCTTCAAAGTAGCACCAAGATCTTCATGATAGAGTCTCTCTCATTTTGTCGGTTTCATATACTAGTGGGAATTTTTCATTATAGAACTTGGCTTGTATATTCCAATGATGGGCTTGCTCAATTGCCCTAGGTCTTTGTGAGCAAGCGAGTTGGATGCACACCCACTTAATTTCTCTTGTTGAGCTTTCATATACTTATAGCTCTAGTGCGTCCGTTGCATGGCAATCCCTACTCACTCACATTGATATCTATTGATGGGCATCTCCATAGCCCGTTGATATGCCTAGTTGATGTGAGACTATCTTCCCTCCTTTTGTCTTCTCCACAACCACCATTCTATTCCACATATAGTGCTATATCCATGGCTCACGCTCATGTATTGCGTGAAGATAAAAGTTTTGAAAATGTTAAAGTATGAAACAATTGCTTGGCTTGTCATCGGGGTCGTGCATGATTTAAATATTTGGTGTGGGGAAGATGGAGCATAGCCAGACTATATGATTTTGTAGGGATAACTTTCTTCTGCCATGTTATTTTGAGAAGACATAATTGCTTAGTTATTATGCTTGAAGTATTATTATTTTTATGTCAATATGAACTTTTGTCTTGAATCTTTCGGATCTGAATATTCATACCACAATTAAGAAGATTTACATTGAAATTATGCCAAAGTATCACTCCGCATCAAAAATTCCCTTTTATCATTTACCTACGCCGAGGACGGCAGGAATTAAGCTTGGGGATGCCCGATACGTCTCCAACGTATCTATAATTTTGATTGCTCCATGCTACTTTATCTACTGTTTTGGACTATACTGGGCTTTATTTTCCACTTTTATATTATTTTGGGGACTAACCTATTAACCGGAGGCCCAGCCCAGAATTGCTATTTTTTGCCTATTTCAGTGTTTCGAAGAAACGGAATATCAAACGGAGTCCAAACGGAATGAAACCTTCGGGAACGTGATTTTCTCATCGAACGTGATCCTGGAGACTTGGACCCTACTCGAAGAAGTAACAGAGGCGGTCACAAGGGTGGGGGGCGCCCCCCCCGGGGCGCGCCCCTGCCTCGTGGGCCCCCTGTTGATCCACCGACGTACTTCTTCCTCCTATATATACCTACGTACCCCCAAACGATCAGAAAAGGAGCCAAAAACCTAATTCCACCGTCGCAACTTACTGTATCCATGAGATCCCATCTTGGGGCCTCTTCCGGAGCTTCGTCGGAGGGGGCATCCACCACGGATGGCTTCTACATCATCACCATAGACCCTCCGATGAAGTGTGAGTAGTTTACTTCAGACCTTCGGGTCCATAGCTAGTAGCTAGATGGCTTTTTCTCTCTTTTTGGATCTCAATACAATGTTCTACCCCTCTCTCGTGGAGATCTATTTGATGTAATCTTCTTTTTATGGTGTGTTTGTTGAGACCGATGAATTGTGGGTTTATGATTAAGATTATCTATGAACAATATTTGAATCTTCTCTGAATTCTTTTATGTATGATTGGTTATCTTTGCAAGTCTCTTCGAATTATCCGTTTGGTTTGGCCAACTAGATTGGTAGTTCTTGCAACGGGAGAAGTGCTTAGCTTAGGGTTCAATCTTGCGGTGTCCTTTCCCAGTGACAGAAGGGGCAACAAGGCACGTATTGTATTGTTGCCATCAAGGATAACAAGATGGGGTTTTTATCATATTGCATGAATTTATCCCTCTACATCACGTCATCTTGCTTAAGGCGTTACTCTCTTTTTAACTTAATACTCTAGATGCATCTTTGGATAGCGGTCGTGAGTGGAGTAATAGTAGTAGATGCGCATGTGAGCCGGTCTACTTGTCTTGGACGTGATGCCTATATACATGATCATACCTAGATATTCTCATAACTATGCTCAATTCTGTCAATTGCTCAACAAGTAATTTGTTCACCCACCGTAGAATACTTATGCTCTTGAGAGAAGCCACTAGTGAAACCTATGGCCCCGGGTCTATTCTCATCATATCAATCTCCATTACTTTAATACTTGCTTTGTTTTTACTTTGCCTTTTACTTTTCACTTTGCATCTATATACCAAAAATACCAAAAATATTCTTTATCATCTCTATCGGATCTCACTCTAAGTAAGTGACCGTGAAGGGATTGACAACCCCTAATCGCGTTGGTTGCGAGGAGCTATTGTTTTGTGCAGGTACGAGGGACTTGTGCGTAGCCTCCTACTCGATTGATACCTTGGTTCTCAAAAACTGAGGGAAATACTTACGCTACTCTGCTGCATCGTCCTCTCCTCTTCGGGGAAAACCAACGCAAGCTCAAGACGTAGCACGGAGCGGCACTATAGTGGGGCAGATTGAACTCGCGGTTGCATTCCCCCTCGAATCCAGCAAGCCCAACCCTTGAAGCCTCTGGATGTAATCATCCATCCACTCGAAATGGTGGCATTTCTTCACGATCTGAAAACGAAATCACGTAACCTAAATCCCAAATCTAAAAGATTTTTTTGAGAAATTAGAGATAAAGGATACGAGGAAAACTCAAATCTAAACTGCCCCTCCGGCTTGCTCTCGCATTTGACAAACTCGCGCCCAAAGTTCCCATTCTTCTCCTGCTTTGAAGTAAAGCGCTTCATGGCGCGATCCGTGGGCGATCGATTGCATCGAGTCATCGGCCTTTGGACCATACATCGGCCACATGGAACGGGGGGCTGACGAGGAGGTCGACATATCGCCGGAGAGGAAGAAACAAAGGAATTTCTCGAGAGGAAGAAGAACGAGAAGATGGGGAAAGAAACAGAGGAACTGCTCGAGATCTGCTCGATGCCTTTGTCTGTCAGATGGAGAAGAGGAGAAGGGGAAGCTATATTGACGATTTGCCACATTGTATTTTGCAGTTTGAATATTTGAACCAACTCATAACACTGACATGTGGTGGTCATGTGCGAAAAATACAATTTCATATGTAAAGTGGGGCAGATTGTAAAAAGGCAGTGCATTAGCCAATCAGGATGCATCACGTGGATCACACATGCCTGCCCCCACATCTGACGGGCGGTGTTTGGCGCTTGGTAGGATCCGACGGCGGACGTTCAACGCTAGGGTTTGGAGCATTTCTGCGGGGTTATGAGCCAGCCAACGGGGTTATTAGGGTTTGACCAGATTTCAAATGGCCATAACTAAATTAGGAAAATCGCAAAAATATAAAATAAACGTAGTTCGTCCGTTTATGAGACCTAGTTACCATAAAAAAATATAAACTCAGTATAGGGGCGTTTTTTTTTGAAAAATCATTTTTTCAAGTGATCTGTCGAAATGAAGTTCAAATGTTTTTAAAAAATTCAAACAAAATCAAAATGTTGTAATTCTTGCGCACATAGCCGTCATATGTGACAAGGTTATGAGAAAAAAAATATAAACTTGGTGTAGGTCATTTTCATGAAAAAAGGCTTCACACAAATGAGCTATCACCTATGAACATGTCCAGAGTTTGTAGAATAGGGAGAGAGGGTTTAGGGTTTGAAAAAAATCAAAATAATTCAAAAAAAAAATCAGAAAAATCTCCATAGCTTCATTTTGGAGTGAATAAGAAGGATCTCAACTTACCTTTTCATTTTCATATCTAAAACGTGTTATTTGACGGTTTTGAATTAAAATCATATTTTTTGAAAAAAATGTAGTAATATGAATATTAATCAATAAATAGTGAGACTTCGTGTTTACCCTAGCTTTCGAGCTCGTTTCTAGCACATTTCTCATTCGGATTGTTCACCTACGAATATTGGACTTCAAATGCTCGATCAAATACACCGCACAGAGCAATGAACCTCCAATGTTCAACTTCAACTTTGGCTCGAATCCAAATTTTGGCCCAAATTCAAATATTGATTTAAATTCAAATTTTGATGGAAATTTGAATTCTGACTCAAATAAGAAACCAAAGTAGAAGCAACATTATTACAACTGATAAGTTTTCACAGTAGCTCAAATCTACCAAGGTTGAAGATGGCAACATCTTAATACAAATCTACCAAGTTTTAAGCGATCGACTCGCCCTCAAATTGACAACACAAACATTTCCCAACAACTTAATTCAAATTTTCAACTTGCTCCTTGTGTTTGCAGTTGGCTTCACCGTCTTGCTCCTGGTTTCCCTAGTTGAGATGCTCTTTTCTTTCAGACTCCTGTTCCTTTTGATCTTTACTTGGGGTTTTCACCATGGAGGTACTGATGGAGTAGTTCCACTCACCGAGCACTTGACGACCATTTGACGGTCATCTATGGGTTCAAGAATCTTTAAAGGCACAATTGGAAAAATTACCCCTCCTCTTCCTCTCTTATAGCTTCAAAACCATCAAAGGCCATGGTTTCAAAATCTTACCTTCTTCATCTCTTGGCCTTTTCTCCATAGAGCTGGTAAATAAAATTATAAGCCATAGGAAAAAAAGAGAACAAATGCAAACAAAAGGGTAGCTGCATTCTACAAATGCAAACACATACCAAGATGCTTCATTTGCTGCTGCATTCTCCACTTCTTCAATTGCTACTGCATTCTCCACCGCATCTTCAGTCTCCATTGCTGCTGCATTCTCCTCTGCATCTTCAGTTTCCATTGCTGTTGCGTTCTCCTCAGCATTGGCTGCTGTCCATCTTTCCTCCTCTGCAAATGATGCATCCACTGCATTGGTACAAAGCCTAGCAATATGCCCCAGAACTCCACATTTTTTGCAAGCACGCTTCTTTGGTAGACGACCCTCCTCACACTCTAATCCTCTGGTTCCTTGGTCTTCTGGTGGTCTAGTAATGACAGAGCGTGGAGTTTGAACACTTGGATCTACTATGTTCCATTGATCTTTCCCAAGAGTGCAGGCACATTGTCGGCATAAGCAGCCATAAATTTGTAGCAGAGAAATACTCGAGCAATATTGATCAACTTCACCATCTAGACCCCGATAACGGTCATCACATGTAGGGCATGTATGCATGGCTTCCCACGGATCTGCCATTGCCTACAAGTACATTCTCTAGTACTTAGGTTCACAGGATACCTCCATACCCTATTTTTAGTGTCAGTATAGATAACCTCTCCCTCATATGTACCGGATCGAATACATTTCATCTTGATCCTCTTGCCTTCAAGTGCAATGCCTTAATCAGTGATGGGAGCATTTGATGACCAACATATTGTGTTTACGCCTCATCTTGTCAAATGCTTGCCACAACAAGAGCCCTTTCACCGACTTGAACTTTGAATTGAAGCATTACGCAAGGATTCTTGGTCACATAATCTACTTTGCAAATTTCGTTGAATTTGCTTCTTGACCACACCTTGCCATGATGTGCATCCATGTACTCCTTCACAAGAGGATTTTGAGCATACAACACTCTCAAATGGTGTCCATGCTTCCTTTTGCTGCATGTGTATGATGCTGGCCATAAGTTCTCATCATAAACTTTACCTTTGAACTTCTTTTTGAAATTATGCGCTAGGTGACGCATACATTCCATATGCTCCACTCCAGGGAATACAATTTCTACTGCACACTCTAAACCCTTGCAAGCATCTGTGTGTATAGCTAAACCTGGGGGTGTGCCTATAATGTTGCGCAACTGCTGCAGAAACCAAACCCAACTTTCCTCAGACTCTGCCTCCACCACACCAAATGCAACTGGAAATAGCCAGTTGTGTCCATCAACTGCAGAAGCTGCTACTAGCTGTCCTCTCCATCTTCCAGTCAAATGTGTAGCATCTACAACCAAATAGGGCCTGCAACCATCTAGAAACCTCTGCCAGCAAGCCTTGAAACAAACAAAAGCCCTTCTGAAGCACTCCTTCTCAAATGACTTTACTTTTATTTTGAATGGAACTGTATGCTTGTCAATCTCTACAACACTCCCTGGACTTGACATCTCCACTTCAGCTTTGAAAGTGTAAAGCAGCTGAAAACTGTCATTCCATTGACCATTAATTCTGTCAAGAGCCTTTTCCCTAGCATTGAAAATTCTCATGTAAGGAATTTCTATCTTGTACTTCTCAAAAAGCTTCCCATTGAGTGCTATTGGACCAAGTACAGGTTCTTCTCTCGGCCAATCCAGTATAGCATCTGCCACCCACCTAGTTTTTGCTAGCTTGGTTTTGGCCTTCCCCCCTCCCCCTCCAGGTGGACAGGTGTGCTTGTGTGGGTTTTTCTTTATCTGAAACAAAATAAAAGGGTAAAAAATAGTTAAGATATGGACAAGCAGATTGAGATGCATGCAACTTCCACCTACACCTAGGATATGGACAAAAAGCTGTAAACCTTGCTGGCTCACTCCTTTTAATCTTATAGGTGTTTTCAGATATAATGCACTATGTTGTCACTGCATTCCGACAGTCCACCATTGATTGGAAAATGGTACCTACACTAAGCTCAGGCTTTTCCCTGTTCCACTCAATTATTGGCATGTCATCACCATCGTATTCATCCTCGATTAAGCTGTCCATGTTCTCCACCTTCTCTTCATCGTCCGTGTCATCAAACCTAGCTTGGCTGATGGGCTCCTCCATATATTCATCATCCTTTGCTTCTTGTTGGCTACATCGACCCGATTCAGAAACATCATCTCGTCTTCATCATCATTTGTAAACCTTTGCCTCGTCGGGTTCTGCATCTTCTTCACCAACTGCGGAAGGTACACGAAGTAGCAATTTGAATCGGAACCAGAATTGGTAGCAGGCATGTTGTGGCTCCATGAACCACTTGCTTTACTTGGTGTCGACCTACAAGGAGTGCCGAGGTGCTGGCTATTAGCATAGACAGATGATGTCTGAACTCCCTTCCCCTTCGCCCATTCTGCGCATGGCTGAAGCACATCGATTTGGAGTTTACCGAATCGGCAGCCAGCAATCCCAGCAAAAAGCAACGGCATATGATCGTCGCAAGTTAGTGGGAGAAATCTTTGCTCGTCACTGTTGAAGTAATTCAGTTCAACAACATCGGCATCACTCCAGGGATAGGTGTTTCGGAGCTCAGCTCGCAAATCTTTGAAAGATATGCTGGTTTCTACCACTTTGGAATAGAAAAATGATGAAATCAAATGCGGTTTAGTACCACGCAGCACACTAGTTTCCATTCTAATCGCCAGCCGGAAAGCCAGCGCGGGATCAATCCTATTTTGTTGAAACAAAGGCTTCAGTTAGGTGGGTAAAACAAAGAACAAATTGAGCGATTCAAGCAAGCGAAGTCAAATCTGACCTACAATACGACTTAGAACGTCAATTCGAGAGGAAAGCGATGCTTACCTGTGTTTAATCCATGAATTATCTGCCGCGGATTCGACCCAATCCTCTCCACGGTCGACTGCATTCCGGGCGTCCTCACTCAACATCGCTATGTAATCCCAGATGGGGAGGTGGGCTATATCTGGCGGAGACGCGCCGTCACCGACAAACGAAATAGGGGCATAGGGTGGAGGAATCAACTGCGGTGGACGCAGCATGATGCCGGCGGAGGGGGGGCGGGGCGGCGCAGTGCGGTGCGACCTGTCTAGATCTGTTTCAGATTCAGACAAGCTGCCCAATACGTGTCTCCTTGCGGTCCCACCCGTCAGCAAGCAACGGTCAGACGAAGACTTGGCCCCACTCGTCAGGAATTAACGGTCAATGGACGGTCAAGTCGGCAAACGCCCTTATGAGCATTTGTGAGAGTTTCAGCTAAGGAAGAGGGGACAAGTGAGCAAAAGTTTGGAGCGTGGGGAAAAGTGAGCACAACTAAGGAACCAGGGGCACTAATTTAAATATCCCTTCAATCAATCCTGTATACAATTCCCTTTGTCCATCAGTATGTTACTTGCCTGAGATTCGATCGTCGGTATTCATATACCTTGTTCAATCTCGTTACCGGTAAGTCTTTTACTCGTTCCGTAATACATGATCCTGTGACTAACTCCTTAGTCACATTGAGCTCATTATGATGATGCGTTACCGAGTGGGCCCAGAGATACCTCTCCATCACACGGAGTGAAAAATCCCAGTCTCAATTCGTGCCAACCCAACAGACACTTTCGGAGATACCTGTAGTGCACCTTTATAGTCACCCAGTTACATTGTGACGTTTGATAAACGCAAAGCACTCCTACGGTATCCAGGAGTTGCACAATCTCATGGTCTAAGGAAATGATACTTGACATTAGAAAAGCTCTAGCGAACGAACTACACGATCTTGTGCTATGCTTAGGATTGGGTCTTGTCCATCACATCATTCTCCTAATGATGTGGTCCCATTATCAATGACATCCAATGTCCATGGTCAGGAAACCACAACCATCTACACTACAAAAAAGTTACACTTCCGTGATGATACGTGTTTGTCACAGTAGGTCACGTTTTCTGTCATGCATGTACATCCATGACAAATTTATGACAGAATCAAGAGAGCCATACCTGTGCTATCGTAGAAGTGTTCCATGACATTACCAAAATTATCATCACGGAAGTGTCCACTTCCATGACGATAAATCGCGCGCCACAGAAGTGCTTTCGTCAAGGGTGACCGACACGTGGCATCCACCGTAAGGGAACACCGTTAAGCTATCGGGCCCGGTTTTGGATTTGATAACCCGTTAACAGCCCCGACCAATGGGGATTTTCCACGTGTAAAATCATCATTTGCTGGAGGAAACACGTGTCGGCTCACCGTTGGGACAGATGTCATCCACTCTTTGGACCCAAAGCGCCTATTATACGTCAACACGTGGCACGGCCCAACAGAGGCCCATTCCTGTGAAAAGGTTGGCCCGTTTGACTTGGTAAAAAGGTGGCGGGCCGGCCCACGGCAAGCCTGTTAACGGCCTATTTGCATATAGCCCATTTACAGCCCGCTAACCCAGGGCTCGTTTACGGCATATCCGAATTAGGCCCAGTAGCGTCATCTCGGTCGTCCAATATAATTCCAGCCCGTTTTAACTTCCGGCCCATGTATGGCCCATGACGTCTTTAGGCCCATATGAGGCCTTTGTTACTCTCGGCCCATTAACGGCCCGAGAGTAAAACTGGCCCGTAATGAACAGTGTATCACTTTATACCCATTAACGGCACATGGTGAAACTGGCCCGTAATGAATAGTGTATCACTTTATACCCATTAACGGCCCATTATTCCTTTGGGCCGTTTCCAGCCCGTGCTATCTTTCGGCCTTCTCGGGGCCCATTTATTCTTGGGCTCATTTCCACATTCGTTTACTTACGGCCCGTTACTGTCATTTTCTGCTTGTGGGCCAAATTCAGCCCGTGGTTACAGTCGGCCCGTTTGTGGCCCGTTAATACGTTGGGCCGTTTTCATAGCGTCATCAAAATACTGCTAATTAACGGCGACCCGTTATGGTCGGCCCATGAACGGACAATTTCAACTCTAGCCCATTTACGACCATAATGTGGTATGTTATTGCCCCATGTTTGGCCAACCGATCATAAGCCCGTAGAAGGCCCATTGATGATACGGCCAATAGAAGGCCCATTGTGTCTACTGCCCATATAAGGACCATTGTTTCTATGCCACGTAGAAGGCCCATTGTTTCTCTGACCCATAGAAGGCCCATTGTTTCTCTGACCCGTAGGTGGCCCATGTTAACTACAGCCGGTGGGCATCAAAGTTCGCCACCAGTGCAAATATAGGGAACACCCTACACTATACAAAAATGGCTTGTTGTTTTCTTCAGCCGGTGGCTGCACATTAAGAACAATTTTTTTTATCGCACCAAAAAAAATTACAACTATAAAACAAAAGGAAGGTTGGCATAAAAGTTAACAGTCTAGGAGATAAATGCACCAGCAGAAGTTCAGAAGCTTAGTTCATTTGATCTGACTGTTACGTTTTCATGCTGTGTTGTCCGATGGAGCACCATAACCTTCGCCTTCAGGGTACCTAGGCTCCTGAACAACATAGCAAAAGTCTGATAGTCTAGTTTCAAAACCATGCATATCTTGACAACATCGAACAATGTCTCTCCTTGTTTCACAAAGGGTCTCTGCTAGGGAATGGACTTGTGTCTTGAACGCAGATACAACATTGTTTTGAGCTTGCATATCTTGATCATGAGGCAGTTTGGACGAGATTGCCTTAACAACCAAGCCAGTATTACGCAGGAACGTGCTTTTGGCACTATTAGTGGACAGGTACTAACCCACTACTGACAAGAGTGACATTGCGGTTATAGTTGCCTCGCCACCTTCAGAAGGTGGCGGTTCCACCATTTTTTCCATAGCTCGCTGAAAAGTTGTGGTTTTACATTAGTAGTACCAGAATAGAAGATATTAAGGTGGCAGCAAAACCAAACAAAATAGCTTTGGTCTATATACAGAACTTATTTTGGTGAACCCATGTAAAATAATAGTTGTATTTTATTGCAAAGTACATAATAAAACCAGGTTCCAAACATATGACCATGTACCATCGCTAATGTATTGTCTATTTCTTCACATTGTATTGAGGGCTAAGGATAAAGAGGCGAAGTTTATAATACGGTAAGCATAGTATGACATCATTCATATCACAAAACAAGCGAGAACGCACAAACATGCAATTGTAACATTGTGTGGGCAAGTCCAGCACGGAACTAGATTACAGGTCAAGATCAAAGGAACATCACTCCTCTCTTTTAAACCTTGTAAGGTGCAATGATACGCTAAGACAATTGTGTATACAATTGAAAAGAGTAATAGACATGGGCTGCAAACCATGCAGTTCAAGGCACAAGTCAGAGTAAGTAGTAGTTAAAAGGCATGAGGATTAAGGACTTACAAAAACGGCTTTGACTGGTGTAGTCATGCCCTTTTTCTTGCTGGTGTGACAGTCCTTGAAGATTTCCATAACATTTGGTTCAGGTACTTTTTGGTCCTTGCGGGCTTTCCTCTACATTTGGAACAAGTCAATATAGATCTGATAATATGGTACAACAAAAAGAGTGAAACAACAGCTAATTAAAAGAGCCTCATGATGTGCAATATAGCTACGAGATCCTGCCGTCTGTTGGAATTTCACTTTCGTACGGTTGGCCTTGTTCTTTGAACAGTTCACCTACAAGAAGGTAGATTTGTGTGGCACATGCGTAAATATGACTTCAACATGTGATCTGAACACATATATATAATGTACCTGATACTTCGGATCGGACCAGTGTTTAACGAGGCCTCTCTAGTCCTCATCAGATATATTTTCCACTGGAGATGTTTGGGCAAGTTCACTTTTAGCCTTGCCTTCAAAGTGAGTTTTCCTCAAGTTATACCGATACTGTCGCATAGTAGACTTGAAAACATGGGTGCAAGCTTGTCTGGTTGCATCATCTTGGCTATCCAACTTGAACCTCATCTGTTGAAAATTATGGGAGTCCCATTATCAGCAACCTAGAAAGTATTGGACAGAGCAAGATGATATTACTATTTTCCATACATAACCATACTTACAGATAAATGGTCGAGGAAGGTGTTGAACTGGGTTTCGTCTTTGTCATTCCTGTACTGAATCCATGTTGCGAGGATACGTACATGACGCCTAACAGCAACCGCTGCCTCTGATACTAACTTGGCTGACTCTGTAGCATCACGTGGCCTTTTTAAACCTGTCTCAAAACGGATCTCCATTCTTCCTCCTCTAGATTTAGTTAACCTGTCGAGCATTATCCCTGATGTTTGTTTCCTCTTGCGCCTAGGTGCTAATCCAACAAAAAACATAGGAAGTGTTAGTGTACATCAAACTGTGAGACTACATATAAATAAGCATGCAACTACAACTTGACTCCAGCAACTACCTTCTTGTTGTTGAAGCTCACAAAGTTCATCTGATCTTGCCAACTCATCTTGTGTCAAGAGTGCTTCAGAAGTAGTGTCAGGTGGCAAGGAAGCTTGGGAACGTGCTGCTAGCTGAGTTGACCAACGAGTAAATCGTGCAGCTGGTGGTACTCTGGAAGGTGTTGCAACAACTAGGGTTGTCTTTGCTTGTTTGGTGGCAGCTATTTGTTTCTATTTGGCTTGTTCTGCAGCTCATGTAGCACGGGATACCCTATCGGTACAATTTTCCACTGGACTTTGACCTTCTATTGCACCATCAGTACCAGCAGAATCTGCAGGATTGTTCCGCTTCCCTTTCCCTGTCGTTCTGTCTTGCTTCCTCTTTCTCTGTGCCATGTTAAGTCAAGCCGACAAGAAAAATGAATAACAATTTAGTTCTTCAGAACAAATGTACTTTGATGTAAGAACATGGTGTAATAGATGATATTGTATGTTCTAGAAACAGGAACATGTGTCTTAGTCACAAGTATAATGTGTAAAGTAAGCGAGATGAAATTCAACAAAATTAGAAGCAATACAAGCTAGACATCATACATAACATGCAACCACATATAACAGTGCCAAGTTAGAGGGAGCACCTGTGATGGTGCACTAGGGGAGACGTGCTCATCACCAACATAGCTACATTGAGTGTCTATGCATGTGTTGTCTTGGAAATCATCTTGGGGGGATGGAGGACTAGAATCTATAGAGGCCCTCCATTTGGAAGGAGCACCTTCATCCGCTGCCTTGCTAACTTCCTTCCGCTTTATTGATTTTGAATTGTCAAGTAAAACCGACAAGAAAAAGCAATAAAATTCACTCTTCAGAACTCATTCGTGCATGATACTGACAATCACTACTTTGATGTAAGGCAAACACATGATTCGAGGATGGAATAATACGAAAAACAGGACGGCATGGCATATTCTGGCTGTTTGTGTAAACTAAGCAGAAACCATTTCACCAAATAAGAAGCAATGCAAGCTAGACACCACGTGAAAGATGCAACCAATATGACTCGGCCAAGTTAAAAGTGTCCCATCATAAATGGCATTTCAACAAATTAGAAGCAGCTTATGCTATAAATCATATCAAAGATGCAACTAATATCACACTGCATATACTGAAGGTGTCTCTTCATATTGATTTATGCGGGATACAAAAAACAATAGTTTTATGTGGGGACATGCTTAATAGACAGATGTACTATGTACTAAATACAGGAAGGCATGTCACATTAACAGGTCTAATGTATAAGCTTAGCAGAATAGCACATGCAGTTTAACCAGATTGGAAGAATTACAATCTAGACACCATATGCAACATGCAACCACATATCACGCTGCCAAGTTAGAGCAAGCACCTGCGATGCTAGTGTAGGGGAAATGTGGTAATTAACTACAGAGCTACTTCACTATCTTCATCTAGCCTTGTTGTTTCTTGAGAATCATGTCGGGAGGCTGATGCTGCATTCTTTAAATGAGGAGTAATCCACTTGCCTGACTGCCTCATCATAATTGATTGATGTGGGATACACAAGAACATTAGTTTGATGTAAGAACATGGTTAATACACAGATGTACTAATATGTACCAAAAACATAAAGGCATGTCATATTCAAAGGTATAATGTGTAAGCTAAGCAGATGCAATTTAACCAAATTGGAAGCAATACAAGCTAGACATCCTTTGGAGTGGTGAGCATGATCATCTAGGACACGAGAGCACGGTGGGAGGTGGGCTGCTTCGCCACCATCATGATTTTTAGTTGGCTTTCGGTGATGCCTCTCTTTGTTGGGCTTGTCACCGGCTTGGCGATGCCCGACTAGCTATTTGTCTTCTGGTGCTCACGGGATGGTGGTTCATGTAAAAAATATCTTTCCTTATCTTAATAAAGACCGACTTCGGCCTTTCGAATACAAGCTAGACACCATATGGAACATGCAACCACATATGACACCACGAAGTTAAAGCAAGCACCTGGGATGGTGGTTCATTGCGAGCGAGGTCATCAACTCCAGAGCTACGTTTACCGTCTCCATCTACTGACATTGCACCTATTATAAGGCTGAAACATGTCTGGCCTATCCGCGTACGACGCTGGAGCGACTTTTCTCTTTTCTTTTTTGCTTCTCTCATAGCAGCAGAGTCTGAAATACCCTTGCATAAAAACACAATAGGGAGAGTATGGGTGAAGTGTGTGTAGAACTAGTGCCTTTGTAAAAGTAGCGAGATAGCGGTGGCTGAAAAATAAATGACAGGAGACATATGCTAGCTCTACAACATTGCATGGAAAACAAAATTAGATTCTACTCCGTATGATTTTGTAGTATATGAGCACAGGAAATGCAGGTACTCCTCCAGCACACAACCACATGTGGTCATATCAAGATAACAGTCGACTGAAAATAAATAGGTCAGTCGATTTTTTTAAAGAACCGTCCGATCTATAAGGAACGGGCAGATGGCCTTCGTCTACCTCCTGCCAGTCACTGTTGACGATCTTTCTAGAACCGCCAGCGACCACCAGCCCAGACCCCTGCCTCTGCCGCCCCGCCCTCCCCTCGACCTCACACCACCGACGTGCTTGGCAGCGCCCCCAGGCCATCCCTTTAATCCCGGCCGACCTCCAGATCAGCGCCAAGAGGCTCTAGGCCCCACACGCCCCTAAGATAAACACCGAGGCGCTGCTTCCCTGGCGTAATAGGCGGACTAGCGCCTGTTATGCCGGGGAATGCTTCCGTTAATTGGGAATCAACTGGCCAGGAATTGAAATTCAGGGGGGCGAAGGACCTCTAGCTAAGGTGAAATAGTATATGAGGAGAAACCTTGTGCATTGCGAGTTACTAGGAACATCTAGTATCAAGAAGAAGTGGTCAACTAGTGTCTTCTGTGGGATGAATACCGTGCAGGCAGACACATAAGATTTGCATGAATAAGGGAAGAGGAGTACCATTTTCGGTTGCCAGTGTGATCACCTCCACCTGTCACGCCAATCTTCTTCTTTTTGCCGTGGAAACCGATGTTCTAGAGGGTGCAGGCTTGGACGAACCCATGGCCAAATTGTTGACTGTGTTGCCGTGGCCGTATGTCGGCGGAGGGGAAGCAGATCCGAGGCGGCGAAGGACGACGTAGCAGGAACAACTCTGGTGCGGTGGAGGGTGGCGAAGTTGGAGCGGCAGCGGTGAGGCGTAGGACGGCATGGTTAACTGGCTCTGGTACGGACGGCTCAGCCTCGGCTTCAACTACTAGCCATGGAGGGTGTTGTGGTTGAGGTTGCGGTGGACAACGACGTCGGGGTATCGGCTCCGACGTGATGGAGGAGGGCAGCGGTTGATGGGTGGAATGGGGTGGTAGACGAAGGACGCCGGGGTTTCACGGCTGGTGGAGAGGTAGTTTTGGGGCCTGAGTACGTAATGGGGAATAAATGCGGGTGGGCGAGGGAGGAGAACCATGTTTGATGCAGGACGCGCTTGTTTTTGGCTTTTTTGAACAGAAGATGGGACGCGCTTGTTTGAAATTTGGGGAAAATACAAACTTTGCCCCCCTCTTATATTTCGGACCTACTGCGGGTCAGCGGTAGGGTGGTAATCCCAGGTGTCCCAAATAGTGGGCGGGAGCGATTTCGGCCGCGCGCATGTGTGCTTAGGCGGCCATTGTGTATGAATGTTTTTCGGAGGCGGTTGCATGTCGTCTAGATGAAGCTACAAACCTACCCCGGTTTAGACCTTTGGACATCGGGCCGGTAGGTTTCACGGGTCGGAGTTATTAGAAAAGTAATTTCCTTGTACTACCAAACATTGGTCTCACGCGGTTTTGGCCGAGTAGAGGCTCTTTTGGCGCTTCGTTCGAAATTTTGAAACACAAGCATTCACGTTTGGAGTACTCTTGAACTTCGAGGATTGACCTAAATAGACAATGTTAAATTTGACCTTGTATGTTTGAAAACCTCATTAAATTATCCGCTTCTTTTTCAAATTTTGACACTTGAAAATCCTATAACTACAATTATTTTGGAATGGAGGAGCTAAATTAGAATCTATTTTGTACACGACTACATATGCCAGTATGTACAAAATCAGAGCAAAGATTGGTGCCCCCATAATTTAGGTGCGCTTTACAAATGCCATGATATCAAATTCAAATAATTGAATGGACTTCATGTTGAATTCAATTTTTCTAAACCACCTTAAGTTGAATTCAAATGTATGCTAGTTCATAGGTAGCTATTTATAATGTTCATTGTGTAACTTTCATTATGTATAATGTGCTTGTAACGACCAGACCTCAAACAGATCGATCTACGTGCATCGATGTCATCCACTGGATCGATGTCTTGACACGCATACGATTACTTGAAGGATTTATAACAGAGTAGCTGTAGCGACCCGACCCGAATGGATCAAGTCTCTGTGCTTAAGTGTCATCCACAGTCGGTATCTTTGACACACACGATTTCGAGGATTTATAACGGTAAATCACATGTATAAAGTAACGTAAATACTATTACCTCAATCCAAATAGCGGAAGTAACAAGGTTGTGGATTCCCATCAACACCAATGACAAAGTTGAGTGTAGAAATCGTAACCCTAACGTATCACTTACTGCGTAAATGCGAAAAGTCTCGCAACATGAAAAGTTGCAGCCCGAAACGGGTCAATTGACATGGAATATGCCGGCAATGTAACACATAGAGAGTAATGAAAGAATAAGCCTATACTACATGCATATATGGCTGGTGGAAAAGCTCTATGGTTATAAGGTTTTGCGAAAAGCCAATTTTCCCTCTTTGCAAAGGAGTAAATTTATTTAACTATCATGGTGGTTGTTAAACATTGAGAATGGTTGATGACATCCTCAATCCCAATTAAAAGTACTCATTAAACCCAAACAAATTATATTAAGTAACGTGATGAGATCAACAGGATAATCCAAGAACTAGTTACTCAAAATTGTCCATAACCGGGGACACGGCTAATCATGGTTAGTTTATACACTCTGCAGAGGTTTATGCACTTTTCCCCACAAGACTCGATCGCCTCCGTTTGGTTTCTCGCACTACATGGTGTTTGAGAGACGGATGGCCGAGACATAGTCTTTCGAAGTGTTTGCACCTTACGATGGGTAAACCGTACCACCTACAACCCCTACATCAGCTAGTCTACCAACCGTAAGAGTTCACACGACTTAATCAACTATGCCAGAGCCCATAATGGCTTGTGGCTGCACACGGAAGTTACTAGCATGAATAATCTTATGATCCCTTTGAGCACAGGTGGCGGTCCGAAGAAAAAGCAGGCAAGTCCTGATAGAAACCAGGTCCCTCAATCCACCCAGATGTGTGTTTAAGTTGCCACCTTAAATAAACCATTAATTTAACAATCTCACATCTGTCATGGAATACACTCACCCAATCCACGTCTACTAGCATAGCATAGCATAATAAACAAACGTAGAAGTAACTCCCAAGGTTTCAGAAGTAAAACAGGTAATAGGTACTACCTCAATCTACTTCCCATCCCACAATTTAATTAGATCCTAATCATGCAAGTGTTTGAGGAATAGATCTAATGCATAAAACTGGGTGTGAGAAAGTATGGTCAAAGTGTTACTTGCCTGCAAAGTTGATGAAGATGATTCGCACTCAAAACTCTTGATAGCTCTAATCGTCACACTCCGGTCAATCTATCGTAAGCAAGCAATAGTAACCACACATAAGCAATCACTCAAAAGATCGGAAAGAACGAAGAGTACGATTCGGAAAACATCAAAACCAAGCAAATAACTCTTGCAACATAAAACAATTTCTAACAGTACCAAAACCATGTGTATTTGGCCTTATTAGAAAGTTTAGGTCAAGAGCTTCGATTTGCAAAAAGAATCAACTAAATCGGAGTTACGAAACTCAAGTTATGATCAAACGAAGTTCAAATTCAAATCTGATCTAATTAAAATTTTAAAATTTCAAAAACATGTTTGAGTTGGATTACTGGATAGAGGAGATCGTAACGAAGAAGTGGGCGTTGGTTTCGTCTAATTCCGACTAACGAGCAAAAAGTTATAGTCGTTTGAAAATTAGGGACTAATCTGTGAAGAAAAATAATTACATACGGGTCCCTGGCAGAAATCTATTTATAAAAGAAAACTCTACCGAGCGAACGTTCGCTTTCTAACTCTAACCAGCGAACGCTCTCTGAATAACTGGATTAAAACAGAAAACCGGGTTTTTAAAATAAAACCGAGATTAAAAAGAAAATCGGATCGGTTTTTGGGGTTGTACCGGAGAGGGAAACCATGGCGGCGGTGGCGGTTGACTCCATGAGTCCCGAGGCGAGGCGGCACGGGCTCCCAAGAAGCGGCTCCGGCCGGAGGAGACGGCGAGGGGCGAGGGCAACATGGGGCGAGGGAGCCGGGCGTCTGGCGGCGGCGAGAGGCGCTGGCGGCGGCGATCTCGGGCTCGGGCGACCCGGCGAGATGCGGCGAGGAGAGAGAGGCGAGGAGGCAGGGCTCCGGCTTATAAAGAAGGGGCCGGGGGGGAAGCTGCTTGGGGAACGGGGCAGAGGAGGCCGGCGGCGGCACGGAGGCGGCGGCGACGCCGTGGTGGCGGACTCCGAGCGGAGTCCCGCTCAGGGACGAGGGCGACGGGCGACGTGGGCTGGGCCGCGGCCTGGCCTGGGAGCTGGGCCGGCCCAGTCGGAGCAGGGATTTTTTAAAAAACATTTTCCAGGCAAAATAAAAGTAATAAAACCAAATAAAATAAATATATTATATAGGCATATAATATATCAAAATTTTCAGAAAAAGATATCCTACAACATGGACATCATTTTAGCTTCAAATAAAATACACACAAATTCAAATAAAACAAACAGTGTTACTGCCCTAATAAAATCCACTGAAAATCATTTTAAAAATACCAAAATGATTTCAAATTAATTTCTCTCCAATTTTTTGATGTAGGGAATCATGTTACCCTATTTTCCATATATTTTATTTTTGGAGAAAAATAATTTGAATAAAACTCCAATAACTCCAAATTGAAAAATAAATTCAAAAGAACTTTGAATTTAATTCTTCGAAACTCCCAACTCATATTTCATAAGTTTTGAAGAAGTCATTTTATCTTCGCTCGTGAAAATCATTGAGTTGCTTAAAGTTTCAGAATTGGAAATATTTTCCAAATGAAAATTAAATATTGTCAACACCCCTTGTCATTTAAATAAATGGAAGAAGTCATGTCATCTTCTCTCCGAGGTTTTTGTGATGAAAAGAATTTGAATTCCCGAAGATCATAAAAGCAAAAATGAAAGTTTGGGAAAGTCCTTTTATTCCCTCTCATTTAACTTTCAAAGGTTTCAAATTCACTCACTTTCAGTCAATCAATCAAACAATCAATCAAAACTATCTATGTGTTTATAACATTCCAAAATTTAGAATTTTGGGATGTTACAAACTACCACCCTTAAAATGAATCTCGTCCTCGAGATTCGGAGAGGCTAGAAAGAAATAGGTTAGGGTTTGGGGGTCTTCTCAATATCCATCGATCATCTCCGGGGTCTCGGGTGCTACCACCCTTAGAAGCATGGTTACGGTTCCATTAAAACTTATATACTCCATCCTTATTCTTGGCGATTATCGGTCTTCCCAGATCTTAAGGATAATTCCTTCTGGGCTCTTCCGGTAGTGGCATAACCTTTCCCTCAATTCTTTTGTCCTTTTTCCTCTTGGTAAGGTTATTCGAGACTGGGTCTTCATAGTAGCCAGATGCAGCGCCAATTCTAATCAACTATCGATATCTCATGGTGGTCATCAATTTATGGTTTGTCCTGCAGAGAACGGGTCTGGGTTGGACCTCACCGTATATCCTACGATTGGCAACAACTGCCTTGTACAAGGGGAAATCAAATACCTATACCGTTCTAAGGTTTAAACAAGGTTTAATATCGTCGTCTTGCAACTATAGGTAACTCACTCAGATTTACCATCCCACATAGCAAAGCGAATAATAAGAGTAAGTCGGTATGGTGATCAATCCATCCCGCACCCAAATCATTACTTTGTACATGGTTTAGTGAATCTCGCATTCTAACACTTGGTCATCCTCACAAGCATTGCAGAATTTCTCTTGTCGACGAACCAAGTTCGGATAAATCCATTGATTCTGCAAGCCAAACATACATCTATCGTTCCTTAACAACTCTCAGGTTATGCGTAAACTCCTATAGGATCGTCGGTTGATAAAATCGTAACTTCTTCCAGGGTTCTCCTTCAGCAAGAGTGTGCTTGCTTCTTGGCGAATCACGGGGCACGTGGGTTATGGCCCATCTCATCACTTGCAAACCTTGAATTCATCATCGGGGCAACTGATCATTATCCCAACATCCAACTTCCTGGCATACTTGAAATCCATCCAATTGTATTGTCTCCCTTCCTTCTATTTGCACCAAACTAAGACACGATTACTCAGACTCATCATGGAATTTCCATTGATCCATATTTCCAACATCATACCTCCTTTATATCCAATAGTAATTCATCTCTTCATCCTCGTGGGATATCCCACATACCGAGATAAAAACTTATACTTATGAAGTCCATACTCCACTTCGTGGAACATCATTATCCTTTCCAGGTCAAGCGTCCTTACGGGAATATTGGCCATCTTTGCATGGCACTACTTCAACCGGGAAAGCGTGAAACACATCATGAACTCCTAACAGTCCTTCGGGTGACTCCAACTTGTTAGCCAATACGTTCCAAACTCGGTATGGTCCTACAAATCTCGGGGCTAACTTTCCTTTAACTCCAAATCATTTAACTCCTCGCAGAGGTGGCACACAAAGATATGCTCTGTCTCCGATTTCATAGACTACCTCCTTGCGTTATTGAGTATGCATAAATATTCTGCCTGGTCGAGCTACCTTGATCTATCTCGAATCAACTTAACATTCTCTTGACTCCTTGATCACATTTGGTCCAAACAAGCAGCGGTCTCCAACTTCATCCCACATCAACGGTGTCCGGCTCCTTCTCCCATACAAAGCTTCAAAGGGCCATCTTCAAAGCGGCTTGGTAGCTTGTTGTTGTATGAGAACTCCAGCGTAAGGTAGATTTATCATCCCTACTAGATCCATAATCTAGCGCACGCTCTCAACATGTCCTCCGTAATCTGATTGACTCTCTCGGTCTATCCATCTGTCTGCAGATGAAAGGTTATCTTGAACTCTAGCCTAGTACCCAAAGTGCCGTGCAGGTGATCCCAAAACTTTGAGGTAATCTGTGTTCCTCTTCGATGGTCCTCGGAACTCCATGCAGACATACGATCCTTGTCAAAAAATATCTTGGCCAACTTCGCACTTGTATAGGTGGTTTCACTGGGATAAAGTGAGCCACTTTGGTCAAGCGAATCAACTACTACCCAGATAGAATCATATCCCAATCGGGTTCTGGGAAATCCGGAAATGAAATCCATGCCAAGCTTATCCTACTTCCATTTGGGTATCGGCATAGGCTGCAATAATCATCTTTGGCTTCGATGCTCTGCTTTTACTTTCTCTCGCATACATCACTTACGACTACATACTCCGCAATATCCTTCTTCATACCGGTCCACCGTAAACACTCCTTCAAATCCAAATACATCTTGGTGTTTCGAGGCGAATCAAGTATGGTGAGTCATGAGCCTCCTGAAGTATTAACTTCCTGATCTTTGCATTATTGGCACATATATACACTATCCTCAACCATAAGGTGTCGTGTTCATCCTTACGAAAACCTTTGGCCTTTCCTTTTGCTCATCTTTTTCTTTTACCTCAGCAATCTCTTTGTCATCCTTCTGAGCTTCACGGATCTTTCTCAACAATGTAGACTGAACTTCCATTGCTGCAACAAAACCTTTGGGAACAATCTCCAACCGAAGTTCCCTGAGATCCTCGGCTAACTCCTTGGGTAATCCTCTGCTTATGAGGGTATTCGTCCTTATTTTCTTTATGGTTGTGTCCTATTTCTCCACAAAGCTTGCATGCACTTTCTCCATGTCATTTCCATAAGGCCTCAATTTCTGGGACACAAGCCAAGACTTTAACAAAGTCCACTTAAATTCTTTCCAAGTGGTTATTCCTTGCCATGCATTGATGGTTTGGTACATCCTCCACCAAGTAGCAGCACCTCTTTCAAAACACTCAAGAGCATGATGGGTCATATCCTTTCCAGCTGTAGGGTTATTCTCCAAGTGATCCTCCATGTTCTGAATACATCGGTTTGTCTCCAATTGACTCATCGGTCCAGAAAATCCAAGCTCATCTCCATTCATCTTCTATTGGGTCCATGGGTTTGGGGTGGGATAAGAGAGATAGAGAGGGATGCACACAATACAAACAAAAGTTTTGAAAAGACAGGTTTTATTGTGGCTGTCGGAAAAACATCAAACCAATGACAGCTCACAATCATCGCATCTAACGCAGGTATATAACAGGGTTTGGTCTTCTAAAGGTCAATGTCGTCAAACTCTTCAAGTCATGTTCATGTCTCCGATGGCTTCTTCTGATCATGCTTGTCCTTCTCAAGTTCTTTTGCAAGATCATATCTATTGACGCAGAGTCTCTCGTGACGTCCTTTAATATTCACAAGTTGCATTCCAAACTTCTGGTTTCAACTTCCTTGACATGAACCATGATCCTCATCCTTGATCACAGCGAATCTCCGGTATCTCGAGGTTTTGTTCCTCCAGTTTAATTACTTTCAGTTTCAGGTTCCTGAGTTCTTCACCAATTGCCTTCTTGTCAAATATGGCTTCCTGCAGGTCCACCCTAAACTCCTTGATGTAATACTCCAGATCACAGCGTCGCCGACTAAGGTTAAAAGCGCATCTTTTTGATAGGTGCTCCATCAGCCTTCTACCATCCAATCCTTCCATGCATATGCATGCTTAACTCACCACGGTGACAATAGCATAAGCGGGCGATAACATCATGGATAGCGTGTTTCTGCTCTTGTCATTTCCATGAGCTATCATTCCATAGTTGATATCTCCTGCCTTAGGGTTTTCCTGACAAAACTTTGAGTTTCTAACTCTCCATGTTCCGGTCTTTCTCCGATACACCTTAATCTCGGGTATTGACAACTTCCTTGGTCTGTCAAATTCCATAAGAGTAACCTTCCTAGGTCATAAAAATCTGGAAATTCTTCAGAGCCTTCAAAATCTCATAGTCTTCGGAGTCTTCAACAGTTGTAGTTTCCATTTACATGGTAAAATCCTCTTCATTCCAAATGGTCTTAGTTGTCCGATATCTTGTCTCCTTGGAGTGGTCTCTCAGTCGAATCTTCAAGTGGTCAAAAGGGAAAAAGGGTCTGGTCTCACTAAAAGGGAATATTTGAATAAGCTCAGAAGAGAAGAGAGGTAAAAGATCTTTTTGAAAATGAAGTTGTAGAAAAAAATCTTTCCTATGGGCTTGTCAGTTTCTAGGGTCACGTCCTACAATCAACATGTGCTCGATACCATCTTGTAGCGACCCGACCGAATGGATCAAGTCTCTGTGCTTAAGTGTCATCCACGGATCGGTATCTTTGAGACACCTTTGTACTCGAGGATTTATAACAGAGGTAAATCACATGTATAAAGTAACGTAAATACTATTACCTCAATCCAAATAGCGGAAGTAACAAGGTTGTGGATTCCCATCAACACCAACGGCAAAGTTGAGTGTAGAAATCGTAACCCTAACGTATCACTTACTCGTCGTCTGAAAAGTCTGCAACATGAAAAGTTGCAGCCCGAAAACAATTGAGCACATGGAATATCTTTGGCAATGTAACACATAGAGAGTAATGAAAGAATAAGCCTATACTACATGCATATATGGCTGGTGGAAAAGCTCTATGGTTATAAGGTTTTGCGAAAAGCCAATTTTTCCCCTCTTGCAAAGGAGTAAATTTATATAACTATCATGGTGGTTGTTGAACATTGAGAATGGTTGTGACATCCTCAATCCCAATTAAAAGTACTCATTAAACCCAAACAAATTATATTAAGTAACGTGATGAGATCAACAGGATAATCCAAGAACTAGTTACTCAAAATTGTCCATAACCGGGGACACGGCTAATCATGATTAGTTTATACACTCTGCAGAGGTTTGTGCACTTTTCCCCACAAGACTCGATCGCCTCCGTTTGGTTTCTCGCACTACATGGTGTTTGAGAGGCGGATGGCCGAGACATAGTCTTTCGAAGTGTTTGCACCTTACGATGGGTAAACCGTACCACCTACAACCCCTACATCAGCTAGTATACCCTTGTAAGAGTTCACACGACTTAATCAACTATGCGAGCCCATAATGGCTTGTGGCTGCTACGGAAGTTACTAGCATGAATAATCTTATGATCCCTTTGAGCACAGGCGGCGGTCCGAAGAAAAATAGGCAAGTCCTGATAGAAACCAGGTGCCTCAATCCACCCGGATGTGTGTTTAAGTTGCCACCTTAAATAAACCATTAATTTAACAATCTCACATCCGTCATGGAATACACTCACCCAATCCACGTCTACTAGCATAGCATAGCATAATAAACAAAGCGTAGAAGTAACTCCCAAGGTTTCAAGTAAAACAGGTAATAGGTACTACCTCAATCTACTTCCCATCCCACAATTTAATTAGATCCTAATCATGCAAGTGTTTGAGGAATAGATCTAATGCATAAAACTGGGTGTGAGAAAGTATGGTCAAAGTGTTACTTGCCTGCAAAGTTGATGAAGATGATTCGCACTCAAAACTCTTGATAGGTCTAACCGTCACACTCCGGTCAATCTATCGTAAGCAAGCAATAGTAACCACACATAAGCAATCACTCAAAAGATCGGAAAGAACGAAGAGAGTACGATTAGGAAAACATCAAAACCAAGCAAATAACTCTTGCAACATAAAACAATTTCTAACAGTACCAAAACCATGTGTATTTGGCCTTATCAGAAAGTTTAGGTCAAGAGCTTCGATTTGCAAAAAGAATCAACTAAATCGGAGTTACGAAACTCAAGTTATGATCAAACGAAGTTCAAATACAAATCTGATCTAATTAAAATTTTAAACTTTCAAAAATATGTTTGAGTTGGATTACTGGATAGAGGACATCGTAACGAAGAAGTGGGCGTTGGTTTCGTCTAATTCCGACTAACGAGCAAAAAGTTATAGTCGTTTGAAAATTAGGGACTAATCTGTGAAGAAAAATAATTACATACGGGTCCCTGGCAGAAAACTATTTATAAAAGAAAACTCTACCGAGCGAGCGTTAAGCTTTCTAACCCTAACCAGTGAACGGTCTCTAAATAACTGGATTAAAACATAAAACCGGGTTTTTAAAATCAAACCGAGATTAAAAAGAAAACCAGATCGGTTTTCGGGGTTGTACCGGTTCGGAGAGGGGAAACCGGCGGCGACGGTGGTGCTTGACTCCATGAAGTCTCTGGCGAGGCGCTGGGCTCCGCAGCGGCTCCGGCCATCGGAGGAGACGGCGAGGGCGAGGGCAACAGCGAGGGAGCCAGGCAGCAATGGGCGGCGGCGAGAGGCGCTGGCGGGCGGCGATCTCGGCTCAGGCGACCAGCGAGATGCGGCGAGAGAGAGGAGAGGAGGCGGGGCCCGGGCTCCGCTTATAAAGAAGGGCCGGGGAGCTGCTTGGGGAAGGGCGAGAGGAGGCCACGGAGGCGGGCGGCCACGCCGTGGTGGAGGCGGACTCGAGCGGAGTCCGCTCGGGGACGAGGGCGACGGGCGACGTGGGCTGGGCCGCGGCCTGGCCTGGGAGCTGGGCCGGCCCAGTCGGAGGAGGGATTTTTTTTAAAACATTTTCCAGGCAAAATAAAAATAATAAAACCAAATAAAATAAATATATTATATAGGCATATAATATATCAAAATTTTCAGAAAAAGATATCCTACAACATGGACATTATTTTAGCTTCAAATAAAATACACACAAATTCAAATAAAACAAACAGTGCTACTGTCCTAATAAAATCCACTGAAAATCATTTTAAAAATACCAAAATGATTTCAAATTAATTTCTCTCCAATTTTCTGATGTAGGGAATCATGTTACCCTCTTTTCCATATATTTTATTTTTGGAGAAAAATAATTTGGATAAAACTCCAATAACTCCAAATTGAAAAATAAATTCAAAAGAACTTTGAATTTAATTCTTCGAAACTCCCAACTCATATTTCATAAGTTTTGAAGAAGTCATTTTATCTTCGCTCGTGAAAATCATTGAGTTGCTTAAAGTTTCAGAATTGGAAATATTTTCCAAATGAAAATTAAATATTGTCAACACCCCTTGTCATTTAAATAAATGGAAGAAGTCATGTCATCTTCTCTCCAGGGTTTTGTGATGAAAAGAATTTGAATTCCTGAAGATCATAAAAGCAAAAATGAAAGTTTGGGAAAGTCCTTTTATTCCCTCTCATTTAACTTTCAAAGGTTTCAAATTCACTCACTTTGATTCAATCAAACAAACAATCAATCAAAACTATCTATGTGTTTATAACATTCCAAAATTTAGAATTTTGGGATGTTACAGTAGCAGTCACACACTTATTACATCGAGTGTCTCAAAAGAGAACTTATTACAATAAATATGGCTTAAGGCCATCTAATAATGATAACAGCGGAAGGCTTGGAAGATAAGCGAGTCCATCAACTCCAACGGCATCACTGAATATAGAACCACGACCTAAGGCACCTTACTCGTTGTCTGAAAAGTCCGTGTTGGAAGATAAGCGAGTCCATGTTGCAGCCCGAAAACGGGTCAGCACATAGAATATGCTGGCAATATAACACATAGAGAGTAGTATGAAAGAGTAATACTATACTACATGCATATATGGCTGGTGGAAAGCTCTATGGTTACAATTTTGCGTAAAGCCAATTTTTCCCTACTGCAAAGGAATAAATTTTGTTTAACTATCATGGTGGTTGTTAAACATTGAGAATGGTGACAACATTCTCAATCCCAATTAAGCATCATCATTAAAAACCCAACAATATTATTTAGAGAAACATGATGAGATTCACATGATAATCCAAGTACTAGATACTCAACATGTCCATAACCGGGGACACGGCTAACCATGATTAGTTTGATACACTCTGCAGAGGTTTGTTCACTTTTCCCCACCAGACTCGATCTCCTCCGTTTGATTTCTCGCACTACATGATGTTTGAAAAACGGATGACTGAGACATAGTCTTTCAGAAGCGCTAGCACCTTACGAACGGGTAGACCGTACCAACCTACATCCCCTACATCTGCTAGTCTACCACTGTAAGAGTTCGCACGACTTAGTCAACTATGCTAGAGCCCATAGTAGCTTGTGGCTGCACACGGAAGTTTCTACCATGAATAATCTCATGATCCCTTTGAGCACAGGTGGCGGTCCAAAAAGAAACAGGTAATCTTGGAATACCCAGGTACCTCAATCCACCCAGATGTGTGTTTAAGTTGCCACCTTAAATAAACCATTAATTAACAATCTCACATCTGTCATGGATACACTCACCTAATCCACGTCTACTAGCATAGCATGGCATAATAAGCAAACGTAGAAGTAACTCCCAAGGGTTTGATAATAAAATAGGTAATAGGTACTACCTCAACTACTTTCCCAAAACCCACAATTTAATTAGATCCTAATCATGCAATGTTTGAGGATTTGATCTAATGCATAAAAACTGGGTACGAAAAGAGGTATGCTCAAACTGTTACTTGCCTTGCTGATGATCCGCGAAACCTAGAGATTCAAAGTAGCAAGCGGCGCACTCCGGGTGCTCTATCGCAAACAAACAAGCACACAATAAGTACTCCTCTAATGCACAGGTAAAACTCAAATAAAAGATCTAACCAAAAAGTTCAACTTAAGAACTTCGGTTTGCAAAAAGAATCAAATCGTCGAGCAAACAGCGAAAGTCAAACGGCGAAAGAAACAAGCTTCGTTTACTAATCTGGACCTAAGTCAAATTTTACAGAGGCAAAAACTTGTTTCAGTTGATTTTTCGGAAAGAGGGTTTCGAGACGAAACTCTAGGCGCTTGATCGCCTGATTCCGACAAAAGAGCGAAAAGTTATACTAGATCGAAAATCGGATCAGAAATCGCGATCAGAAAAATCGCGGAATGAATCAGAGAAAAAGAAAAACGACGAACAGACTAACGAACGAACGTTCGTTATCTGGATCTAAATGATGAACGCGTTCGTTATAACAAACGAACGAGCGAACGCTCGCTAATTAACCTAAACCAAAAAAACCGATCTAATAAAATACGGATCTAAAAAAACCGACGGAAAACCGAACGGTTCTTCTAAAAAACAAACCGGCGGCGGCGGGGTCAACCTCGTCATGAGGCGGCTCAATGGGCGGCGGCGGTGGCGAGGCTGGCGCGCGGCGGCTAGGGTTAGGGCGGCGGGCGCGGGTGGGCTGAGGCGGCTTGGGCTGGTCTGGCGGCGAGGCGATGTTAAAGACCCGACCAGTATGATCTGGCGATTCTGACCCATAGTCGGTTCGTTGTTTTTATTTTTAAATAATTACGCGTAGAAAACTAACGAAGGAAATACTAAACGGACTCCAAAAATCCCGAAATAAATTTTCCCTGGCTTCTAAAATCAAGCCAGACAAGTTTAACTTTTATTTGGGGCCTAAATGCAATTTTGAAAAACACGCATTTTTTCTAAATTCAAATAAAATAGCGATAAACTCCAAATAAAAATCTTATTTGATTTTTTTTATTAAATCTTCAATATTCCTTTATTTTGGGAAATTCATTTTATTGCCACTCTCATATTTTTATAATAGAAATAATTGAGGATAAAATAAAGAAAATCAAATGATCCTATTTTCACAATTTGAGAAAAGTCAAATATGAAAATAACGAAATCTCCAACTCTCTCCGTGGGTCCTTGAGTTGCGTGAAATTTCTAGGATCGAGCCAAAATGCAACAAAATATGATATGCAAATGATGACCTATGTATAACATTCCAAATTGAAAATTTGGGATGTTACAAACCTACCACCCTTAAGATGAATCTCGCCCTCGAGATTCGGGTTGGCTAGAAAATAGGTGAGGGTGGTCCTTGAGATCTTCTTCTCGCTCCTTGGTGGCTTCATCCTCGGTGTGGTGGCTCCACTGGACTTTGCAAAACTTGATAACCTTGCTGCGGGTGACTCGGCTGGCAAACTCGAGAATTTTGACTGGTTTCTCCTCATAGGTCAAATCATTACCCAAATTGAATTGCTTCCAGTGACACAAGATCCCTCGAGAGGTATATCAGCCATCTCTGCGTGGCACTTCTTCAACTGGGAAACGTGGAACACGTCATGAACTCCTGACAATCCTTCGGGCAATTCCAACTTGTAAGCAACTTCTCCCATGCGCTCCAAAACTTTGTATGGTCCCACAAAACGTGGCGCTAACTTTCCTTTAACTCCAAAGCGCTTAACTCCTCGGAGTGGGGATACTCGAAGATAAACTCTATCTCCGACTTCGAAAACTGTCTCCTTGCGTTTAGAATCCGCATAGCTCTTCTACCTAGATTGGGCTACCTTGAGCCTATCGCGAATCAACTTCACCTTCCATTCAGACTCCTTAATCAAATCTGGTCCAAACAACTGGCAGTCTCCAACTTCATCCCACAACAACGGGGTTCCACAACTCCTTCCGTACAAGGCTTCGAAAGGGGCCATCTTCAAACTGTATTGATAACTGTTGTTGTAAGAGAACTCTGCATACGGCAAATTGTCGTCCCAACTAGACCCATAATCTAGCGCACAAGCTCTCAGCATATCCTCCAAAATCTGATTGACTCTCTCGGTCTGTCCATCTGTCTGCGGATGAAAAGCTGTACTGAACTCTAGTCTGGTACCCAAAGTTTCGTGCAACTGATTCCAGAACTTTGAGGTAAACTGGGTTCCTCTATGTGATACGATACTCCTCAGAACTCCGTGCAGACATATGATCCTGGTCATGTATATCTTAGCCAACTTGGCACTGCTGTAGGTGGTCTTCACTGGGATGAAATGAGCTACCTTCGTCAAACGATCGACTACAACCCAAATCGAGTCATAGCCTGAACGAGTCCTGGGTAATCTCGTGATAAAAGCCATGCCTAATATTTCCCACTTCCACTCGGGTATCGGCAATGGCTGTAACAAACCTGCTGGCTTCTGATGTTCTGCCTTCACTCTCTGACATACATCACAAACTGCTACATACTCCACAATATATTTCTTCATACCGGTCCACCAGAAAGTGTCCTTCAAATCCAGATACATCTTGGTATTTCCTGGGTGAATCGAGTACGGCGAATCATGGGCCTCTTGCAAAATCAACTTCCTGATCTCCGGATCATTAGGCACATAAACGCGGTCCTCAAACCATAGGGTATCGTGCTCATCCTCACGAAATCCCTTAGCTTTTCCCTTGCTCATTTTCTCCTTAATAGAGGCAATCTCCTTATCAGTCTTCTGAGCTTCTCTGATCTTATCCATCAAGGTAGACTGTATCTCCAATGCTGCTACATAGCCTCTCGGAACTATCTCCAAGCATAGCTCTTGTCACATCCCAGTTAGACCATGCATTAGTGTGTGCATCATGTTTAAATTTCATTTGAATTTGAAATGGGGAAGACAGAAACCCCCAGAACCCCTTTTGAATCCAACTAGGGTTTGCTAAAAATTATTTCAATGAACCTGAAATGCCTTCTAAAATTCTCATCATTTTTGCTTTGGTTCAGAGCCTCTGCCAAAAGTGGTACACAATTTTCTAGGTCATCCTAAGGTCTTTGAATTAAATCATAAGTATTTGAGTTTGGGCATTTAAAATTATATAAAATATTTCAAATGCCCAAATATTCCCAAACTAAAATGTTTCATGTTGGAAATATTCCAACAATGGACCAGGAGCAGTTTGGTGATTTTTGGAGCTGTTCTAGTATTTTTAATAACTCCACAAAGTTACAGAAAATTAGAAAACTAAAATAAATAAAAAAGAGAGGAGAGAAACCCTACCTGGCGCTCACCTCTCAGCCCACCTGGCCCAACTCCAGCGGCCCAGCCCACCGAACCGCCAACGTCTCCCACCTCGCGCCAGAAGGACGCGAGGCGTGTGGCCACCGCACGCCGGCACGCGCCGAGCCACCTCCTGCTTGCCGCTCTCCTCCCCCTGGACGCTCTGGACGCGTCCCCGAGCGCCACGCACCCCCCTGACCTCTCTCTCCCTCACCGCGGCCTCGTCCCCTCCTCTGGCTCCCTCCCTCTCCCACCGAGCGGAGCTCGTCGCCGCCGCTCGCCACCACCGCGGCCACAGGCCCTCCCTCGCTTCCCCGACTAGCCCACAAGCTCCGCCACTCCATCCTCGCCCTCCCCGCCGTCACACGCGACCGGAGAAGCCCCGAGGCGCCGCCCCGTCGCTTTTCCCCTCCGCGGACCCGCCGGTCGCCGTCGCCCGATTCATCGGCTCCGGACCGCCCCCGACTTCGCCGACGACGCCATCGGACGCGTTGTGAGCTGCTGCGTCAATCCCCTCTCTCCCCTGGCTCTTTTCCTCTCGCTAACGCTGTTTCCACCTCACCCGAAAACTCCCCGCCGCCGACCATGGCGCCGTCGTGGCTAGAGCCACAATGGCTCGACGCCAACCCCACCTCTGTGCTCAGCGCAGCACCAGGAGCTCGTAGCCACCACCCGCTCCTCCTCCCGTGCACCGTAGCATCAAACCCGACCCCGCCCGAACTCCGGCCGCCGCCTTGGAGCTCGCCGCCATCGATCCCGGCCACCCCGACCCCGGTTAACTCCACCAAGAGCTTCGGCTCGTCCCCAGCTCCTCCTAGATGCCCTCCGCGGCCCATTTGGTCGCCGGAGTGGCCACAACCACTCTCGCCGCCGTGTCGGGCTCGCCGGCGGCTAGACGCCGGCAGCCGACTTTGACTTTGACCACGGGTGGGCCCTGGTTGACTCTCCTGAGTCAATGACAGGTGGGGCCCAGCCCTGTTAACTAAATAGGTTTAGTTTTAATTTAAATTTAGTTAAGCTAATTATACTGACACGCGGGACCCAATCGGGTTTGACCGGACTATGTCTCGTTGACCATCGACGTCCATCGACGTCGGTACGCAAATAATTGATTTTCTGGATTTAATTTAATTCAGGAAATTTCAAAAAATACCCCAAACTTCTAAAAATCATATAAATTCAACCGTAGCTCAGAATGAAATAATTTATATATGAAAAATGATCAGAAAAATATGAAGAATCTGTTTATGTCATGATCATGCATGTTTGAACAAGTTAACCTCACTGAATAGGATGAATCATGATTAGGGTAAATTATGAACTAGCATTTGGAGTTGGAGTTTAACCTTGTTTGAATTCCACTTCAATTAACTTGGCTAGATTTTGCATTAGATGAATTCAGTACCTTAACATGACATGTCATTCATGTGAATGTGCATTGCATTGATTGTGTTCTTTCTCGGTTGCGGTGTTTGCCCCTCTCGATGAGACGACGTTAGGCGATTGTTGGATGACACCGATGAAGAACTATATTATCTTCGAAGTGCCAGTGCAAGCAAAACCCCTTGTCCATTCCGATATAATCCCACTCTCGCTCCTGCTCTCTTTTACTGCATTAGGACAACAACGATTTATACATTACTTGCTGCGGTAGCTGAACCCCTTTATCCTCTGCATGACCTGTCATTCCACAGTAATTAGATGAAACCCACTAGCATGAGTAGGAGTTGTTTGAGCCTGTTGTGCCTACTCATTCATGCTTGTTTGTCATGCACACTCTTTGCTTAGAGTTGAGTCAGGTCTGATTCATCGGGAATGAATTGGAATGGTGTGTGAACATGTCCTACTGTGTGTGAGCTAAGTGTGTGAATACGTTTTGGTAAAGGTAGCGGTGAGAGGCCATGTAGGAGTACATGGTGGGTTGTCTCATTGCAGCCGTCCTCAGGAAATGAGTTACGTGTTTGTGATCCATGAAACAGTTACTACCACGCATTGGGCCCGAAACCAATGGACCCTCTCGGCTTCTTAACCACTCTTGTCCTCAGTCCGGGAGTTGCAAGTAGTTTCTGGTGTTTGTAGCATGCTGGGGGCCGCACGCAACACTGACCATAGGGGTGGGTTGTGTTGCGGTAGGCACCGTGGCCCGGTGTACCGATTCGCCTGTTTGGTCTCTCGGGAACCCTGCACACATCGTTCGGGGCTGTATGGGAAACCTCGGCCGGACTCCCTGCGGATGGAACCCGAATAGGCGATAAACCTGGACTAGGGACTTGAGTGTTTAGGTAGGTCGTGGCCGACACCCACGTTGGGCTTCCGCTTGAAGGTTGCCGAGTACATGTCGTGTAAACGGCGGTAAGTGGTGAGAGCGTGTGTGAAGAAGTACACCCTGCAGGTTAATATGATCTATTCGAATAGCCGTGTCCACGTTAAAGGACTTACGGGTTGCCTATATCGGTTCATAGACAAGTGAAAGTGGATACCCTAAAATGCGCAAGATAAGCGTGAGTGCTATGGATGGCGTTCTCGTAGGGAGACGGAGCGGGTCCATAGTGGTGTATTGATATGGTGAATATGTGGACTCGTGTGTGCCACCTCAAAAGAGTTACTTGCAGTCGTAGTTCAGGATAGCCACCGAGTCAAAGCTGGCTTGCTGCAGTTAAACTCCACCACCCCTTTTGATAATGATGCATATGTAGTTAGTTCTGATGTAAGTCTTGCTGAATAAGTTTGTACTCACATTTGCTTATTTTATGTTTTGCAGAGAGACTTCAGTCTCGCCAGTAGTTCCGCTTGGACTTCGACATTTAGCTTGTTACCTCAGCTACGATCTTGTGCCCTCGGTAGGATCTGGTAGGTAGTCAGGCTTCTCAGCCTTTTCATTTGTAGATGTCTGTACTCAGACATGTTTAGCTTCCGCTTGTGCTTTGACTTGTATGCTCTGAGTGTTGGGTCATGAGACCCATGTTTGTAATATCTCGCTCCTCGGAGCCTAATGAATAAATATTTGAGTCGTAGAGTTATGTTGTGATGCCATGTTGTATCTACACATATTGAGCATATTGTGTGTATGTTTGAAATGTTTGGTATGTGTGGGATCCGACAAACTAGTTGTTTATCCTTGGCAGCCTCTCATATGGGGAAATGTAGTCTCGTGCTTTTTAGCGATAGTAGTCCGCTTCTGACCCGGTTCACCGAGTCCTGCTAGCCCAAAGACTACCGCTTGGGCGCTGATCGCCGGGCATGTGTTTCACTGCTCCTATGTCCGTCCCTTTGGGAAATGTCACGGTGTTATTCGAATCCTGCCTAGCTCGCTACAGCCCGGGATACCGGAGTTACATTAGCCCAAAGGTTACAGCCCGAATTTATACGTTGATGACCGACATGCTCGATGTGATTCATGGATGCCTGTTCCCATGGGTTAGTGCCGCTTTGGGTTCACGACTAGCCATGTCGGCCCGGGTTCTTCATCATATGGATGCTAGCGGCGCTATCATATACGTGAGCCAAAAGACGCAAACGGTCCCGGGCCATGGTAAGGCGACACCGTGGGAATACCGCGTGAGGCCGCAAAGTGATATGAGGTGTTACCGGCTAGATCGATGTGACTTGGAATCGGGGTCCCGACAACGTTGGTATCGAGCCCCGACTGCTCAGAGGATTACCAAGCCAAACCGGGTCGATGTTGAGTCTAGAAATGCTTTAGTTATATGTAGGGGAATTGATTGTGGGAGGGAACGTAAGGCTCTTTTTACTCCTTATACCTCATGGCCTTCTGATCTGAGTCAACCTCTTCTCTTCTATGGGGGTTAAGAACTAGGCTTCTCATCTATCTATCAGGATGACGTGTTACTAAACCATAGACTATTAAGATTGTTGGTTTTAATCCCCAGTTCAGTTCCTACTATTTCTATATGATAATTGTTGATCTCGGAACCTTGATATGATGTTGTTAAGTGGCTATGCCACCATTTTGCAAGATGTCTCAAATCATTTTGAGCATTTACAGCCGTTATGCTGTCCGATTCGTCCTGTGTCTCTAAATAGTCCGATGCGTTTGCAAATCCCTCCCTCCATTTCTAATGTTCATCCGGGCCAGATTAATCACACAAATTAGTATGTTGAGGTACTCCGCTGCCTCAACATATATGTTGGAACTATTACTATGACCCTAGGTGTTAGGAAGTCGCCTAGCAAATTAGCAATGCTTTTGTATCCCCAGTGTGATGATTCTGGCCATTATTCTTGATAGCATCCCGTGATGTTATTAGTTAGTAGGTATTCTATTCATGGGTTCTTGAACCCGAGATTCACCCTACTTACCTAATGTTGATAGTGTTGCTCGTACCTTTAGGATACTAGTAACTTTGCGATAGTCCTCGCGGTCCGTGGTATTTCCTTCTTCCAAATACTACGAACCGCTTATGGCAGAAGTTCCTTGTTGAACCAAAACATCACAATAAGAGTGCTCATGAGGAGTTATCCATTCATAATTGTGAATCTGCCAATTCTACCTTTCCACATGGGTTATCCGGGAGAAATGTTGAGCTTTGCTCGATATACTAATCCATGCCCCCACAATTCGAAAAGTTATATGTTCCTCGATGTTGTTCCTCCTTAGTTGTATTCTGACCCTCGTCTATCAGTCGGTAGTCAGGAGTAGTTGTGCATTCATGTTATCAATGCCTATTACTCTTGTGGCCCGTCAAGCCATTCTAATCCGGAATGACTAGGAGAAACAAACTCCAGAGCCTCATCCATATCTAGGATTGGGTCAAAGCAATTGCACTTCGCAGATCAAAATGCCAACCTAGCTTTTTCTCTGTTCTACCTTGGAGTGTTACCATCTTTATGTCAAGTGTGTCATGAGAATTGCACCTTCTCTTATGAATTCTTGTCGTAGTGATACTTCTCGCCATCATTGTCCATTCCTCGGTCCCGTGTTGATGCAACCGGAATGCCGACAAGTGAATTGTGATGTGTGAAATTGATACTCCTAGCAACCTCGTTGCTTGGTAGTTAATGGACAATATCTTCATTCTTAGCGTATTGGTTATTAAATCATCATACTAAGATTGATCGTGCTACCTAGTCCTTATTTACGTTGCACCCTTCGATCAATGAGTTAGGATTAATCAATCCCTTGCTTATTTGATCATATCGTCTTGCCCTCAAAAGCAAGATTGTTCTCGAGCTTAGTAACATACCGGTGGTTTGTGATTTTCCGAATATCTTCTCGGAGGTATTACCAGGTTGTCCCCTGACTGTTATGTTGAGCTCGTGATCAAGTTGGTTTCTTGTGAACCACCCTTTCTCCAAGAATCTGTGTTGGATATCCCTGAGTTAGTTGGTTAAGCCAAACAACAACTTGGAGAGTTGGAAGATAAAAGCTTTCCTGACTTAGTTCGTTCCAAAGGGATATTCTGGTGTAGTGTGTGTGTTGAAGAAAGATGATATCTTCATCGATTGGTCCATGTGATCAGTTGTTGGACCTATTGTCTTATCAATCTTTTGACTTGAGTATGGGCTATTATTAAGTCAAATCAGAACCAACGATGTTCGTAATGTTGTCTTACTCGTGGTTGATCCCTCGAGCATATACCATTACATCTTTTGGTCGACCAATACTATCACCGTGTTCACATGATGGTGGAAGTCCAAAGTGATATGGAAATTTCGATGAGTTGTTGTTGAGCCCATCGGCTGACATGTTGTCTCCCCATGAGTCATGTTGAACATCAATCTAGTGTTGGAAACTTTATAAGCAATGTCTTCGTGTTCCGTTCATGAAGCTTATGCACGGATGGAAAAAGTGACTTCCTCGAATGCATGTGCTTTAGGTGTAAGTTGCTGCCATGAATTTGAGGAAGGTTTGTTTTGTTTCCTTTGGAATCATTCCAAGTCAGTCATGCACTGTAAAGTATTCTACGGTCTCGATAGATCGATCATCTTCATTCCATATGGAATTCCTAGCACCCCAAGCCACTGATTGATTTGTTCAAGGAGAAGAAGTTCCTTCCTAAGAGCTAATCCGGACTTATGTAAGGACTTCGTTATCCTCGATGATGGTTCTCAACAAGAACTCGGTAGTGTTTTGTTATAAGACTACTACGTGGTCATACTTGTCTTGGACAGTGTGTTCACAGGTTTGTAGCGGAACTAACTCATATTTTGGAGCCTGCTATCGTAGTTCATATCCTGTGAATCTCGCAACGCCATCTCGTCGAATTGTGTTGCAAACTTTCTTTCCAGACATCTTTGAGTCAAGTATCCTATTAACAACCAGATCTGAATCTCAGGCAGATATGATGGTTGGAGCATTCCCAACAGTTGCGTCTTGTTCTAGCTTGCACCGCTATTGTGCCAATTCCCCATGGCCTGCCTTTCTCGGTAGTTGCTGTCCAATATTATCTTCAAAGTGGTCCTACCAAGGGTCCCCTCCACCTCCAATGATAAGCAAAGCATCCATTGCGTTGTCTTCAACAAGGTAGTCCACATCATCCATTCTAGTCCGTGTATGTCATTCTTTCGAACTCTTTCAAATGATTGATTGTGATTGCCTTAGGCTGATATAAAAGAGTCTCAATGATCTCTATATCAAAAGTAATTCTTTTGCCACTTAAGGGAATAACTCTTTGCATCACCTCCCTAAGGTGCCCCGTTTTGGAATCATGGCAACTTCCCTCGCTATTTTGAAACATTCGTAAAATTGTTTCCTCCGTCCTTACTGATGCATGCCCTACCTCTCCACTCCAAAAATGTTTTATGTCTCATTCCATGAGTTGATCTTGGATCATTAAGATGATCCTAAATTGTTTGAACCTCAAGAAGATCGATTCTTCTAAATTTCCCCTTTCCTTCTCGTAGTCATGTTGGATGTAGTTCTCAAGACAAGACGTCGAGACAAAATGGTGATCGTGTCAGTGTTCCTATGAAGTGCAACCTGGATCGTGAAGATCGTGTTAGCTTGTACCCCCTCTGTCTTCTTACCTCACATCTTGAATCTCGGGGCGAGATTCTTGTTTAGTGAAAGGTGAGTTGTCACATCCAGTTAGACCATGCATTAGTGTGTGCATCATGTTTAAATTTCATTTGAATTTGAAATGGGGAAGACAGAAACCCCGTAACCCCTTTTGAATCCAACTAGGGTTTGCTAAAAATTATTTCAATGAACTGAAATGCCTTCTAAAATGCTCATCATTTTTGCTTTGGTTGAGCCTCCGCCAAAAGTGGTGCACAATTTTCTAGGTCATACTAAGGTCTTTGAATTAAATCATAAGTATTTGAGTTTGGGCATTTAAAATTATATAAAATATTTCAAATGCCCAAATATTCCCAAACTAAAATGTTTCATGTTGGAAATATTCCAACAATTGACCAGGAAGCGATTTGGTGATTTTTGGAGCTGTTCTAGTATTTTTAATAACTCCACAAAGTTACGTAAAATTAGAAAACTAAAAAAAATAAAAAAGACATGAGAGAAAACCTAAGGCGCTCACCTCTCAGCCCACCAGGCCCAACTCAAGCGGCCCAGCCAACCGAACCACCGTCTACCACCTCGCGCCAAGGACGCGAGGCGTGTGGCCACTGCCGCAAGACGCGCCGAGCCACCTCCTGCTTGCCGCTCTCCTCCCCGGCCTTTCTGGGCGCCTCCCCAGCGCCACGCACCCCGACCTCTCTCTCTCCTCACCGCGGCCTCGTCCCCTCCTCTGGCTCCCTCCCTCTCCCACCGAGCGGAGCTCGTCGCCGCCGCTCGCCACCACCGCGGCCACAGGCCCTCCCTCGCTTCCCCGACTAGCCCACAAGCTCCGCCACTCCATCCTCGCCCTCCCCGCCGTCACACGCGACCGGAGAAGCCCCGAGGCGCCGCCCCGTCGTTTTTCCCCTCCAGCGACCGCCTCGCCGTCGCCCAGGTCGTCGGCTCCGGACCGCCCAAACTTCGCCGACGACGCCATCGGACGCTTGGCCCGTGAGCTGCGTCGATCCCCTCTCTCCCCTGGCTCTTTTCCTCTCGCTAACACCCTTTCCACCTCACCCAAAAACTCCCCGCCGCCGGCCATGGCGCCGTCGTGGCTAGAGCCACAATGGCTCGAAGCCAACCCCACCTCTGTGCTCGGCCTTGACACCAGAGCTTCGTAGCCACCACCCGCTCCTCCTCCCGTGCACCGTAGCATCAAACCCGACCCGCCTCAACTCCGGCCGCCCGCCTTGGAGCTCGCCGCGTCGATCCCGGCCACCCCGGCCGGTTAACTCCACCAAGAGCTTGGCTCGTCCCGGCTCCTCCTAGATGCCCTCCACGGCCCACTTGGTCGCCGGAGTGGCCAAAACCACTCTCGCCCGCCAGCTGGCCGCTCGGCGGCTGGCATGATAGCCGACTTTGACTTTGACCACGGGTGGGCCCTGGTTGACTCTCCTGAGTCAATGACAGGTGGGGCCTAGCCCTGTTAACTAAATAGGTTTAGTTTTAATTTAAATTTATTTAAGCTAATTATACTGACACGCGGGACCCACTGTCAGGTTTGACCCGAACCATGTCTCGTTGACCACTGACGTCACTGCGGCGTCGACTGTATGATAATTGATTTTCTGGATTTAATTTAATTCAGGAAATTTCAAACATACCCCAAACTTCTAAAAATCATATAAATTCAACCGTAGCTCAGAATGAAATAATTTATATATGAAAAATGATCAGAAAAATATGAAGAATCTGTTTATGTCATGATCATGCATGTTTGAACAAGTTAACCTCACTGAATAGGATGAATCATGATTAGGGTAAATTATGAACTAGCATTTGGAGTTGGAGTTTAACCTTGTTTGAATTCCACTTCAATTAACTTGGCTAGATTTTGCATTAGATGAATTCAGTACCTTAACATGACATGTCATTCATGTGAATGTGCATTGCATTGATTGTGTTCTTTCTCAGTTGCCGGTGTTTGCCCCTCTCGATGAGCGGCGTTAGGCGATTGTTGGATGACACCGATGAAGAACTATATTATCTTCGAAGTGCCGGGCAAGCAAAACCCCTTGTCCATTCCGATATAATCCCACTCTCTCGCTCCTGCTCTCTTTACTGCATTAGGACAACAACGATTTATACATTACTTGCTGCGGTATTTGAACCCCTTTATCCTCTGCATGACTGTCATTCCACAAGAATTAGATGAAACCCACTAGCATGAGTAGGAGTTGTTTGAGCCCTGTTGTGCCTACTCATTCATGCTTGTTTGTCATGCCTCTTTGCTTAGAGTTGAGTCCGGTCCGATTCATCGGGAATGAATTGGAATGGTGTGTGAACATGTCCCATCGTGTGTGAGCTAAGTGTGTGAATACGTTTTGGTAAAGGTAGCGGTGAGAGGCCATGTAGGAGTACATGGTGGGTTGTCTCATTGCAGCCGTCCTCAGGAACTGAGTTTTGTGTTTGTGATCCATGAAACAGTTACTACCACGCATTGGGCCCGAAACCAATGGACCCTCTCGGCTTCTTAACCACTCTTGTCCTCAGTCCGGGAGTTGCAAGTAGTTTCTGGTGTTGGTAGCATGTCAGGCCGCACGCAACACCGACCATAGGGGTGGGTTGTGTTGCGGTAAACCGTGGCCCGGTGTACCGATTCGCTGTTTGGTCTCTCGAACCACCTGCACACATCGTTCGGGCTGTATGGGAAACCTCGGCCGGACTCCTGCGGATGGAACCCGAATAGGCGATAAACCTGGACTAGAGACTTGAGTGTTTAGGTAGGTCGTGGCCGACACCCACGTTGGGCTTCCGGCTTGAAGGTTGCCGAGTACATTTCGTGAAAACGACGGTTTGTGGTGATAGAGTGTGTGAAGAAGTACACCCCTGCAGGGTTAATATGATCTATTCGAATAGCCGTGTCCACGTTAAAGGACTTCTGGGTTGCCTATATCAGTTCATAGACAAGTGAAAGTGGATACCCTAAAATGCGCAAGATAAGCGTGAGTGCTATGGATGGCGTTCTCGTAGGGAGACGGGAGCGGGTCCATAGTGGTGTATTGATATGGTGAATATGTGGACTCGTGTGCGCCACCTCAAAAGAGTTACCTGCGATGTAGTTCGGGATAGCCACCGAAGTCAAAGCTGGCTTGCTGCGGTTAAACTCCACCACCCCTTTTGATAATGATGCATATGTAGTTAGTTCGATGTAAGTCTTCTTTGAATAAGTTTGTACTCACATTTGCTTATTTTATGTTTTGCAGAGAGACTTCAGTCTACTTGATGAGTTCCGCTTGGACTTCAACATTTAGCTTGTTACCTCGGCTACGATCTTGTGCCCTCGGTAGGATCTGGTAGGTAGTCGGGCTTCTCAGCCTTTTCATTTGTAGATGTCGTACTCGAGACATGTTTAGCTTCCGCTTGTGCTTTGACTTGTATGCTTTCGAGTGTTGGGTCATGAGACCCATGTTTGTAATATCTCGCTCCTCGGAGCCTAATGAATAAATATTTGAGTCGTAGAGTTATGTTGTGATGCCATGTTGTATCTACACATATTGAGCATATTGTGTGTATGTTTGAAATGTTTGGTATGTGTGGGATCCGACAAACTAGTTGTTTATCCTTGGCAGCCTCTCATATGGGGAAATGTAGTCTCGTGCTTTTTAGCGATAGTAGTCCGCTTCTGGCCGGTTCACCGGAGTCCTGCTAGCCCAAAGACTACTGCTTGGGCGCTTGACCGGCGGCATGTGTTTCACTTCGTTCCTATGTCTGTCCCTTTGGGGAAATGTCACGGCGGTGTTATTCGAATCCTGCCTAGCTCGCTACATGTACCGGGATACCGGAGTTCTGTTAGCCCAGTGCTACAGCCCGAATTTATCGTTGATGACCGACATGCTCGATGTGATTCATGGATGCCTGTTCCCATGGGTTAGTGCCGCTTTGGGTTCACGACTAGCCATGTCGGCCGGGTTCTTCATCATATGGATGCTAGCGGCGCTATCATATACGTGAGCCAAAAGACGCATAAGCGGTCCCGGGCCATGGTAAGCGACACCGTGGGAATACCGTGCGTGAGGCCGCAAAGTGATATGAGGTGTTACCGGCTAGATCGATGTGACTTGGAATCGGGTCCCGACAACGTTGGTATCGAGCCCCGATCGTCAGAGGATTACCAAGCCAAACTGGTCGATGTTGAGTCTAGAAATGCTTTAGTTATATGTAGGGGAATTGATTGTGGGAGGGAACGTAAGGCTCTTTTTACTCCTTATACCTCATGGCCTTCTGATCTGAGTCAACCTCTTCTCTTCTATGGGGGTTAAGAACTAGGCTTCTCATCTATCTATCAGGATGACGTGTTACTAAACCATAGACTATTAAGATTGTTGGTTTTAATCCCCAGTTTAGTTCCTACTATTTCTATATGATAATTGTTGATCTCAGAACCTTGATATGATGTTGTTAAGTGGCTATGCCACCATTTTGCAAGATGTCTCAAATCATTTTGAGCATTTACAGCCGTTATGCTGTCCGAGTCATCCTGTGTCTCTAAATAGTCTCGATGCGTTTGCAAATCCCTCCCCTCCATTTCTAATGTTCATCCGGGCCAGATTAATCACACAAATTAGTATGTTGGGGTACTCCGCTGCCTCAACATATATGTTGGAACTATTACTATGACCCTAGGTGTTAGGAAGTCGCCTAGCAAATTAGCAATGCTTTTGTATCCCCAAAGGTGATGATTCTGCCATTATTCTTGATAGCATCCCGCGATGTTATTAGTTAGTAGGTATTCTATTCATGGGTTCTTGAACCCGAGATTCACCCTACTTACCTAATGTTGATAGTGTTGCTCGTACCTTTAGGATACTAGTAACTTTGCGATAGTCCTCGCGGTCCGTGGTATTTCCTTCTTCCAAATACTACGAACCGCTTATGGCAGAAGTTCCTTGTTGAACCAAAACATCACAATAAGAGTGCTCATGAGGAGTTATCCATTCATAATTGTGAATCTGCCAATTCTACCTTTCCGCATGGTTTATCCGGCATAAATGATTAGCTTTCCAAGATATACTAATCCATGCCCCCACAATGCTAAAAGTTAAATCTTACTCTATGTTGTTCCTCCTTAGTTGTATTCTCGACCCTCGCCTATCACCGGTAGTCGAGTAGTTGTGCATTCATGTTATCAATGCCTATTACTCTTGTGGCCCGTCAAGCCATTCTAATCCGGAATGACTAGGAGAAACAAACTCCAGAGCCTCATCCATATCTAGGATTGGGTCAAAGCAATTGCACTTCGCAGATCAAAATGCCAACCTAGCTTTTCTCCTGTTCTACCTTGGAGTGTTACCATCTTTATGTCAAGTGTGTCATGAGAATTGCACCTTCTCTTATGAATTCTTGTCGTAGTGATACTTCTCGCCATCATTGTCCATTCCTCGGTCCCGTGTTGATGCAACCGGAATGCCGACAAGTGAATTGTGATGTGTGAAATTGATACTCCTAGCAACCTCGTTGCTTGGTAGTTAATGGACAATATCTTCATTCTTAGCGTATTGGTTATTAAATCATCATACTAAGATTGATCGTGCTACCTAGTCCTTATTTCTGGTGCACCCTTCGATCAATGAGTTAGGATTAATCAATCCCTTGCTTATTTGATCATATCGTCTTGCCCTCAAAAGCAAGATTGTTCTCGAGCTTAGTAACATACCGGTGGTTTGTGATTTTCCGAATATCTTCTGGAGGTATTACCGGGTTGTCCCCGACTGTTATGTTGAGCTCGTGATCAAGTTGGTTTCTTGTGAACCACCCTTTCTCCAAGAATCATGTTGGATATCCCTGAGTTAGTTGGTTAAGCCAAACAACAACTTGGAGAGTTGGAAGATAAAAGCTTGCCTGACTTAGTTCGTTCCAAAGGGATATTCTGGTGTAGTGTGTGTGTTGAAGAAAGATGATATCTTCATCGATTGGTCCATGTGATCAGTTGCTGGACCTATTGTCTTATCAATCTTTTGACTTGAGTATGGGCTATTATTAAGTCAAATCAGAACCAACGATGTTCGTAATGTTGTCTTACTCGTGGTTGATCCCTCGAGCATATACCATTACATCTTTTGGTCTGACCAATACTATCACCGTGTTCACATGATGGTGGAAGTCCAGTGATATGGAAATTTCGATGAGTTGTTGTTGAGCCCATCAATGACATGTTGTCTCCCCCATGAGTCATGTTGAACATCAATCTAGTGTTGGAAACTTTATAAGCAATGTCTTCGTGTTCCGTTCATGAAGCTTATGCCTGGATGGAAAAAGTGACTTCCTCGAATGCATGTGCTTTAGGTGTAAGTTGCTGCCATGAATTTGAGGAAGGTTTGTTTTGTTTCCTTTGGAATCATTCCAAGTCAGTCATGCCTGTGCAAAGTATTCTACGGTCTGATAGACTGATCATCTTCATTCCATATGCAATTCCTAGCACCCCAAGCCACTGATTGATTTGTTCAAGGAGAAGAAGTTCCTTCCTAAGAGCTAATCCGGACTTATGTAAGGACTTCGTTATCCTCGATGATGGTTCCCAACAAGAACTCGGTAGTGTTTTGTTATAAGACTACTACGTGGTCATACTTGTCTTGGACAGTGTGTTCACAGGTTTGTAGCGGAACCAACTCATATTTTGGAGCCTGCTATCGTAGTTCATATCCTGTGAATCTCGCAACGCCATCTCGTCGAATTGTGTTGCAAACTTTCTTTCCAGACATGCTGAGTCTGAAGTATCCTATTAACAACCAGATCTGAATCTCAGGCAGATATGATGGTTGGAGCATTCCCAACAGTTGCGTCTTGTTCTAGCTTGCACCGCTATTGTGCCAATTCCCCATGGCCTGCCTTTCTCGGTAGTTGCTGTCCAATATTATCTTCAAAGTGGTCCTACCAAGGGTCCCTCCACCTCCAATGATAAGCAAAGCATCCATTGCGTTGTCTTCAACAAGGTAGTCCACATCATCCATTCTAGTCCGTGTATGTCATTCTTTCGAACTCTTTCAAATGATTGATTGTGATTGCCTTAGGCTGATATAAAGAGTCTCAATGATCTCTATATCAAAAGTAATTCTTTTTGCCACTTAAGGGAATAACTCTTTGCATCACCTCCCCTAAGGTGCCCCGTTTTGGAATCATGGCAACTTCCCTCGCTATTTTGAAACATTCGTAAAATTGTTTCCTCCGTCCTTACTGATGCATGCCCTACCTCTCCACTCCAAAAATGTTTTATGTCTCATTCCATGAGTTGATCTTGGATCATTAAGATGATCCTAAATTGTTTGAACCTCAAGAAGATCGATTCTTCTAATTTCCCCTTTCCTTCTCGTAGTCATGTTGGATGTAGTTCTCAAGACAAGACGTCGAGACAAAATGGTGATCGTGTCAATGTTCCTATGAAGTGCAACCTGGATCGTGAAGATCGTGTTAGCTTGTACCCCCTCTGTCTTCTTACCTCACATCTTGAATCTCGGGGCGAGATTCTTGTTTAGTGGGGGTGAGTTGTCACATCCCAGTTAGACCATGCATTAGTGTGTGCATCATGTTTAAATTTCATTTGAATTTGAAATGGGGAAGATGAAACCCCGTAACCCCTTTTGAATCCAACTAGGGTTTGCTAAAAATTATTTCAATGAACCTGAAATGCCTTCTAAAATGCTCATCATTTTTGCTTTGGTTCAGAGCCTCTGCCAAAAGTGGTGCACAATTTTCTAGGTCATCCTAAGGTCTTTGAATTAAATCATAAGTATTTGAGTTTGGGCATTTAAAATTATATAAAATATTTCAAATGCCCAAATATTCCCAAACTAAAATGTTTCATGTTGGAAATATTCCAACAATGGACCAGAGCAGTTTGGTGATTTTTGGAGCTGTTCTAGTATTTTTAATAACTCCACAAAGTTACGGAAAATTAGAAAACTAAAACAAATAAAAAAGAGAGGAGAGAAACCCTACCTGGCGCTCACCTCTCAGCCCACCTGGCCCAACTCCAGCGGCCCAGCCCACCGAACCGCCACCGTCTCCCACCTCGCGCCAGAAGGACGCGAGGCGTGTGGCCACCGCACGCCGGCACGCCAAGCCACCGCCCGCTTGCCGCTCTCCTCCCCGACGCCTGGACGCCTCCCGAGCGCCACGCACCCCGACCTCTCTCTCCTCACCGCGGCCTCGTCCCCTCCTCGCTCCCTCCCTCTCCCACCGGCCGGAGCCATCGCCGCCCTTCGCCACCACCGCGCCACAGGCCCTCCCTCGCTTCCCGACTAGCCCACAAGCTCCGCCACTCCATCCTCGCCCTCCCCGTCACGCGACCGGAGAAGCCCGAGGCGCCGCCCGTCGCTTTTCCCCTCCGGACCATGATCGCCGTCGCCCGATTCGTCGGCTCCGGACCGCCCCCGACTTCGCCGACGACGCCATCGGACGCGCTGTGAGCTGCTGCGTCGATCCCCTCTCTCCCCTGGCTCTTTTCCTCTCGCTAACACCATTTCCACCTCACCCAAAAACTCCCCTTGCCGGCCATGGCGCCGTCGTGGCTAGAGCCACAATGGCTCAAGCCAACCCCACCTCAGGCTCAGCGCAGCACCGGAGCTCGTAGCCACCACCCGCTCCTCCTCCGTGCACCGTAGCATCAAACCCGACCCGCCTCGAACTCCGGCCGCCGCCTTGAGCTTCGCCCGTCGATCCCGGCCACCCCGACCCCGGTTAACTCCACCAAGAGCTTCGGCTCGTCCCCAGCTCCTCCTAGATGCCCTCCACGGCCCACTTGGTCGCCGGAGTGGCCAAAACCACTCTCGCCGCCGCGTCGGGCTCGCCGGCGGCTAGACGCCGGTAGCCGACTTTGACTTTGACCACGGGTGGGCCCTGGTTGACTCTCCTGAGTCAATGACAGGTGGGGCCTAGCCCTGTTAACTAAATAGGTTTAGTTTTAATTTAAATTTAGTTAAGCTAATTATACTGACACGCGGGACCCACTGTCAGGTTTGACCCGGACCATGTCTCGTTGACCACTGACGTCACACTGACGTCAGGCTGACGCAGTAATTGATTTTCTGGATTTAATTTAATTCAGGAAATTTCAAAAAATACCCCAAACTTCTAAAAATCATATAAATTCAACCGTAGCTCAGAATGAAATAATTTATATATGAAAAATGATCAGAAAAATATGAAGAATCTGTTTATGTCATGATCATGCATGTTTGAACAAGTTAACCTCACTGAATAGGATGAATCATGATTAGGGTAAATTATGAACTAGCATTTGGAGTTGGAGTTTAACCTTGTTTGAATTCCACTTCAATTAACTTGGCTAGATTTTGCATTAGATGAATTCAGTACCTTAACATGACATGTCATTCATGTGAATGTGCATTGCATTGATTGTGTTCTTTCTCAGTTGCCGGTGTTTGCCCCTCTCGATGAGACGACGTTAAACGATTGTTCGATGACACCGATGAAGAACTATATTATCTTCGAAGTGCCGGGCAAGCAAAACCCCTTGTCCATTCCGATATAATCCCACTCTCTCGCTCCTGCTCTCTTTTACTGCATTAGGACAACAACGATTTATCTGTTACTTGTCATGTAGCTGAACCCCTTTATCCTCTGCATGACTGTCATTCCACAAGAATTAGATGAAACCCACTAGCATGAGTAGGAGTTGTTTGAGCCTGTTGTGCCTACTCATTCATGCTTGTTTGTCATGCCTGCTTGCTTAGAGTTGAGTCTGGTCTGATTCATCGGGAATGAATTGGAATGGTGTGTGAACATGTCCCTCGTGTGTGAGCTAAGTGTGTGAATACGTTTTGGTAAAGGTAGCGGTGAGAGGCCATGTAGGAGTACATGGTGGGTTGTCTCATTGCAGCCGTCCTCGTGAAATGAGTTACGTGTTTGTGATCCATGAAACAGTTACTACCACGCATTGGGCCCGAAACCAATGGACCTCTCGGCTTCTTAACCACTCTTGTCCTCGGTCCGGGAGTTGCAAGTAGTTTACGGTGTTTGTAGCATCTTTGGGGCCGCCGCATAGCGCTGACCATAGGGGTGGGTTGTGTTGCGGTAGGCACCGTGGGTCTGATGTACCGATTCGCCTGCTTGGTGTCTCGGGAACCCTGCACACATCGTTCGGGGCTGTATGGGAAACCTCGCCGGACTCCTGCGGATGGAACCCGAATAGGCGATAAACCTGGACTAGGGACTTGAGTGTTTAGGTAGGTCGTGGCCGACACCCACGTTGGGCTTCCGCTTGAAGGTTGCCGAGTACATGTCGTGTAAACGGCGGTAAGTGGTGAGAGCGTGTGTGAAGAAGTACACCCTGCAGGTTAATATGATCTATTCAATAGTCGTGTCCACGGTAAAGGACTTCGGGTTGCCTATATCGGTTCATAGACAAGTGAAAGTGGATACCCTAAAATGCGCAAGATAAGCGTGAGTGCTATGGATGGCGTTCTCGTAGGGAGGCGGAGCGGGTCCATAGTGGTGTATTGATATGGTGAATATGTGGACTCGTGTGCGCCACCTCAAAAGAGTTACTTGCAGTCGTAGTTCAGGATAGCCACCGAGTCAAAGCTGGCTTGCTGCAGTTAAACTCCACCACCCCTTTTGATAATGATGCATATGTAGTTAGTTCTGATGTAAGTCTTGCTGAATAAGTTTGTACTCACATTTGCTTATTTTATGTTTTGCAGAGAGACTTCAGTCTCGCCATGAGTTCCGCTTGGACTTGACATTTAGCTTGTTACCTCAGCTACGATCTTGTGCCCTCGGCAGATCTCAGTAGGTAGTCAGGCTTCTGAGCCTTTTCATTTGTAGATGTCTGTACTCAGACATGTTTAGCTTCCGCTTGTGCTTTGACTTGTATGCTCTGAGTGTTGGGTCATGAGACCCATGTTTGTAATATCTCGCTCCTCGGATCCTAATGAATAAATATATGAGTCGTAGAGTTATGTTGTGATGCCATGTTGTATCTACACATATTGAGCATATTGTGTGTATGTTTGAAATGCTTGGTATGTGTGGGATCCGACAAACTAGTTGTTTATCCTTGGCAGCCTCTCATGTGGGGAAATGTAGTCTCGTGCTTACGAGCGATAGTAGTCCGCTTCTGACCCGGTTCACCGGAGTCCCGCTAGCCCAAAGACTACTGCTTGGGCGCTTGATCGGCGGCATGTGTTTCACTTCGTTCCTATGTCTGTCCCTTTGGGGAAATGTCACGCGGTGTTATTCGGAATCCTGCCTAGCCTGCTACAGCCCGGGATACCGGAGTTCTGTTAGCCCAGTGCTACAGCCCGAATTTATACGTTGATGACCGACATGCTCGATGTGATTCATGGATGCCTGTTCCCATGGGTTAGTGCCGCTTTGGGTTCACGACTAGCCATGTCGGCCCGGGTTCTCTGTCATATGGATGCTAGCGACGCTATCATATACGTGAGCCAAAAGACGCAAACGGTCCCGGGCCATGGTAAGGCGACACCCGTGGGAATACCGTGCGTGAGGCCGCAAAGTGATATGAGGTGTTACCGGCTAGATCGATGTGACTTGGAATCGGGGTCCTGACAGCTCTCGTAATTCCTCGGCTAACTCCTTTTGGTAAACCTTCGGTCATTAGTGTGTTGACATGGCTCTTGTGGCTCAACGCACCTGCTACTACGTTAGCCTTTCCGGGGTGATAATGCAATGTCATATCATAATCCTTGATGAGCTCCAACCATCTCCTTTGCCTGAGATTCAACTCCTTCTGCGTGAAGATGTATTTCAAACTCTTGTGATCAGTGTACACCTCACAATGGTTTCCAATGAGAAAATGTCTCCAAGTCTTCAATGCGTGCACTACGGCTGCTAACTCCAAATCATGTGTAGCATAATTCAACTCATGGGGCTTAAGTTGTCGTGAAGCATATGAAACAACTCTTCCCTCCTGCATAAGCTCTGCTTCCAGTCCTCGATGTGAAGCGTCGCAATACACCTCATAATCCTTGCGCTGATCTGGCAGAATCAACACTAGTGAGGTAACCAAACGTTTCTTCAACTCCTGGAAACTAGCCTCACATTCCTCAGTCCAATTGAACTTGGTATCCTTCTTTAAAAACTCCGTCATAGGCTTCGCAATCTTCGAGAAATTCTCAATGAATCTCCGGTAGTATCCTGCCAGTCCAAGGAAACTCCAGGTCTCTCCAATTGTCGTTGGCGCTTCCCAGTTTGTCACAGTGACAACCTTGGTGGGATCTACTGCTATACCTTCTCCGGATATAACGTGTCCGAGGAATCCAACTTCTTTCAACCAAAACTCACATTTGCTGAACTTGGCATATAACTGATGTTCTCTGAGCTTCTCAAGTACTAAACGCAAACGCTCCTTATGCTCCTCTTCATTCTTCGAGTAAACCAAAATATCCTCAATGAACACCACGACGAACTTATCCAAAAACTCCATAAACACCTTGTTCATCATGTTCATGAAATAGGCAGGTGCGTTAGTCAGACCAAATGACATAACGGTATACTCATATAGTCCATGCCTGGTGGTAAAAGCCGTCTTAGGTATATCCTGCTCCCGTATCTTTAACTGATGGTATCCTGATCGCAAATCGATCTTGGAAAATGCCTTAGCTCCTTGCAATTGGTCAAACAAGTCATTGATCATCGGCAACGGGTACTTGTTCTTAATTGTTACTTCATTCAATCCTCGATAATCAACAACCATTCTCAATGATCCATCCTTCTTCTCCACTAGAAGTACTGGCGATCCCCAAGGCGAAGAACTTGGGCGAATAAAATCTTTATCCAGTAACTCCTTAATCTGCTTCTTAATTTCTTCCAAATCTTGTGCGGGCATCCGGTACGGTCTCTTAGATATTGGCCCTGTGCTTGGCAACAGCTCAATCAGAAACTCAATGTCTCTATCTGGTGGCATGCCTGGCAACTCCTCTGGGAACACATCCTGGTAATCCTTCACCACTGTCACTTCCTCCTGCACAACTCCTGATAAGGAATTTACTTGTGTCCTCCTCGGCTCATGCTGTGACACATACTTGATTCTTCTTCCTTCTGGGGTGGTAAGCAAAATCGACTTACTGGCGCAATCAGTGTTCCCTCCATACTTTGATAACCAATCCATGCCTAATATCACATCCAATCCTTGCGATTCCAAAACTATTAGGTCCGAGGGAAACACATAGTTAGCAATCCTTAATGGTAATCGATCACACCATAGACTAGCCATATATTCTGCTCCAGGAGAGGTTACTAACATGGGTGACCTAAGGGCTTGGGTTGGCAATTTATACTTATCCACGAATCCCCTTGATATGTATGAATGCGATGCACCAGTATCAAAAAGAACAACTGCAGTAAATGTCTTAACCAAAAATTTACCTATTACTGCATCTGGCTGAGCTTCAACCTCCTCCACGGTAACGTGGTTCACCTGTCCCCTGTTGAAAGGGTTCGGCTTCTTCCCTGAGCTTCCATTGCCATTTCCATTCTGGGCTTCGGGACATTTATTGGCATAATGTCCAGTCTTCTGACACTTAAAGCAAGTGACTTGGCTCAGGTCTCTCTTGGCTGGGGTTGACGGGTTGGTGCGGTTTTGTCCATTGCTTCCTCCATTCCCGTTTCCATTCTTGGAACCATTATGATTGTGCGAGCTACCTCCTCCATGGGTATGCTGAAATTTTCCTCCCGGTTTCGGGGTAAAGCGTAGCTTCTGCTGAGCTCCAGAATTGTACTTCCCTGACCATACTTCCTCTTGAGGTTTTCAATCTGTTGCTGCTTTCCTTCAATCATAAGAGCATGATCTACTAACTCATGGTAGTTGTTGAAAGTTTCTACCATCAACTGCATGCTCAGCTCATCATTAAGTCCTTCCAGAAACTTCTCCTGCTTAGCTGCATCTGTAGCAACGTCATCTGGGGCATAACGTGCTAACTTACTAAAGTCCTCCACATCTTGGTGACGGTCGCCCTCCTTGGCGTAAGTTATAAACTCACGCTTCTTCATGGCCATAGCTCCTGCTGAAACGTGGGCAGTACGGAAAGCTTGCTGAAACTGATCCCATGAGACAGTGTCAATAGGGTGTGTGGCTGTGTAATTCTCCCACTATGATGCTGCAGGTCCATCAAGCTGATGTGCGGCAAAACGCACTCTCTCCGCATCTGTGCATCCTGCAGTGGTCAGCTCCCTTCCAACCTTGCGGAGCCAATCATCTGCAACAATCGACTCGGCGCTACTGGAAAACACCGGCAGATTTAGCCTCAAGAAACGAGTCAAATGGTCAACAGGTGGTGGTGGTGGTGGGTTGTTGTTGTTGTTGTTGCCTTGGTTACTCAGATTGGTGTTTGAATCAAAGCATTACGCTGCTAAATCAACTGAGTGATCTCCGGTGGAAAAACAAATCCAGTGTCGCGTCTCGGAGGCATCTGAGGGTTTTAGAGAAGATGAGAATATAGAATAGAATGAGGTCTAGTGAGAAAACACTACCCATATGCACATGAGACAAATGCAAACAATATTACTCCAATCAATTCAAACAAGGGCATACAACGGTCGAACTATCGCTACAAAAGTGCTTAGACTAAACTAGTACAATGGGGGAAATTCTACTACTGTTATGGTGGTCAACTAGAAAAACTGCTCCGATGAAGACTCCATGATATCTGCTCCAGCTTCATAAACATAGTCATCATCACTGCCGTCGGGGTCTGAGTTGGTGTCGTCGATGATGATATAGTTGTTCGGGAAAGTTGAATTCAAATGTATGCTAGTTCATAGGTAGCTATTTATAATGTTCATTGTGTAACTTTCGTATGTATAATGTGCTTGTAACGACCAGACCTCAAACAGTCTGATCTATGTGCATCAATGTCATCCCTGGATCAGTAATGCTGACACGCACAGTACTTGAAGGATTTATAACAGAGTAGCAATCACACACTTATTACATCAAGTGTCTCAAAAGAGAACTTATTACAATAAATATGGCTTAAGGCCATCTAATAACGATAACATCGGAAGGCTTCGAAGATAAGGGAGTCCATCAACTCCAACGGCATCACTGAGTATAGAACCACGACCTAAGGCACCTTACTCGTCGTCTGAAAAGTCTGCAACATGAACGTTGCAGCCCGAAAACGGGTCAAGACATGGAATATGCTGGCAATGTAACACATAGAGAGTAATATGAAAGAGTAATGCTATACTACATGCATATATGGCTGGTGGAAAGCTCTATGGTTACAATTTTGCGTAAAGCCAATTTTTCCCTACTGCAAAGGAATAAATTTTGTTTAACTATCATGGTGGTTGTTAAACATTGAGAATGGTTGACAGCATTCTTAATCCCAATTAAGCATCATCATTAAAACCCCAACAATATTATTTAGAGTAACATGATGAGATTCACATGATAATCCAAGTACTAGATACTCAAGATGTCCATAACCGGGGACACGGCTAACCATGATTAGTTTGATACACTCTGCAGAGGTTTGTGCACTTTTCCCCAAAAGACTCGATCTCCTGCGTTTGATTTCTCGCACTACATGATGTTTGAGAAACGGATGACCGAGACATAGTCTTTCAGAAGCGCTAGCACCTTACGAACGGGTAGACCGTACCATCCTACATCCCCTACAGCAGCTAGTCTACCACCGTAACATTTCGCATAACTTAGTCAACTATGCTAGAGCCTATAGTAGCTTGTGGCTGCACACGGAAGTTTCTAGCATTAATAATCACATGATCTCTTTGAGCCCGGGTGGCGGTCCAAAAAGAAACAGGCAATCCTGGAATACCCAGGTACCTCAATCCACCTAGATGTGTGTTTAAGTTGCCACCTTAAATAAACTATTAATTAACAATCTCACATCTGTCATGGATACACTCACCCAATCCAGGTCTACTAGCATAGCATGGCATAATAAGCAAACGTAGAAGTAACTCCCAAGGGTTTGATAATAAAACAGGTAATAGGTACTACCTCAACTACTTTCCCAAAACCCACACTTTAATTAGATCCTAATCATGAAATGTTTGAGGATTTGATCTAATGCATAAAAACTGGGTATGAAAAGAGGTATGATCAAAGTGTTACTTGCCTTGCTGATGATCCGCGAAACCTAGAAATTCAAAGTAGCAAGCGGCGCACTCCGGGTACTCTATCGCAAACAAAAACAAGCACACAATAAGTACTCCTCTAATGCACAGGTAAAACTCAAATAAAAGATCCAACTAGAAAGTTCAACTTAAGAACTCCGGTTTGCAAAAAGAATTAAATCGAACGAAGCAACGAAAGTCAAACGGCGAAAGAAACAAGCTTCGTTTACTAATATAGACCTAAGTCAAATTTTACAGAGGCAAAAACTTGTTTGAGTTGATTATTCGGAAAGAGGGTTCCGAGACGAAACTCTAGGCGCTTGAATCGCCTGATTCCGATAAACGAGCGAAAACTTATACTAGATCGAAAATCGGATCAGAAACCGCGATCAGAAAAATCGCGGAATAAATCCGAGAAAAAGAAAAACGACGAACAGACTAACGAACGAACGTTCGTTATCTGGATCTAAACGATGAACGTGTTCGTTAAAACGAAAGAACGAGCGAACTCTCGCTAATTAACCTAAACCGAAAAAAACCGATCTAATAAAAAACGGATCTAAAAAACCGACGAAAATCAACGGAAAGCCGAACGGTTTTTCTAAAAAAACGGCGGCGGCGGGGTCAACCTCAGCGGCGGGGTCAACCTCAGCGGCGGCTCCGGCGGCGGGCGGGCGGCGGCGTGGGCGGTGGCGCGGCTAGGGTTAGGCGGCGGACGCTGGGTTGGTCAAGCGTGCCCGGCGCTATTTAAAGACCCGGCCGGTGAGTCGTGGCGATTCTGACCCATAGTCGGTTCCCTGTTTTTTTAATAATTATGCGCAGAAAAACTAACGAAAGAAATACTAAACGGACTCCAAAAATCTTGAAATAAATTTTCCCCGGCTTATAAAATCAAGCCGGACAAGACGAACATTTATTTGGGGCCTAAATGCAATTTTGAAAAACGCGCATTTTTCCTAAATTCAAATAAAATAGCGATAAACTCCAAATAAAAATCTTATTTGATTTTTTTATTAAATCTTCAATATTCCTTTATTTTGGGAAACTCATTTTGTTCCCACTCTCATATTTTTATAATAGAAATAATTGAGGATAAAATAAATAAAATCAAATGATCCTATTTTCACAATTTGAGAAAACTCAAATATGAAAATAACGAAATCTCCAACTCTCTCCGTGGGTCCTTGAGTTGCGTGAAATTTCTAGGATCGAGCCAAAATGCAATAAAATATGATATGCAAATGATGATCTATGTATAACATTCCAAATTGAAAATTTGGGATGTTACAGTGCTTTACACACAACATGAACTATACTCACGTTTATATTCGATTGCTAAAGCGATGCATTGTCTGGAGTTCAAAATACTAACTATGTGGATCAATTGTGTCGAATAATAACATAGACATGCTCAAATTCGAGAGAATCTAGATGTCTGATGGATCAATGACCGTTCCTTACGCGAATTGCAAATATCATCATCCCATCCTAATATTTGGATACAATTTATATCTTTAATCAATGTGTACAGCAGTCTTGTACGTGTAGTTTCACTCTCCATCGGTGGTCTCTCACACATGCTCACACACTCTCTCCCGGGTGTCTTTCTCGCACACATGCTCTCGATATAACCCTCCCTCCCTCTCGTAACCATTTACGATTGTTTTCACTAACCTTTATCACAAGCACTCTTCCTCTCGCAAGCATACACACGCACAATCCCCATCGACCCTTTCTATATATATAGACCTACCCACATGTCTCCTGTACGCACATTATCTTTAGGCCTGTCTCTCACGCATTGTCTCACACCTCTCATCCTAATCGACGAGTATGATTCTAGCAGAGCATTCTGTAGGATGCCACTTAAAGTTAGGTTGGATGAATAGTAATATCAGAGATAAAGGGGTTACCTTAGTCCGAGAACCTAGGGTTACAAATCCTAGCCGGCTTTGTCAGTGGACATAGAGTCCTTCACAATTATGCTATCTTTGTCTTGTATGACTAGTCATCCATGGGTCTCCCTAAATGCGTCACGGGCTGACCAATGTGGCGCAGGACGGAACCGAATGAAGGGCCGCACCTCGACCCACCGGACCTCACGCGGTGACACACTCTCTGCCCCACGTCTCGTTATCTTCTCACACCCACACATACCAACACAGACACCACACACAGAAAATATATTCTCCTGGTGCCTCTATCCACTCCCCCCTTGCATATACACACTCAAGGGAATCTCTCGCCGTGATGTCATATTCGTATCTCTCTCTCTAGACCACTCTCAATTCTCGTGCTATCTCTCCCAGGCCCCCCTGTCGGCCCCTCTATCCATGCCTCTCTCGAATACGTAATACACACACATACCTCTCTAGGCCCTGCCAAATGCATCAACTACACATTCACACATGTTACATCACGTACCCCATTGATCTAAAAAGCCCTCTCTTCATGTTTATTTCCCATACAGCATTCCTTTTGAATAAAGTGTGGCCAAAAAAATATTTTAGAATTTCTACATATATACAACATTACAAAGTTATATGGAGGAGTATGAATGCTTGCATTCCATGGTGCCCACAATGATATTTATTCCGCACTATGAATTTGTATATTTTAATACTATATATAAAGTTAATCATAATAAAGAGAAATGAAGAGCATCTCTCTCTCCATCGCATACCCCCCCCCCCTACGCCCCTTTCACGTACGCACACAAACTATCTCCAGGTCCTCTAAAAGTAAGCCCCCAGCACATTCACACATGTTTCATCTTTCTCTCGCGATATATACAGTGACGATCATTGTATTTGAAGCGAAAGCACAATACGTACATTGGACTTCAGAATCCACTCATTACGGTCACCACTTATGTTTTGTGGTTATTATACATCACAGGCTCACCGTACAACTCTGTATTTGCTCAAGACACGACTAGTTGACCAGTCAAACACTACACGTGGCACCTCTAGTGTTACATCACATTATCTCGCTACCATTGGGCCCACCTGTCGGCTTGTATCTACTCTACATCTACACTCTTATAAAATACTAGCAAGATGCCCATGCGTTGCACGAAACATCAAGATGTATTTGTATGAGTAGTTTATCTTGTGGGAGAAAAGGATGAACAAGGGAAGGCCTTATTTGCAAGTGTGGAGAGGGGTGTGGGTATCTTTTTGCAAAATTGTCATAGTTTGCTTCCTATTCTTCAGATATAGATCGGACCGCCTATATTGTAGGATGACAGGCACACGATCATCACCGACTATGCTTTTTATAAGAGTAAGGATAAAATACACTCTTATAAAAACAGAGTTGGTGATGATGGTGTGCCTGCCATCCTGCAATATAGGCCGTCCGATTTATATCTAATGGATAGGAAAGAAACTATGACAATTTTGCAAAAAGGTACCCACACACCTCTCCACATTTGCAAATAAGGCCTTCCATCGTTCATCCTTTTCTCTCACAAGATAAACTAGTCATACAAATGCATCTTGATGTTGCGTGCAACGCACGGGCATCTTGCTAGTAAGAATTAAAACTAACGACAAAAAAATATTGGACGGTGGTTCGTAGTCATGACCCGTTGGCTGGCGGACAAGGTGGCCTTGTATTGGTATGCTGAGCCGTCTGTTTTAACACACAGGAGCTGGTGTGGTGATTATACACACACACGCACGCATGCACATGAACTGCATGCACGAAACACTCACACGAACACATGCACCCACGCACGCACGCAACACTCACACGTACACACGCAGCCACGCACACACGCAACACTCACACGCACACACGCATGCATGCGTGCACACACCAGTACACCACACGACCAACACACACTCTCACGCTCAAGTGCTCAACCTACACGTGCATGCGCACACATCAGGCCCTGACAGACACATACACAACCAGGTGATTCCCACGCACGGAGTGGAGTCTTGTCGCGCCTGCGTAAATTTGTGTTTATCTAACCTTTTCCCTATGCGAACTGACAGGTGGGATCCACTAGGAACGTGGTCAATTTAACTAGTCAACATGGTGCCACGCAGACTATTTGGCCGGTCAACAGAGTGCAATCCGATGCTGAACCGTGAGCAAGTGACCGTATAATTACCGCAAAACATATATAGTGACCGTAATCAGCTTATTCTGAAGTTCGGTGAACGTATTACGCTTTTCTCTCTGTAGGCCCTCCAAAACTACATCTCTACACGTTCTCACATGTTACATCTAACAACTATGCAATACATATTGTTACTACTACTACTACACTCTAACACAATAAATCATATGTGTTTTTAGTTTTACTAGATATCATATTGTTACTTAATTATTCAGTTTGCATACATTAAAATTGCCTTTGAAATGTATGGCCAGTATCGTATATCGCGCAGGAAAAATCCCGCCCTTTCCTGTTTAATCAGGTTTGTATCGATGGATCATGTGAAATAGCAAAACTATAGTACTATATACAGTACAAGTGACAGTTCACTAGGCCGTCGTGTCGTGTACTCCTCCGTCGTAAGAGTGGAGCGCTCGCTTTCATAAATCTTCTAGTCCCTTTTGCCGACATGTGGGGCATCAAGCTACCGGGTCCACGTGCCATACCAGAATACAGTGCAGAGCAGCCGGGGTGAAGCACCAAGTCATGGCGCCGGCGTAGTAATGAGAAATGAGGCGTCAAATCACAAAGCTGCACCGTTCCTGCAGTTAAGTTGGAGGGACGAAGTAATAATGCTAAAAGAAAGAAGTTGGAGGGACGAAGCAACCATTATTTCACTCGTTGCTGAATCCGCTTCTCCCTCATCTTCTTCAAGTTAACCACATGTTACTTCTGTCATTGTTCTACCTCATGTGGGAAGCGGATCGGCTTGGAAAAGCACTGACACGTGGGACCGCATGTTAGCAAACCGCCAAGACAACGTCCTATAAAAATAAGAAACCCCCCTGCCATCCGCGCGGCAAAATCACCTCCTTTTTACTAATCTTGATTCTATAATTTTTTAGATCAATATAATTGAGATTTGTATAGATAGCACACAGGAGCAAAATCAGTTGGTACTGTTAAGGGCATCCACAATGTGTAGCCAAATGTGAAAATAGCTTTTGGCAATGTGGGAACCATTGTGGACGGTGTTGCCAAAGCCAAAAGGATGGAACCGAATCTCCCTGATTGATTGATTGAAGGAATATAAAAATGCAACGTCTCTCCTCTTTCTCCCGTGCTTGGACGCATGTACAGTATAGAGGACAAAGTCTACTCCCCTGTCCCTTCTATCACAAATCACAAAGCAGTGAGGCATCAAATCACAAAGCACGGACAAAGCAACCATCATTTCACTCTTCATTGACTCTGCTTCTCCATCGTCTACTTCGAGAAACCATCTCGCCGCACTAAGGTGGACGGACGACGCTATTGTGTATGAGTAGTACTAGTACATTTACACTTCCTTTGGTTCAACGGACTTCCTGGATGCAAATAAGGCGGTTGTCTCGGCTTGCAGGCGGCACTTGCGAACGACTTATCGTGGTATCTTCTACCTCTTGAGCATTGCATTGGTTTTCCCTTGAAGAGGAAAGGGTGATGCAGTAAAGCAGCGTAAGTATTTCCCTCAGTTTTTGAGAACCAAGGTATCAATCCAGTAGGAGATCATGCACGAGTCCCTCGCACCTACACAAACAAATAAAATCCTCGCAACCAACGCAATAAAGGGGTTGTTAGTCCCTTCACGGTCACTTACGAAAGTGAGATCTAGTAGATATGATAAGATAATAGTTTTGGTATTTTTATGATAAAGATGCAAAGTAAAATAAAAGGCAATACAAATAGCTAAGTGTTGGAAGATTAATATGATGGAAAATAGACCCGAGGGCCATAGGTTTCACTAGTGGTTCTCTCGAGAGCATAAGTATTACGGTGGGTAAACAAATTACTGTTCAGCAATTGACAGAATTGAGCATAGTTATGAGAATATCTAGGTATGATCATGTATATAGGCATCATGTCCGAGACAAGTAGACCGACTCCTACCTGCATCTACTACTATTACTCCACACATCGACCGCTATCCAAAGATGCATCTAGAGTATTAAGTTCAAAAGAACAGAGTAACGCTTTAAGTAAGATGACATGATGTAGAGGGATAAACTCATGCAATATGATATGAACCCAATCTTGTTATCCTCGATGGCAACAATAAAATACGTGCCTTGCTGCCCCTACTGTCTCTGGGAAAGGACACCGCAAGATTGAACCCAAAGCTAAGCACTTCTCCCATTGCAAGAAAGATCAATCTAGTAGGCCAAACCAAACTGATAATTCTAAGAGACTTGCAAAGATAACCAATCATACATAAAAGAATTCAGAGAAGATTCAAATATTGTTCATAGATAAACTTGATCATAAACCCACAATTCATCGGTCTCAACAAACACACCACAAAAGAAGATTGCATCGAATAGATCTCCACAAGAGAGGGGGAGAACATTGTATTGATATCCAAAAAGAGAGAAGAAGCCATCTAGCTAATAACTATGGACCCGAAGGTCTGAGGTAAACTACTCACACATCATCGGAGAGGCTATGGTATTGATGTAGAAGCCCTCTGTGATCGACGCCCCCTCCCGCGGAGCTCCGGAAAAGGCCCCAAGATGGGATCTCACAGGTACAGAAGGTTGCGGCGGTGGAATTAGGTTTTTGGCTTCGTATCTGGTAGTTTGGGGGTACGTAGGTATATAGGAGGAAGACGTACGTCGGTGGAGCAACATGGGCCCCACGAGGGTGGAGGGCGCGCCTAGGGGGGGGGGGATGGTGGTAGGCACGCCCCCTACCTCGTTCCTTCCTGGTTGATGTCTTGACGTAGGAACAAAGTCCTTTGGATCACGTTCGTTTCAAAAATCACGTTCCCGAAGGTTTCATTCCGTTTGGACTCCGTTTGATATTCTTTTTCTGCGAAACTCTGAAATAGGCAAAAAACAACAATTCTGGGTTGGGCCTCCGGTTAATAGGTTAGTCCCAAAAATATTATAAAAGTGTATAATAAAGCCCAATAATGTCCAATACAGAATATAATATAGCATGGAACAATAAAAAATTGTAGATATGTTGGAGACGTATCAAGCATCCCCAAGCTTAATTCCTGGTCGTCCTCGAGTAGGTAAATGATAAAAACAGAATTTTTGATGTGGAATGCTACTTGGCACAATTTCAATGTAATTCTTCTTATTGTGGCACGAATGTTCAGATTTAATATGATTCAAGATAAAAGTTTAATGTTGACATAAAAACAATAATACTTCAATAATGCTAACCAAGCAATTATGTCTTATCAAAATAACATAGCCAAAGCAAGTTATCCCTACAAAATCATATAGTCTGGCTATGCTCCATCTTCCCCACACAAAATATTCATATCATGTACAACCCCGGTTTTATCCAAGCAATTGGTTCATACATTTTAACGCGCTTCAGCCTTTTCAACTCTTACGCAATACATAAGCGCAAGCCATGGATATAGTACTATGGTGGAATAGGGTATAATGGTAGGGATTATGTGGGAAGACAAAAAAGGAGAAAGTCTTACATCAACGAGGCTAATCAACGGGCTATGGAGTTGCCCATCAATTGATGTCAACGCAAGGATTAGGGATTGCCATGCAACGGATGCACTAGAGCAATAAGTGTATGAACGCTCAAACAAAAGAAACTAAGTGGGTGTGCATCCAACTTGCTTGCTCACAAAGACCTCGGACATTTTGAGGAAGCCCATCATTGGAATATACAAGCCAAGTTCTATAATGAAATTTCCCACTAGTATATGAAAGTGACAAAATGAGAGACTCTCTATCATGAAGATCACGGTGCTACTTTGAAGCACAAGTGTGGTAAAAGGATAGTAACATTGTCCCTTCTCTCTTTTTCTCTCATTTTATTTTATTTTATTTGGGCCTTTTCTCTCTTTTTTATGGCCTCTTTTTTTTTAGTCCGGAGTCTCATCCCGACTTGTGGGGGAATCATAGTCTCCATCATCCTTTCATCACTTGGGACAATGCTCTAATAATGATGATCATCACACTTTTATTTACTTACAACTCATGAATTACATCTCAATACTTAGAACAAAATATGACTCTATGTGGATGCCTCCGGCGGTGTACCGGGATATGCAATGAATCAAGAGTGACATGTATGAAAGAATTATGAATGGTGGCTTTGCCACAAATACAATGTCAACTACATGATCATGCAAAGCAATCTGACAATGATGGAGCGTGTCATGATAAATGAAACGGTGGAAAGTTGCATGGCAATATATCTCGGAATGGCTATGGAAATGCCATAATAGGTAGGTATGGTGGCTGTTTTGAGGAAGATATAAGGAGGTTTATGTGTGATAGAGCATATCATATCACGGGGTTTGGATGCACTGGCGAAGTTTGCACCAACTCTCAAGGTGAGAAAGGGAAATGCACGGTACCAAAGAGGCTAGAAAATTGCGGAAAGGTAAGTGTGCGTATAATCCATTGACTCACATTAGTCATAAAGAACTCATATACTTATTTAAAAAAATTATTAGCCCTCGAAGCAAAGTATCACTACGCATGCTCCTAGGGGAAGGGTTGGTAGGAGTTAGCCATCGTGCGATCCCGACCACCACAAAAAGGATGACAATCAATAAATACCTCATGCTCCGACTTCGTTACATAACGGTTCACCATAAATGCATGCTACAGGAATCACAAACTCCAACATAAGTATTTTTCAATTCCACAATTACTCAACTAGCACAACTATGATATTACCACCTTTATATATCAAAACAATTATCTAGTATCTAATTTCTCATGATATTATAATTAAAGAAAATTTCCATGCTGTTTTCAGACTCTCAAAATAATGTAAGTGAAGCATGAGAGATCAATAGTTTCTATAAAACAAATCCACCACCGTGCTCTAAAAGATATAAGTGAAGCACTAGAGCATTCTAATAAGTTCCAATTTGTGTGCGATTCTCTCAAAAGGTGTGTACAGAAAGGATGATTGTGGAAAACTAAAAAACAAAGAGTCAAATAATACAAGACGCTCCAAGCAAAACACATATCATGTGGTGAATAAAAATATAGCTCCAAGTAAAGTTACCGATGGAAGTATACGAAAGAGGGGATGCCTTCCGGGGCATCCCCAAGCTTTGGCTTTTAGGTGTCCTTAGATTATCTTGGGGTGCCATGGGAATCCCAAAGCTTAGGCTCTTGCCACTCCTTGTTCCACAATCCATCAAATCTTTCACCGAAAACTTGAAAACTTCACAACACAAAACTTAACAGAAAATCTCGTGAGCTCCGTTAGCGAAGGAAAACAAAACGCCACTTCAAGGTACTGTAATGAACTCATTCTTTATTTATATTGGTGTTAAACCTAATGTATTCCTACTTCTCTATGGTTTATAAACTATTTTATTATCCACAGATTCATCAAAATAAGCAAACAACACACAAAAACAGAATCTGTCAAAAACAGACCAGTCTGTAGTAATCTGTAACTAACGCAAACTTCTGGAACTCCAAAAATTCAGCCAAAATAGGACGACCTAGAAAATTTGTTTATTGATCATCAGCAATTGGAATCAATATTTTATCAGGTTCTGGTGATTTTTAACAATTATTTTCGTGAACAGAAAGTTTCTGGAATTTTCAGCAAGATCTCATAACTATCATCCAAGAAGATCCTATAGGTTAAACTTGGCACAAACACTAATTAAAACATAAAAACACATCTAACCAGAGGCTAGATCTAATATTTATTCCTAAATAGAAGCAAAAAGCAAAAAAATAAAAATAAAATTGGGTTGCCTCCCAACAAGCGCTATCATTTAACGCCCCAGCTAGGCATAATAGCAAGGATAGATCTAGGTATTGCCATCTTTGGTAGGCAATCCATAAGTGGCTCTCATAATAGATTCATAAGGTAATTTTATTTTGTTTTAGGGAAGTGTTCCATGCCTTTTCTTAACGGAAATTGGAATCTAATATTCCCTTCCTTCATATCAATAATTGCACCAATCGTTCTAAGGAAAGGTCTAACAAGAATAATAGGACATGAAGGATTGCAATCTATATCAAGAAAAATAAAATCTACGGGCACATAATTCCTATTTGCAACAATAAGAAAATCATTAATTCTTCCCATAGGTTTCTTCATGGTGGAATCTGCAAGGTGCAAGTATAAAGAGCAATCATCAAAATCACGGAAACCTAGCAAATCACACAAAGTCTTTGGAATCGTGGAAACACTGGCACCCAAATCACACAAAGCAGAGCACTCCTGATTCTTAATTTTAATTTTAATAGTAGGTTCCCACTCATCATAAAGTTTTCTAGGGATAAAAACTTCCAACTCAAGTTTTTCTTCATAAGATTGCATCAAAGCATCAATGATATGTTTAGTAAAAGCTTTATTTTGACTATAAGCATGTGGAGAATTTAGCACGGATTGCAACAAGGAAATACAATCTATCAAAGAGAAATTATCATAATTAAAATCCTTGAAATCCAAAATACTGGGTTCATTAATATCTAGGGTTTTGATCTCTTCAATCCCACTTTTACCGATTTTTGCATCAAGATCTAAAAACTCCGAATTTTTGGAACGCCTTCTAGGTAAAGGTGGATCATATTCAATCCCATCATTATCAAGATTCATATTGCAAAACAAAGATTTAATAGGGACACATCAATAACTTTTAGATCTTCATCTTTATTTTCATAGAAACTAGAAGAACACGATTTCACAAAGCAATCTTTCTTAGCACGCATCCTAGCGGTTCTTTCTTTGCACTCATCAATGGAAATTCTCATGGCTTTGAGAGACTCATTGATATCATGCTTAGGTGGGATATATCTAAGTTTCAAGGTATCAACATCAAGCGAAATTCTATCAACGTTCCTAGCCAATTCATCAATCTTAGGCAATTTTTCTTCAAGCAAAGCATTGAAATTCTTTTGCGAATTCATAAATTCTTTAACACTAGTCTCAAATTCAGAGGGCATCTTATTAAAATTTCCATAAGAATTGTTGTAGGAATTACCATAATTATTAGAGGAATTACTAGGATATGGCCTAGGATTAAAGTTTCCTCTATACGCGTTGTTACCAAAATTATTCCTACCAACAAAATTCACATCTATAGATTCATTATTATTCTCAATCAAAGTAGATAAAGGCATATCATTAGGATCAGAAGAAACACTTTTAGTAGCAAATAATTTCATAAGTTCATCCATCTTTTCACTCAAAACATTAATTTCTTCTATCGCATGTACTTTTTTATTAGTGGATCTTTCATTGTGCCATTGAGAATAATTAACCATAATATTATCTAGGAGTTTAGTAGCTTCTCCTAAAGTGATTTCCATAAAAGTGCCTCCCGCGGCCGAATCTAAAAGATTTTTAGAAGCAAAAGTCAATCCGGCATGAAATTTTTGTATATCATCCACAAATTCAAACAATGTGTAGGGCAATTACGTAACATTAATTTCATCCTCTCCAAAGCTTGTGCGAGATGTTCATGATCAAGTTGCTTAAAATTCATAATATCGTTTCTAAGAGATGATCTTAGCGGGAGGAAAATACTTACAGATAAAAGCATCTTTGCACTTATTCCAAGAATCAATACTATTTTTAGGCAAAGACGAAAACAAAGCTTTAGCACGATCTCTAAGCGAAAAAGGAAATAGATTTAATTTAACAATATCATTGTCCACATCTTTCTTCTTTTGCATACCACACAAATCAACGAAGCTATTTATATGGGTAGCGGCATCTTCACTAGGAAGGCCGGCGAATTGATCTTTCATGACAAGATTCAAAAAAACAGCATTAATTTCACAAGATTCAGTATCGGTAAGAGGAGCAATCGGAGTGCTAAGGAAATCATTGTTGTTGGTATTGGTAAAGTCACACAATTTAGTATTATCTTGAGCCATCGTGACAAGCAAACAATCCAACACACGAGCAAACAAGAAGCACGCGAAAAAAGGTGAATGGAAAAAGAGAGGGCGAATAAAACGGCAAGGGTGAAGTGGGGGAGAGAAAAACGAGAGGCAAATGGCAAATAATGTAATGCGGGAGATAAGGGTTTGTGATGGGTACTTGGTATGTTGACTTTTATGTAGACCTCCGCAAGCAGTGCCGTAAATCCTTCTTGCTACCTCTTGAGCTCTGCGTTGGTTTTCCCTTGAAGAGGAAAGGGTGATGCAGTAAAGCAGCGTAAGTATTTCCATCAGTTTTTGAGAACCAAGGTATCAATCCAGTAGGAGGACACGCATGAGTCCCTCGCACCTACACAAACAAATAAAATCCTCGCAACCAACGCAATAAAGGGGTTGTCAATCCCTTCACGGTCACTTACGAAAGTGAGATCTAATAGATATGATAAGATAATATTTTTGGTATTTTTATAATAAAGATGCAAAGTAAAATAAAAGGCAATAAAAATAGCTAAGTGTTGGAAGATTAATATGATGGAAAATAGACCAGGGGGCCATAGGTTTCACTAGTGGCTTCTCTCGAGAGCATAAGTATTACGGTGGGTAAACAAATTACTGTTGAGCAATTGACAGAATTGAGCATAGTTATGAGAATATCTAGGTATGATCATCTATATAGGCATCACGTCCGAGACAAGTAGACCGACTCCTGCCTGCATCTACTACTATTACTCCACACATCGACCGCTATCCAACATGCATCTAGAGTATTAAGTTCAAAAGAACAGAGTAACACTTTAAGTAAGATGGCATGATGTAGAGGCATAAACTCATGCAATATGATATAAACCCCATCTCGTTATCCTCGATGGCAACAATACAATAGGTGCCTTGCTGCCCCTACTGTCACTGGGAAAGAACATCGCAAGATTGAACCCAAAGCTAAGCACTTCTCCCATTGCAAGAAAGATCAATCTAGTAGGCCAAACCAAACTGATAATTCAAAGAGACTTGCAAAGATAACCAATCATACATAAAAGAATTCAGAGAAGATTCAAATATTGTTCATAGATAAACTTGATCATAAACCCACAATTCATCGGTCTCAACAAACACACCGCAAAAGAAGATTACATCGAATAGATCTCCACAAGAGAGGGGGAGAACATTGTATTGGGATCCAAAAAGAGAGAAGAAGCCATCTAGCTAATAACTATGGACCCGAAGGTATGTGGTAAACTACTCACACATCATCGGAGAGGCTATGGTGTTGATGTAGAAGCCCTCCGTGATCGATGCCCCTCGTGAGCTCCGGAAAAGGCCCCAAGATGGGATCTCACGGGTACAGAAGGTTGCGTTGGTGGAATTAGGTTTTTGGCTCCATATTTGGTAGTTTGGGGGTACGTAGGTATATATAGGAGGAAGAAGTACGTCGGTGGAGCAACATGGGCCCCATGAGGGCGGAGGGCACGCCTGGGGGGGTAGGCGCGACCTCCTACCTCGTGCCTTCCTGGTTGATGTCTTGACGTAGGGTCCAAGTCCTCTGGATCACGTTCGTTCCGAAAATCACGTTCCCTAAGGTTTCATTCCGTTTGGACTCCGTTTGATATTCTTTTTTCACAAACTCAAATAGGCAAAAAATAGCAATTCTGGGCCGGGCCTCCGGTTAATAGGTTAGTCCCAAAAATAATATAAAAGTGTATAATAAAGCCCAATAATGTTCAAAACAGAATATAATATAGCATGGAACAATAAAAAATTATAGATACGTTGGAGACGTATCAGTCTCCCTCAATGGTGTTCCCCGTCGAACGCACTTCGCCAAACCACAACGTTTGAGATATCGTCGACGTCACCGCAATGGGGAAGGAAGTGAAATATAGTTACTACCTCCATTTTTTTGTACACAAGGCCAGTATATCAAAATTACAATTTGCAAAAGGCCACTAACACTAATCGAGGCAAAATTGATGGGGTTTGCCTCGTACAAGCAACCAAGGACATTAATATCCCCTGCATGCATGCGGAAGTGAGAAGGTTGGTTTGCATGGCGCTGCATTAATCAAGCAATGAGGAGTGAGATGGTTAGCTCTTTGGGCTTTGGAGAAAAAAATACGCATTAATTGACACGTGAAACGAGGATTTGTATATCCCACGAAGGAAAACCCCGCCTTTCTTTTTTAATACTAGTACTCCTAGTACGTAGTACTACGTACTTATCCTGTTTGGTTCTAGGCCTTGCATTGCCATACTTCGCCACAAATTTTTGCCAAGCTTGCCTAAAGTTTTCAAAATGGAAAGGAGGTACACTTGCGCACGGCTGTCGCGGTCGCACCGCACCCTCACACGGTTGCTCCTGCACGCCGCGATCGCATCGCACTCTCACATGCACAGTCGCTCCTGCACGCTGCAAACCCAACCAAGGGAACGCACCCTCACTGACACGTGCAGTCGCATGTGAACAAACCAAACTCATCCATCCTATCGCTGACACATAATTTTCGTTCATAGAGTATGTTTAACCAACCGCATGTTAGGGAGTATCCGTACGGCCCGTGTGGTGGTCTGTTGGGGAAGAAGAAGAGGTGAGGAAGAAGGGTTAGGAGACGTAGGATATTCATCCAACCGCCTGAAATGGTAGACTGACCTAAGTCAGGCGACTTGCATAACAATATATGTTTTTACACAGCAAAAGATTCGTAAAAACAACAACATGAAGAAAAACTATCACTGCTCGTTGAACGAGACGGCCTCGTCGGCTTTGGCTGCCGGCGCGAACCAGCCGTAGCTGCCGATGTGTGTCTCCGCATCGTGGCTGTCCTCGGCCTCCATATACTCGTTCACGCGGAGCGTGCGGGCGGTCTGCACGGACGAGAGCACCGCCTGGTTCAAGTCGAGGACGTTCGGTTTCGCCTGCAGGAGGGCCTCGATGGCAGCGGCATCCGCACGCTCCGCGTTGAGTCGAGCCTCCGCCGCCCGGTTCAAGTCCAGGACGTCCGGTTCCGCCTGTAGAAGGGCCTCGATGAGAGCGGCATCTGCGCGCTCCGCATCGAGTTGAGCCTCTGCCGCCCGATTCAAGTCCAGGATGTCCGGTTCCGCCTGCAGGAGGGCCTCGATGGCAGCGGCATCCGCGCGCTCCGCCTCAAGTTGAGCCTTCGCCGCCCGGTTCACATCCACGACATCCGGTTCCACCTGCAGGAGAGCCTCGATGGCAGCGGCATGTGCGCGCTCCGCGTCGAGTTGAGCCTCTGCCTCCCGGTCGTCCTTTAGTATCGCCAGGTTGAACCGCTGGTCCGCCTGCACCATGGGGGACTCGGACGCCGGCACGAATTCGACGTCCATCGTCTCATACCCATGGGGGCCCTTCTGCGCTGCGCCCTCCGCCATGAACATTGCGGCGCACCATGGCTGTCCGGCGAACTAGGGGACGCTTGATGCGGGCTAGGGGATCGAAAGGTGGGGGAAGGGGCTGGATATTAGGCGTGGTTTTAGGGCAGTGGATGGCGTAGGCCGAGCAGCGAAGGTTCTGGTGTGAATAGTGGTTCCGGTGACGACCGGTCAATCTGTTTTCACTGTACATCGCTCTTGTCGCATTTGCATTGCAGCCTGGCACGCTGGACCCTCCACGTCGCTCACCGAATGGAACGTGCTTCGTCTTGCGTTTTCGCTCGCTTGTGGGACCGCAGTTGAGAGCAAACCGACGTCCCTCCCCCTCCCCCGCCCGTGTCATTTTATGCGGAGTAAATAAAAACAGAGGGAGTATACTACGGATGAGGATCCCCTGATGTGGCCGAACCCATTGAGTAAGTGACATGCGGGGCCTAGCAAGCATGGGGTCCGCCAGCAAGTGACCGAAAGGGAGGGTAAGGCAGGGATACATATGTGAAAGAAGCTTCCAATGATATAATTTTCACATTATACATCTCATGTACTATTAATCTTGTCAATAGTCAAATGCGGTTTTGAAAAACGCATTAGAGCATGGTTAATAATATAGCTAGTCGATGGCTATAAGGAACTGCCATGTCATCTATAGCAATCATCTATTATATGCACTCATACAGTAGTGTGGGCTATAAGGTTGGCTATTTCCCGCAAAAAAATTTATAAGGTTGGCTATTTGTGACGCCCTCGATTCAATCGTACACTAATCATACACGCAAATGTGTACGATCAAGATCAAGGACTCACGGGAAGATATCACAACACAACTCTAGACACAAATTAAAATAATACAAGCTTTATGTTACAAGCCGGGGCCTCGAGGGCTCGAATACATAAGCTCAAAAACACAAGAGTCGTGGAAGCAACAATATCCGAAATCTGAGACATAAGTTAGACAAGTTTGCCTTAAGAAGGCTAGCACAAAAGCAACATCGATCGAAAAGGCAAGGCCTCCTGCACAGGAGCCTCCTAACTACTCCACGGTCATCCGCGGCCTCCACGTAGTAGTAAGCATCGGCGGTGGCATCGCCTCTGGCTCCAACATCTGGTTGCATCAACCGGAAAGAAGAAGAAAGGGGAAAAGGAGGAGCAAAGCAACCGTGAGTACTCATCCAAAGTACTGCAAGCAAGGATCTACACTACATATGCAACATTATCAAAGGAAGGTCTGTATATGTGGACTGGCCTGCGAAATGCCGTAATAGAGAGAAGGCCTAGTCCTATCGAAGACTAGCATCTTCTGGAAACCACCATCTTGCAGCAACCGGAAGGAGTAGAGTAGCATAAGGTAAAGTAGTAGTAGTGTTATCAACCTCGGCCGGAGATCCTTTCTCGACTCCCTGTGAGAAAGAAATCCCAGAGCCATACTATCCAGTTATCATCACAATCAAATCCTCATCACCATCCAATTCTCATCACAAGTATCCAGTTCTAGTTGTATCGATCTGGATACAACTCCAAGTGTCCGTTACCGTAGGACAGGCTATCAATAGATGTTTTCTTCCCTGCAGGGGTGCACCAACTTACCCACCACGCTCGCTTAACTCCGCCGGACACACTTTCTGGGTCATGCCCGGCCTCGGCCAAACAATACGCCGCAACCCGACCTAGGCTTAATACAGAGGCCAAGACGCCGGACTAAACCTATGCCCCCAGGGTCATGGGCCATCTCCCCGAACTCCCGTGCATGTTGCGTGGGCGGCGGTGAGCAGACCTAGCTACCTCCTTCAACAAAGGCGGCGCCACGCAGTCCAACCCGGCAGCGCCGCTCGATCGGCCGACGCCTATTAAGCTTTGGCTGATGTATACGACCACGTAACGCCTTACTATGCCCACGTGATGGTTAGTGCTATCAGGCTAGAGGCCCCTCGGATCAAATATCCAAATCGTAGTGGATTAGGAACGCGCGGTAACAAGCAGAGACTCACGAATATGTGACCCCGTTGCTCCGTCTCGAGGACTTGCGGCAAGGGCTAGGAATGCCCGCCACGCCTCGTATTTATCTCGCGGGCACCCTCCGTGTCAACCCGACTCCACATCACTGCAATTAAGCTCGCGCTGGTACCCCTCGTGGTCGACCCGCCTTTAGTAACATGGCTCGGTGTAAAGTCATAGTAATCATAGTAATCGTGTGTCTAAACATCAAGGAAAACCCGAGGAATCACCCCGGTGAATTCCACTCAATGTAGTCATCAAGGTGAACGTAAGAGGATTCACCCTCGAGGTCCACACTTGAGGGGTTGCACGATGCAGTCGTGACGGAAGTGGTTAAAGAGGAAATCACCCTCGATGACCACGACCGAATAACTACACTACAGGGTTAACATCAGAAGTGCTAATGAGGTCTCACCCTCGACACTCGATAGTAACCCAGTAGTGTCGAGCAACTAAGGGGAAAGTGATGTGCGGTGTCGGGGCCTGGTCTTCGATCCCGTTGATCGGGTCTTCTGATTATCCAGCGAGGCAGTCGGGACAAAGTGGGGTTCACTGATGGATCTCTAAGCAACCTATACTAAGCAGTTTAGGATAAGCAGGTAAGGTACAACAGCAGATACAAAAGCAGGCTATGCAACAGAATAGGAGCAAACAATAACAGTAGCAAAATCTAATGCAAGCATGAGAGAATGGAATGGGCGATATCGGGATGATCAAAGGGGGGCTTGCCTGGTTGCTCTGGCAAGGAGGGGTCGTCGTCGGCGTAGTCGATCACCGGGGCATCATCGGCCTCGGGGTCTACCGGACAGAAGAGGGGGGAGAAACAGTAAATACACGCAAACATATGCATAACAAGACAATAAGCGGGGCTAGAGGTGTTCTAACGCAGCGCTAGGCGATACTGGAGAAGGGGGAAAACATCGGGGAAAGTTTTCACGGTCCCGGACGTCTGTCAGACAGATGAACCGGAGGGGGAAGTTTGCAGGTTTGCTATGCTAGGGACGTGTGGCAGACGAACGGACCACGTATCCGGATTCGTCTCGAAATTCTGAGCAACTTTCATGTAGAAAACTTTTTCATCCGAGCAACGGATTATTATCTATGATTTTTCAAAGATTTAAACAATTCCTGAAATCATTATTAATTCGGAAAAAGGTGAAATTGCTATGTGCACCCGGCAGAGTGTACACAGCAGGGTCACTAGAGGATGACAGTGGGTCCAGGGGGTCCCAGTTGACTCAGTCAACAGTGCAGTCAACAGTCAACTGTTTGACTGTTGGTAGTCAAAATCAGCAGATGGGGCCTAGATGTCATACACACATATCTTGCATTTCTTTTTAAGTGGATATTTAGAGGGGGTCCACATCATTTGCACTATACGTAACCACCGATTAGATTAACTAGTAGGAGTACTAATTAGCTAACGGAGAGCCGCCAGCCACCACACACACACGTAATACACGCACGCACAATACGCTCTGTTTTTTGCTAACAAAAGATAGCCTTTTGTGATTTTCATAGGATTTATTCCATGCATCAAATGGATTTGGTCCAGTGGGGTAAAATGGAGTTTGTCAAGTAGACTACCTACTCATATTATTTTTACCACTGTTAGCAGTTGTTTAATTGCTGATTAGAGGCTACCAAGGGAGCTAGTCCGTGTAATATTCGCAAAGCTAGCCATATAGCTACACTAATTAGAGGCAGCAGTAGATTCAGCAGAGCAGCATCGGCATGCACATGAGTTGGGCGCAGGGCGCTGGCGCTGACGGCGTGAGCCTGGGCCGCCGAGCGACGCAGGTGAGGGGCTGATGCAGACCGCGTTGCAGGCGGCCGGATGCGTGGCAGGCCGCGGCTCACAGCGTCCGGAGCGCGACAACGCCGGGGCGGACGCGTGCGTCGAGGTGTAGCCGGACGCAAGGCAGGCCGCGACAAAGAGCGGCTGCGGGCGCGCTGCGAGGAGCAGGGGCACGAGGATGGGTAGGCGAGCCTGCGCTCGGACGCAAAGCGTCGGCCATGGCGGCCAGGCTCATGAGGACGACGATACGGGCAGATCGAGCAAGGAAAAGAGGGGATGGGGAAAGGATCTCTAGCAACGGGCGGATGGAGTTCTCGGGAGGCCGTGGAGGACGGGACGACGTAGATCGACGGCGAGGACGCGGCGGCCGTAGCTGAGGAAGAAGGTGCAGACGACGTGGTGGCGACCTCCCAGCTCCGATCCGGAGTTGTAGTCGATGAAGGCAGCTCTCGCGGGGCTTCTGGACATGGAGAGGTGGCTAGGGGTGCACGGTGGCCACGGTGGTCGTCGACAACGGCGACGACGGCGCTGGGGGCGAGCGGATCTGAAGGGGGAAGGAGGTGGATCTGAGGGGCGAGGGAGAGCGAGGTGAGTGGGAGAGGGAACCGAGGAGGCGTGGGCGTGGCGGCCTTATCCTCCCCGCGGCGCCTGTAGCGGCGTGGCCGGCGAGGTGGGTTCGGCGGCGACACCCCTGTTGCGGTCTGAGACCGAGGAACAGGGCGTGGGAGAGACTGGTGTGAGCGGGGCAACTGGGCTGGCTCGGGTGGGTCAGGTGGGCCAGTCCAGATGGGTTCGGTCCAGGGAAGGGGTTGCTCTCTCTCTCTCTCCTCTGACTTTTCCTTTTTCCTTTTCTTTAGTTTTCTTTTATTTGCTCTGTTTTGCATTTTTCTTTTAGTACCAAATGAGTTTTGTTTTGAACAAAACTTGGCACATAAAACTAACACAATACCTTAAGATGGAACAAAAAGTTTGGGGTCAAAAGGAGTTGCCTAATCAATTTTCGAAATTGAAAAAGGCTAATTTAAATGCTGCTCGAGCACTGAATAAATTCCCATGGGCATTTTGGGAATTCAGAAGAGGTTGGTGTCAACATGACAGTGATCAGGGAAATTTATAGGATAAGGTGAACATTTTAGTTTTACTGCTCAAAGAAAATAATTTATTCGGCTTATTTTAATTGTTGAAGAAGGCTTTGATTTTTACCAAGTGGCAACTTGGCTTAACTAACATGATGACATGGCACCACTAAGAGGAGTTTACTGTAGCATGACACACGGGGTGTTACACTTTTGTATTAGTACTTTTTTCCATCTCCTCTCCATCTCTTTCTTCATATTTATTGTACGTATTTAACTAGGAATGCGTATGTAGCTAGGCTCTTGAATGAGAGATCACTCCCCTTACTTTTTCACATATGTCTCCTCCACATAGGCCCTATATAAATGGAAGGAGGGAGTACAACTATGAGCACTGCAAACTCTAGTACAGATGTTGTCAGTACTCCACTAGTACTCTTGGACGATGAGCTTAAAAAGTTACTATTGGACTGGCTATACGTGGTGAAATCCTAGTAGGAAGAGCATGCGCGAGAACAAGCACATTCACGTGGTTGAAAACAAATTGGAAACCATCTCGAGTACAAATCTAACAATATTGATTGGGCGTTGTTGAATGATGATACTTTTTTTTTATCAAAGTATAGATACTTTGACTACACATAAAACTTATATGTAAACTAGAAAGGATAGGAGGGAGTATATTGTACGTTCAAAAACGAAACGAACATTGAATACCCTTTATATATGATTTGCGGATCCTATGATCACCGGTTCAAAATTTTGAATCCGCCTTAGGTATCACACATGCCCCCACTCATTCTCTCTCGATTTCATCTCGGGGTCCGGAGATTGATTGAAAGAGGACTAGGGTGGGTGAGGGAGTCCTGGATTAGGGGGTGTCCGGATAGCCGAACTATCATCGTTGGCCGGACTCCTGGACTAAGAAGATACAAGATTGAAGACTTCTTCCCGTGTCCGGATGGGACTTTCCTTGGCGTGGAAGGCAAGCATGGCGATACGGATATGTAGATCTCCTACCATTGTAACCGACTCTGTGTAACCCTAACCCTATCCGGTGTCTATATAAACCGGAGGGTTTTATTCCGTAGGACGAACAACAATCATACCATAGGCTAGCTTCTAGGGTTAAGCCTCTCTGATCTCGTGGTAGATCCACTGTTGTACTACCCATATCATCAATATTAATCAAGCAGGAGTAGGATTTTACCTCCATCGAGAGGGCCCGGACCTGGGTAAAAACATCGTGTCCCTTGTCTCCTGTTACCATCCGCTGGGCCTTCGATTCGGGACCCCCTACCCGAGATCTGCCGGTTTGACACCGACATTGGTGCTTTCATTGAGAGTTCCTCTCGTCGCCATCCTTAGGCCCGATGGCTCCTTCGATCATCAACAACGACGCAGTCCAGGGTGAGACTTTTCTCCCCGAACAGATCTTCGTATTCGGCGGCTTTGCATTGCGGGCCAATTCACTTGGCCATCTAGAGCAGATCGAAAGCTACGCCCCTGGCCATCAGGTCAGATTTGGGAGTTTGAACTACACGACCGACGTCCACTGAGACTTGATCTTCGACGAATTCGAGCCACAACCAAGCGCGCGCCAAGATGTCTCGATGGGCACGATCTAGCTCGCCGCCCGAACAGTGCCCTCGAGGCTACACCAGCGTCGCTCCGACCCTTAGCTCGTAGAGCGACTACCGATCGAGGATTTAGTGGTTGGACACCGCCTCGGGGCTACGATCTCTCTGGCGATTGAGTCAACTCCATCCCTGTCCTTTGCAAAGACCGTGACTCCAAGGTCTTTGGACTCCTCTCTCGGACTCCAAACCCTCGCGCCGCCAATCGAATCCAATTGGCCGCCGGTTATGGATTTCACTACCGTGGACATCTTTCAGCACTCGCCCTTTGGCGACATCCTGAATTCACTAAAGTCTCTCTCTTTATCAGGTGAGCCCTGGCCGGACTACGGTCAGGAAGGTTGGGATGTGGACGACGAAAAAATTCAACGCCCACCCACCGCCCACTTTGTAGCCACTGTCGAAAGCTTAAACGACGTGCTCGATTTCGACTCCGAAGACATCGAGGTATGGACGATGATGTAGGAGACAACCATGAACCAACACCTATAGGATACTGGACAGCCACCTCATCCCACGATGTATACATGGTGGATACACCTAAAGGAAGTGACGACGAGGAACAAAGGGACACTACGAAGGATAAATCCCTCGAAAAACAGTCAAACGGCAACGTAAACGCCGCACCAAGTCCCGCCGACAAAGACGGCAGCGCCGCATTGCACCCAGCCATAGAGCGAAGGCGAACCGGTGAGCATTTAACATGCTATCGAAAGCAAACCGTCAACAGGACAACTTGGATAAACAACCCGTCCCGGCGAAGATAACAGTCCGGACGATCTCACGGCGGATAAATTGTTGGAGCAGAACAACCTCCACAAAAGGCTCGCCGCCATCAACGCGTAGCCTAAAAAGCGTAAGCGGAAGCTCAAAACAGCGGAAGATGCACTCAGAATCAGATGGAGCAAAGTACTCAACACCACAGAGAAATACGGCGGCGATCGCCAAACAAAGAGCTACCCAAGTGCAAATTATCTGCCCGAATTCGATGAGGAGGCCATAGAGCCCCGCAATCAAAAAACAAAGAGGCCGCCCGGCCGGTTAGACGACCACATGGCAAATATGGAGCGGCAAGCGGCGCCCGCACAAGCCGCACGCGATCCGCATAAGGAGTCGCATCAAAAGGATGGCCCAGTTAGGTCCATCTATGGGCCGAGAAAGCAAGCTCTTCCAAGCAATGCAACACGCCAAATATCCGAACATCACGGCACACCCAAATATAGGGGCTCTGCACACCCCTTGTGTTTCACCGATGAGGTGCTGGATCACGAATTCCCAGCGGGATTCAAACCCGTAAACATAGAGGCATACGACGGAACAACAGACCACAGAGTCTCGGATTGAGGATTACATCCTCCACATACACATGGCTAGAGGAGATGATCTCCACGCCATAAAATACTTAGCCCTCAAGCTCAAAGGGCCAGCTCGGCATTGGCTCAAAAGCCTCCTCGAAAATACCATTGGAAGTTGGGAAGAGCTCGAGGATGCTTTTTCGCAAATTTTCAAGGGACTTATGTCCGTCCTCCGGATGCAGACGATTTAAGTCACATAACTCAACAACCCGGAGAGTCAGCCCACAAATTCTGGAACAGGTTCCTCATCAAAAAGAACCAAATAGTCGACTATCCGGACGCGGAAGCCTTAGCAGCTTTCAAACACAACGTCCGAGACGAATGGCTCGCCAGACACCTCGGCCAGGAGAAGCCGAGAACCATGGCTGTATTAACAAGCCTCATGACCCGCTTTTGCGGGGGAGAGGATAGTTGGCTGGCAAGATGTAGTACCAGCGACACAAGTACATCCGAAGTCAGGGATGGAAATGGAAAACCACGACGTAGCAAGGACTAGCGCCGGACAAAGGGAAACAGCCCGAAGAGCACGGCAGTCAACGCCGGATTCAGAAGCTCCCGGCAGAATCATAAAAAACTGCCCCTCAAGGACAACAACGACGAGCTATCCAACCTAAACAAAATCTTGGACAAAATATGCCAAATCCACAAGATTCTCGGGAAGCACGCAAACCATACCCACAGAGATTGTTGGGTCTTCAAGCGACCGCAAACTCAATGCCGAACACAAGGGCTCGACACACCAAGCAAGGACGATGACGAACCCCACAAGCAGAAAGCACCGAAACAAAAGAATTTCCCACAAAAGTCAAAATAGTGAACTCACTTCAAGTGACAAAAGGGAAAAACAGAGCGGCGCCCATAGAAACACGCGCCGCACGGTCTATCCCAGCAGAGTCCCAACGATGGTTGTCAAAACCGATCACCTTCGATCATCTGGACTATTCCAGAAGTATCCGGAACGCAGGATGGACTGCCTTGATATTAGATCCTATATTCGACGGACCCCAATTTACACAAGTCCTAATGGACGGAGGTAGCGATCTAAACCTGCTATATCAGGACACAGTCCGCAAAATGGGGATAGACCCAACCAAAATTCGCCATAGCAACACCTCCTTCAAAGGGGTAATGCCAGGCCTATATGCCCATTGTATGCGGGCTCTCATCGCTAGAAGTTGTGTTCGGCTCATCCGACAACTTCCGCCGCGAAAAGATAACCTTCCACATCGCCCCATTCGAAAGTGGCTATCAAGCACTACTGGGGCGTGAACCTTTCGCCCACTTTAACGCAATACCGCATTATGCATCTCTTACACTTAAAATGCCCGGTCCACGCGGCATCATCTCATTATAAGGGAGTATCAAGTGTTACTCGAAAGACGGAAGAACGTGAGACTGCCTTGACAGCCCCACACTAATCCGGCTCCGCTAATCAAAGCTCCTGAATAGGTCATTCGAACCCCGGACATGGCTAGACGAGTCCGACGTAAACATATAAACGCCTACTAGCGGCATACCCCCGTACAAGGGGCTGCACGCATGTACAACAAGTTACAATAAAGCTCAATTTTATTCACTTTTCGAACCGTACTCTGTTTATTTAATATAAAGTACATTTTTCGCACGATCTTTTTTTCTTTTCAACTAAGTTCTTCTCTTTTACAGATGAACACCGTGCTACACCCGTCCAGGATACGGCACAACGGAGACACAGGCGCAGACGTGCAGCAGGGACCCGCCGCAAGGATTCTTTTCAGATTAAGACCTTGCGTAAACCTTTTTTACTGTCTCTTGTTGATACACATCCCCTGGTATCTTACTATAACCGAGGAGGAGGCTGGCGTTTTGGCATCGGCCGCACCAGAATTTTTATGCGCGTGCACGGACACCAGGGCTTAGGGCATTATTCTGCCTGCTCTCATAAAGACCGAATACCTTACGAGTGTTCGGCGTCTCGAGTTAGGCCTTACATGCATCAGCTCGAATCATGTCTTTGGTCAAATGTTGGGTTTCCCGGCTCACGTGTTTTGCTGCCTTACGTTCCGTTCTATCGGCTAACGCGGCACCAGGAGAACTCTTGTGATTGTGCCCGGTTCGCCGGTGAGCACCTTAGTTGAGAAAGCCTAAAACTGAGTGTATTGATATAGCGTGAGACTAGTCAACCACTCGATGACCCACCGGAATGTTTAGAATTCCCGCATTAACGAAGGACTGCTTTCGGTCAGGCACATACGCCGCCCGAATTCGGGAGAGCGCGATGCCCCTAGGGGCTATATAGTAGCCCCACCATTGAACTCCTACGGCTAAGTGAAAGTGATAAAACATTATAGTCCGGTTGCCTAGTTTGCTACGCTATCACCTCCTTTACAGGACCAAGACGTTGGATTAAGTGTGAAAATGCACCTTTTTGCAAACACCCCCGCACTATGTGTGTCGGTGTACTAGAGTAGGGGTACCCTAGTATCCCGTGCATTGCAGACGATTCTTGACACCAGCGGCAGGTTTGCCTCGCCACCGCTAAGATCCTCCGTGGCTCCTTTGGAGCCATTCAAGAACAAAGTATTTGGCTAAGAAGACAAGGCCCCGGCAAGAGGAGCTTGCCGGGAAGGCCACTCAAGGCATGCAGAAGACAAGGCCCCGGCAAGAGGAGCTTGCCGGGAAGGCTCGAAGCGCGACAAGCCTCCAGACGCGACAAGGATTCGGCCGCGGCAAGCAACCTCTCTCCATCCCCGCTCCAGCTCATCCAACAACGTATCGCCCTGGGACCATTCCATGCCAGCGTGTCAGAAGGCTGTGCAGCCAATGGAGGAAAGCAGCGATAAGCGCCGACAAGCTTGCCATCGCTATGAAGCGGTGGCGCACCTGACGGTCTCTCGCTTTGTTTGGGCGACATCGACGGGCATTTATTGCTTTTGTCCCTTGCCGTCGAGTTAGGTATTTTGCATCGCATAATCGCTCGAGTAGGTGTACCAACTCCTGTTTTACATTTGTACCCTCGCCTATGTTGCCACTCCGTCGGAGACCCTTGAGCATATAAAAGGAGGCCCATGCATAGCGTAGAGGAGGTTCGGTTCATTCGACTCACTAGAGACCAGATACGCTCACGCTTAGGTTTTGTAGCTCGCATCGCTTCCCTCGCAAGAACACAATACATCAAACAAGCAGCAGTAGGAGTTTTATCTCTCTGGAGAGCTCCGAAGCTGGGTAAACTACTCGTGTGCCTCGCCTCGATCCGCTCTTCGTGCGATCTCCGCCCCCCTCCGAACCACAAAGGGGCCTGGTCCGCCGGCCCCATAGGTGTTCGTGGGTACAATCAGCCTGCCCCGACATCTTTGGCGCGCCAGGTAGGGGGCGTCGAGGCCGTGTGAATCTGATCCGACGTTCACACGAGCAGCGTCCTCAACATCTTCCTCAACATGCCACCGAAGAAGAAGGCTTCGGCGGCAGCAGAGCCGTCCGTGTCGTACCCACCCTCACCGCAGCAATCGGGTGGTGGGGCAGACGCCGGCGGAGGAACGGGCGCCGACGAAGGTGTTCGCGATGTTGCCAAGTCCAAGGACAAGGCCCCGCAAACCTCGGCGTCCGCGCATCCCCGCGCCCATCTCAGAGATCGCGGGACCAACAACGTCATGGCGTTCACAATGCCATACGTTCGCTGGATCGAGACCCTCAAGACCAGCATGCGCGCCAACATGCTGGCACGAGTGAGATACGGTCGCTGGGCGGGTGCTGCTCCTTCTAATGTAGTTAGAAGTCCGAGCATATCCGCTCCTCGCACCGCTCGCCAATGCCACCCACTACTCCGGCAGAAGCTCTGGCGAGCTCACCGCTCCTCGACTACCCTCCAACGGCCAACAAGGTCGACGAGTGGAGGGCCACTATCCGAGCCTCATCGGCTTTGCCAACGGCGACGCTCGCGGCAACCAACGCCATCATTGCCGCGGCAAGACGACAAGGCACGAAGTCGGTGGCGGCGAGACTATCGGAGGTGCAACCACCATGCACTCTCCGCCATCGAAGGCCAAGATCGCCGACTCACCGGATCCACCTCGACAGCGACTCCACCGCGTCGCCGGATCCATGAGCTCGCCGCGATCAGCGCCAAGTTCTTCATGAGCGACAACAAGAGGACGCCGAACTCGCATCGAGCGCCGGAGAGAAGCGCGACGTCGATCCGACAAAGCGCTGGGCCTTCATTGACATGCGCTACCGGAGGAGCCAGCGACTTGCCGTGACGCGTAGGTTGCCCTGCGTTCACTGCGTGAGCTGCGGCAAGTCCAAAGGCTCTGAAAAACTTCAAACCAGACGTGCCGGAGAAGTATGATGGCAGGACGCATCCGTCGGAGTTCCTCAGCATCTACACTATCGCGGTGCAGGCTGCGGGGGGACGGGACGACAAGATCCTCGCCAACTACTTCCCGCTCGTGCTCAAGCCCAACGTCAGATCTTGGCTCATGCACTTGCCGGACAGCTCCATATCCTCTTGGGCAGATCTGTGCCATCAGTTTGTTGGCGCCTTCACGGGTGGCCACAAACCTCATGGCCAAGAAGAGTGACCTTCATCTGCCGCCCGGAAGGAAGGAGAGTCCTGCGCAAGTTCATTCAGAGATTCAGCCGTGTGCACTACAACATCCCGGATGTCCACCCTGCCGCGGTGATCGGCGCGTTTCATCGTAATGTGCGGAACCGCAGGATGAGGGAGGAGATGGCGATGTGCAAAGTCAAGGACGCCGATTGAGCTGTACGCCTTGGCCGACAAGTGTGCACGCTACCGAGGAAGGGAGGAGACTCCTGTGAGAGAATGCGGAAGCGAGATCGGCGATGAGGAGGCCGCCCGGCAAAGAAGGGTCGTGGCGAGGCAACATGAAGAAGAAAGGTAGAGAAGTGCTAGCTGTTGAGCAGTCCGGCAACGGAGGTGGCGACAAGAACGCCAAGGCTGGTGGCTCCGGCAAGGAGGTTGCCGCTGACGCCAACCACCAGTCGGTGGCGGACGCCGACAAGCAGGACGGCTCCGGCAAGCAGTACTGCAAGATCCACCGCACCAAGGGCCACGACCTCCAGAGCTGCAAGAAGGTTGAGCAGCTTGTCGAACAGCAGAGGGCTGAGTACGAGCGGTGCGACAAAGAGAAGGCCAGAAGGTGCTTTGGGGGAGCAAGCAAGAAACGTCCGGCCGGGAGGACGCCTCGGCAAGGCCAAGCAACGGCAAGGAGATGACCTCCCAGCGACGCGACAAGGATGAAGATGATGACGACGACGAAGATATGGAAGACGACGACGCCGATGAGCAGGAGTTTGAAAGCCACAGAGGTCCTCTGCATTGATGATGAGGTGCTTCCTGCATACCTCCCACCGCCAACTCAAGCAATGGATGCGGAGGTCAATGCAATGGAACCATCCGTAGAGTCACGCAAGCCTCTGAAGTGGTCCAAAGCATGCCTATCGTCTTTCATATTGAGGACCACCCCGATCGCGCATAATCATGCGGTCGGGTGCTTGCCGATGTTGGTCTCACCAACCATCCGCAACCTCAAGGTCACCAAAATGCTAGTTGACGGCGTGGCGGCTTGAATCTGTTCTCCTCCGCGGTGCTCCGTAAGCTTCAAATCCTCGACAATGAGCTCGAAGAGACCGGCACCTTCCAAGGAATCAATTCGGGAAGGAGCAAGCGAAGGGAAGATTACGTTGCCGGTAACATTTGGCGTGAGCTGAACTTTAGGGTGAGAGGGTCACATTCGACGTTGCCGATTTCCCATTGCCTTCCAATGGGATACTTGGCCGCCCAAAGACTCGCCAAGTTCATGGCAGCCTCTCACTACGCCTACATCTTACTCTAGATGCCAGGCCTGATAAGCGTCATCTCTGTCCTTGGCGACTAGAAGGATGCCCTTATCTATGCCGACAAGATCTACCGGGATGCAGCAGCCGCGACAGATTGCCAAACACTTGCCCGCTGAAGCTCCCGGGGGGAAGAAGACAAATTCCAAGTCCGGCAAGAGCTCTGATGCTCACTCCGGCAAGCGCACCTCTTCGGAGTGCTGCGCTACCGTCGAGGACGCACCATCGAGCTCCACCGGCAAGTGCAAGAAGATGGTAGCTCCGCCAAAGACCAAGAAGGTGCCCGCCAAGGAGGACGGCGACATCGGTGGTACCTTTACCATCAGTGCCTCTCTCGACCCTAAATAGGAAGGCGCGCTCGTTGCTTTCCTGCGGGCGAATGTCGACGTGTTTGCATGGCAACCGTCTGACATCCCCGGTGTTCCCAGGAAAGTGATTGAGCACCGCCTGGCCATTTGTCCTCATGCACGGCCCGTCAAGCAAAAAGTCAGGAAGCAAGCAGTGGAACGCCAAGAATTCATAGCAGAAGAGATCAAGAAACTGGAAGCAGCAAGCCTTGTCAGAGGAGTGCTCCATCCTACGTGGTTGGCCAATCCTGTAGTCGTGCGCAAAGCAAATGGAAAATGGAGACTTTGTATTGACTTCACGGATGTTAATAAAGCTTGTCCGAAAGATCCATTTCCCTTGCCGCACATTGACCAGATTGTTGACTCCACGGTTGGATGTGATTTGCTTTCGTTTCTTGATGCATACTCAGGATACCATCAGATCTTCATGGCTGAAGAAGATGAGGAGAAGACCGCATTCATTACACCATGTGGCACATACTGTTTCATACGGATGCCTTTCGGTTTGAAGAATGCTGGTTCAACATTTGCAAGGGTAGTCCATGACGCTTTTGAGCCGCAAATGCACAGAAATGTAGAAGCCTACATGGATGACATAGTGGTCAAAAGCAAGGACAAAGCAACTCTGGTTCAAGATTTGGACGAAACCTTTGCAAATCTGCGCAAGATCAACCTCAAGCTCAACCCCGAAGTGCGTGTTTGGAGTCCCTTCCGGCAAGCTTCTCGGGTTCTTCGTGTCTCAACGAGGGATTGAAGCTAATTCCGACAAGATCAAGGCCATTGAGCAGATTGAAGCACCAAAGCGCGTCAAGGATGTACGAAGACTTGCCGGTTGCGTAGCTGCTCTCAGCAGGTTTATTTCTAGGTCTGCTTTCGGTAGCGCCTGCCGCTTTTCAAGATTTTGAAAAAGGCAGGTCCAATGAAATGGACTCGAAGCGGAGGCTGCGCTGCAGGACTTAAAGAGATACCTGTCCTCCACTCCAACACTTGTCGCACCTAAACCACAAGAGAAGTTGCTGCTATATATAGCAGCAACCAATCAAGTGGTTAGTGCTGCGTTAAGTAGCGGAGAGGGAGGCGGATGACGAGCCAGCAACCACGGCAAGCACATCCAACGACAAGCGAGGCTTCACGACAAGCTCTGGTCCCGACAAGGGCGAATCAGCGCAGACGCATGACCAGATGCGAGAAAAGGATGGTGCAGCGCCCAGTCTACTTTGTCGATTCCCTCCTGCAGGGGCTAGGTCAAGGTACTCTGGTGTGCAAAATTGCTTTTCGGCCTCCTCATGGCCTCGAGAAAGCTGCGCCATTACTTCCAAGCACATGAGATCCACAGCTTGTCACTCGCTTTCCGGCTGAAGAGGATACCGCAGAATCCAAAAGCAACGGGCAAGATTGTCGAGTGGGCATTGGAACCATCAAGCTTTGGTCTCAAGTTTGAAAGCACATCAACTATCCAAAGCGGGCGTTGGCAGAATTCATAGCAGAATGGACGTAACGCCGGATGAAGAGATTCCGGAGACGAGCATTCCCGTCAAGGAAGCAAGCAAAGAGTGGCTGATGTACTTTGATGGTGCCTTCTCGGCTGCAAAGGCGCCGGTGCCGGCGTGCTGCTTATCGCACCCACCGGAGAGCACCTCAAGTACGTAGTCCAGATGCACTTTCCCAAGGAGCAAGCAACAAACAATACTGCAGAGTATGAAGGTTTGCTTGCCGGTCTTAGGATCGCAGTGGACCTTGGGATCAAAAAGCTTATTGTCAGGGGTGCCTCACAACTTGTCGTCCGCCAAGTGAACAAAGATTACCAGAGTCCGTTGATGGAAGCCTACGTTGATTAAGTGAGGAAGCTAGAAGAGCACTTTGACGGCCTGCAAATGGAACATGTTCCAAGAGCTCGTAATGATATTGCTAACGGCTTTGTCAAAGTCGCTGCACTTAAGTTGCACAATGGAACCAGGGATTTTCGTGCTCAAAGCGACTCGATAACCGTAACACCATCAACTGGACAAAGCAAGAAGAGGAAGTTGATCTCTGGTGACTACTTTCCGGCAGAGCTTCCCGAAGCCGTCATTGCGAAGGTCCCCAAGATCAACACCAACAGTGCTGAGGGGCAGTCCGCTCCGACAAGCCACAGGGTTTGCTTCATTGAAGCAGACGCTTCCGACAAGTTTTGCTCCGGCAAGCTTGCCGGGGAGCGTCAAGTTCGGCGAGCCGCGAGTTCTTACCGTGAAGCTGATGCTCCGCAGCGGCAGATGTGCCTTTGGTCCTTGTTGTCGAGCCGCAAGCTCCAAAGCATGGGCGCAGCAGATTGTCCATTTCCTTGAACAGAGAACTTCCCGAAGAGCGAGAAGAAGCGGAAAGAGTAGCCCGGCAATCGGTATGTACCAATTTGTCGACAACATACATCTTTGATGTAAGAAGACTCAACGGTGTGAAATTGAAGTGTATTCCTGTGGAAGATGGATGAAGCTTTTGGCGAGAGATACACGGAGGCATATGTGGTCACCACATTGGCGCGAGAGCACTTGTCGGCAAAGCTTTCCGGCAAGGTTTCTTCCGCCGACAGCCCTCCAGGATGCAACTGCACAAGTAACCAAGTGTGAAGCGTGCAGTTCCATTCCAAACAGATACACCAACCAGCTCGGGCTCTCCAGGGCGATCCCTTTATCCTGGCCATTTTCGGTGCAGGGGCTCGACATCCTCGGCCCCTTCCCCGAGCTGTCGGGGGCTTTGAATACTTGTACGTCGCCATCGACAAGTTCACAAAGTGGCGGAAGTGGAAGCGATGAGGAAGGTGACGGCGGTCAGTGATCAAGTTCTTCAGTCGATTGTTTGCCGTTTGGAATCCCTAACGGGATCATCACCGACAACGGCACACAATTTACGAAGTCGCACCTTCATGCAAGACGTCCAAGATCTTGGCGCCAAGGTGCGCTTTGCTTCCGTTGCTCACCCGAGAAGCAACGGTCAAGCGAAGAGGGCAATGCTGAAGTGCTGCGGGCTCAAGACCAGAACTTTCGACAGGCTGCACAAGTGCGGAAGAAACTGGATCGAGGAGCTGCCGGTGGTTCTTTGGTCGATCAGACGACGCCAAATCGAGCCACCGCCGTGCACCTTTGCTCTAGTCTATGGAGCAGAGGCAGTTCTCCCCACGGAACTCGTGATACGGATCGCCTCGAGTGCTCGCTTATGATGAGCTTGAGCAAGAGCAGCTGCGACAAGATGACGCCAGCTGCTCCTTGAGGAGGATCGTCTTCACCGTGTCGCGAGCTGCTCGCTACCAAGAAGCTTTGCGTCGCTACCATAGCCGCAGAGTTAGTGCCGGAAGTCTCGAGGAAGGCGACCTTGTTCTTCGGTAGCGTTTAGTCCGCCAAGAATTCAAACAAGTTGACGCCTTGAAGTGGGAAGGCCCTTATCGGGTGAAACGAGTCACTAGGCCTGGCCGTCCGCTTTTGAGACCGAAGATGACATCCCGGTGAGCAACTCCTGGAACATTGAGCATCTTCGTAAGTTTTATCCATAGGCGCGGTTGCGGAACCCGTTCGGCAACCACCTTTTGTACAAGTCTTGCCGCTGTTGCATGTAATCCTTTGTACAAAGCGGGCGCAGACCCGTGCATCGATAAAGCTCATGTGTTGCGCACAACTTGTCAAATTCATGCTTTCATCATTTTATTGCATGTTTTGGCTAACACTTTGTGCAAAGCAACCACACTCGGTAAGCAAAATCGAGTCACCGGGCTCCATAACTTTATTTCCTCTTCTTTCTCTTTTCTCAAAGAAAGGAAGGCTCTCACAGCACAAGTTAACCAGGGGGGAAGGAGAAGATAATACTATGGACCAGGCACCGCTCGAGGAAGTTTCGCTTCATCGGGAAGCAAGAGAGTAAAGCTAAGTTGCCCAAGTTTGAGCAATCAATTTTTAAATTTTTAAGTTATCTTCCTCGAACGATAGTACTTTGTATGGAAAACACAATGCGTAGAGGAACCAACTCATGAGGCTAGTCGGCGCCCTTACTTTGTTTCGGGTCCGCTCAACAACTTAAGTGAGCTGCGGCTAGTCGCGACAAGGGTGCTTGTCGGAGGCGGCACCCAAGCCGGCTGCCGACGTTCCGCACTCGGCCTTCATGACAAAGGTGCCCGCGACAAGTCCCCCAAATGCGTAAGGCGAAGCATTACAAAGGAAGGAATCAAGTAGAGGAAATAACGTTGCATTGATCGCCTAAGATAGAGTATATTACAAAATAACTTGTCGTTGGTCTAACAAAGTGTTCTAAACATGATCGGCAGCGACAAGGGAAAGATAAAATTGGCGGCCTAGTCTACGCGGTCGCCATCAATCCGCTTGATCTTGTTCACCTTGTCCACAATGGGTGCGACAAGGGCTTTGAAACTCCTCCACGTTGGCATCTGGCGGCAAGGATCTCGAGGATGCCGTTAAGGTTGAGGCCCGGATTGCGGAAGGCCGCCTTTGTCAACACCTTCTCGAGGGCTCCTGCACGTATCTGGCGTGATTCCTCGGCCAGCTGCTTTGGGACCTCTTCCCGAGTCGGCTGGAGACCCGTCACCATGCCTTTGAAGAATAAACTGAGTTTGGCGCTGGGTTGGAGATGCTCGTCGGAGGAGTATGCAAGGTCCGTCATCCCAGCTCCATCATTTCGTTGTGGATGTCGGCAGCGGTGTCCACAAGACCTTCACCCGATGCTCCACGCTCTCCCTCAAGGCGCTCTGGGTGGAGGCAACATTCACTAGCAGCTCCTCCTTGGCCTTGATCGTCTCCAACAAGCCCACCTCCCGCTCTCTGGCACCGTCCAACGTCTGCGTCAGAGTGGTCAGCTTCAGCTCAAGATCCGCCTTGGAATCCTTGGCGGCATCGAGCTCCTTGCCCCTATCAGCGGACGACTCTGCGGCTCGCCAAGAGTGTAGGCGTCCTTCTCGCTCATGCTTGAGCGCTGCAAGCTCTTCGCCCGCTCTTCTTGAGGCTGGCCTCGGTATGCCACCTTCGCCTTCAACTCTTCCTTGGCGGCCTCGGCGGCTGCGGCGGCATCCTTCGCTTCCTTAAGCGCCCGCCAAGTGGCTCCTCGCGCGGCAAGGTCTTCTTCGTGGCTGTCCAGGTTGACCTTCCGCTGCGCCAGCTCGCTTTCTGCGGAGAGCTTCTCGGCAGCCGGCCGCTGCTCCTCCTCGGTGCGGCCTTCTCAAGGATGAAGGCCGTGCGCTCTTCTGCAAGTTGCCCCAGCGCTTCTTTCGTCAGCGGAGAGTTTCTTGGTTGGCGCTCCGAGCTCTTCTGCGCTTCTCCATGTCCGCTCCTGCCCTCGCGACAAGTGCTTCCGGGACTCCAACTTGGCTTGCCGGGCGCGGTAAGCGGCAAAGCAGCTTCTTCAAGCTGCTCCTCCTCGAACTTCGCCCGGCTGCTTTGCTGCTTGGCGCGTCCACCAGCGTCGGCCAATGAGGCGAGTAGCTTCGCCGTCGAAGGTCTCTCCTTCGACCGGCGCCTGAGCTTCGGTTCCTGTGGGAGTTTGATGAAGACACCCTCGCCCGGCCTTGGTGAGGCGCGGGCTGAGGCTCCTTGGAGCTGGCCAGCTGCAGCGGCGGCGAAGTCGGCTTGTCGGTGTGGCGCTGGCGCTCCCTGCGGCCTCGGGGCCGTCGGTCGCGATCGCCGACCCTCGCCAGCTTCTGCGTCGGCAGCCTCGGTGGCCTTCTCGCCAACAGGCTCGTCGGCGACGACCTCTTATTCCACAGCAACGACCTCTTCTTCCACGACGGTGGCCTCGTCGGTGTTGCGGCGCACCTCCTCCTCGCCGGCGGCCTCGACCTCCATCGGCTCTGCGTCAGACGAAGAAAGAGCAGTCAAGCAAATGTTCAAAAAGAGAAACAAAAGAAAACAAGCCCAAGGGAAATTTTCGTGTAAGGAAATTACCTGCAACGGGATCCGCAGCCATGGCCTCGACCACTGGAGGGTCATTGGCGCTGTCCCTTGCCGGGGTAGCCTCCCTTGCCGGAGTGGCCCTTGTCTGAGGGCGCTCCTTGCCGGAGAATCCTCCCTTGGCGGCGTCTTGGTAGCATAAGATTTCGGGGACGGCTTCCGAGCCCTCCTGATGAGGCTGCTCTGCTCCTACACAAGCAAACAATCAGGTATCAACGAAGAAGGAGCACCCCTGCACACCTAATAGTAAGGAGAAAACCGCACACTTACTTTGGGGGCTGTGCTTGGGGCTGCTCTAAGGAAGGGTTGCCGGGTCCGGCAAGGGGGTCTCGGACGCGTCCCCTGTTGCCACGGGAGAATCGTCCTCAACGACGACCGTCGGGATCTTGGCCCTCTTCGACGCTCTTTGGGCCAGAGTCCTGAAAAGCAAAGAGTCCAGAACGAAGCAAATCAGATTCAAGATGAAGCAATAAAATTGAAGAAATACAAGCACAATCTCAAGAGCTTACTCTTCGCCTTCCTCCTCGGAGCTGAGCGCGGAGAAGTCAAACTCCGGCTCGCCTCCGGTGCGACGAGGCGGGGGAGTGGGCTCTCTTGGCCGCTTGGCGGAGGCGTCGGCGGTGGCCTGAGAAGATCCCGCCCCAGTTGTCGCAGCGGTGTGAGGCGCTCCCGCGGCAACATCGCTTGCCGCGGTAGAGCGCGTCGCGCGGCGCTGCTGCTGTGGGCCAGTCTGCCGCCCCGACTCATCTCCGGCCTTGCGGAGACGCCTCTTCGGCGGAACCGGGGGCTCCGCTGGCGGCAAGTCGCTGGGTGGTGGAGAAGAAGCGCCCTCGGCGGGTCCACTCGATCCGACCTCGGGCTCGACAAGCTCGTCCTCACCGGCGATCTCCCTTCGCTCGGCAAGGCTTGCCGCCTTCGCAGCGTCCGCCTCCTCCACGGTATACCCGAAGGCTCCAGCGGCAGCGGCTGCTGCCGCCTCCTCCACCCTGGTGGCAATACACGCCATCTCCTCGTCGGTAGTGTCGCGAGTGAGCCTTTTCTGCTCGTCGGAGCGGATCGGCACTTCTTCCAAGTCGTCGAAGAACTGCTGCCGCGACCTCGTCCGGGGCTCTCGCCAGTTGGAACGATCCCATGGGAATCGCACAATGGCATCATGGCGCGGATGCGGTCGAGCCGAAGTTGTTGCACAATGGGACGACCCCTCGGCAACCTAAACCACTCGGGGTGATCGGGTCGTTCTTGAACAGCTCTAGCAGCATCGCATCCAACTCCAAGATGGTGAAATTCCAGTTCAGGCCAGGCGCAACCTCATGATGTCCGCCGCATTTTGGAACTCCCAAGCAGGCCTCCTCCTCTCTCGCAAGGGAAGCGATGGCGGCGAAGGAAGTGTCGCCAACCGCGCCTACGGTTAGTCCGCAAGCCCGAGGCGCAAAATCCGGTCACAGCTATCTTCAACCTAGCATCCTCCGGTGCCAAGTTACTTCCAATCTACGCCGCGCACTATTGGGGTTTGGCGCCCGCAGCGATGAAGGGCTGCGGGTTCTCCTCACGACCCAACACCAATTGGCTCTCCACTCCTCCCACTTGTTGCGGAACTCTCCTTCCAGATAGGCTTCTTTCTTGCCGATCCCGGAGACCCAAGCTATCCCTCCGGCAAGTGGCTCTCCTCTCTCGACGCGGGGCACGAAGAAGTGGCGGAAGAGTGCCACATTTGGGTGGACTCCGACAAAGTTTTCGCAAAGGTGCGCGAAAACTGCCATGGTCAAGACGGCGTTGGGGGTGAAATCAAGGAGGCGGAGGCCATATGTGTTCATGATATCGCAGCAGAACTTCCGGAAAAAGGGCGGGCAAAGCCCGCAATAGAAGAAAAGGGCAAAGAAGGTACCAGTTGGGGCCAAATCAAGCGGAGGCGGGAGTACCTTCAGGCGCGGATGCGCACGCGTCTCCGCCAACCAAAAGAGATAGAAGACATCCCGCAGCTCCCTTGGGCCGAGCTGGGGAAGATGGCCCGCTCCTTTGCGCGGCGCCATGAAGCTGCTGCGCCTCGGACCGACGCCCTTCTCCTTGTTGGCTTTGAGCCATGGCGAGGGCGGCGGAGGAGGGCCACGGCAAGTGAGCGCGCGTTTGTGGCGAAAGGGGCGGGCGCTCTCTTCGCACTGGAGAAGAAGGGGGAGCGGCGGTGGTTTTCTTGACAAGACAACAATGGCGGAGTGGACGGCCTGCCCCTGTTTCCTCCGCTTATAAAGAGGGGGAGGGGGCGGACGTTCCGCTTTTCCTAATAAAGAAACCCCCACAACCATGCCCACGATCTCTCGCACGGCGCCACGTTCGGTGCGTGCCGTTAGTGGGGGTCGTGGTGGGTCCGGGGCGAGTTGCGACGTGATCAAGGCCGCGTGTGACCGTGCACTGTTTTGGGCCTGGCCCGGCGGCTTCGGCACCGTGTCTGACCCAGGCCGGGGCTCTGCCGGTGTACTAGAGTAGGGGTACCCTAGTATCCCGTGCTTGCGTGCAGACGATTCTGCAACACTGTGCAGGGTTTGCCTCGTCACCGCCAAGATCCTCCGTGGCTCCTTTGGAGCCATTCAAGAACAAAGTATTTGGCTAAGAAGATAAGGCCCCGCAAGAGGAGCTTGCCGGAAGGCCACTCAAGGCATGCGAAGACAAGGCCCGGCAAGAGGAGCTTGCCGGAAGGCTCGAGCGCGACAAGCCTCCGGACGCGACAAGGATTCGTCAAGCGGCAAAGGCGCTTGCAGCAAGCAACCTCTCTCCATCCCCTCTCCAGCTCATCCAACAACGTGTCGCCATGGGACCATTCCATGCGCGCGTGTCAAGAGGCTGTGCAGCCAGCGGAGAGCAGCGATAAGCGGCGCTGACAAGCTTGCCATCGTGGCGAGCGGTGGCGCACTGACGGTCTCCGTTGCAATCGCTTTGGGCGACATCGATGGGCATTTATTGCTTTTGTCCCTTGCCGTCGAGTTAGGTATTTTGCATCATACCTTTGCTCGAGTAGGTGTACCAACTCCTGTTTTACATTTGTACCCTCGCCTATGTTGCCACCGTCGGAGACCCCTTGAGCATATAAAAGGAGGCCCATGCGCATAGCGTAGAGGAGGTTCGGTTCATTCGACTCACTAGAGACCAGATACGCTCACGCTTAGGTTTTGTAGCTCGCGACGCTTCCCTAGCAAGAACACAATACATCAAACAAGCAGCGGTAGGAGTTTTATCTCTCCGGAGAGCTCCGGGCTGGGTAAACTGCTCGTGTGCCTCGCCTCGATCCGCTCTTCGTGCGATCTCCGCCCCCCTCCGAACCACAAAGGGGCCTGGTCCTCCGGCCCCATAGGTGTTCGTGGGTACGATCAGCCTGCCCCGACAATGTGCGTGGGGGCTGAAGCCGAAGACTGCCATCTTTCATGTTATATACACATATACATCAACGGCCGCACAGGAGGTGTTTTAATACTTGAACGCACAAGTATAAAAAGCTCTTATATTATATTGAAACATTGTTTTCACAAATCATACATGTCATTAAAACATAATATCCTTCGAGCACTGCATCTCTATTAAACGAGCGCCCTGCAGGACTTCCTCAAAATAGTGCTCGGCAGGTACTCGGCTTCTGTCCGAATCTTGGGATGCAACATCGGTGGCCTTCATCTCCGCCCAGTATGTCTTGACACGGGCAAGAGCCATCCGCGCACCCTCTATGCATGCTGACTGCTTCATTGCATTGATATGCGGCACCGCACCAAGGAACTGTTGCACCAAGCCAGAATAACTCTTTGGCTCGGGCCTTTTCGGCCATAAATGAGTCATGAACGCCTTCATGGCAAGTCCGGACAACCTATTCAGCTCAGCCCATTCGGCCAAACGATCGGTTAATGAAAGTGGACGCTCCGGACTATGGAACTGCGACCAAAAAAGCTCTTGCATTCCGTGATCCTTTTGACCTCGGAAGTGTTCGGCGCGTCATGCACTCGCCGCCAAGTCCGTGATAAGCATCCTCCGCACCCCACAGCCGGTCCAATTGAGCGTTTAGGATCCGTGAATTTCCTCCGCATCGAAAGGGCTTTCCAGCCGCAATATCTCCGCCCGACGTAGCTCCTCCTTCATAGCTCTCATTGCAGAGCGACTATCCTTGGCCTCGGTGGCGGCCTTTTTCAGTCCTCTTGTTTCGCTCGATCTTCTTTTTCAAGAAGCTCGCAACGGTCGATAGCATTTTTCAATTTCACGGCCATCTCGGCCATTTCTTTCTTGCTTGGCAAAGGAGCAGCCTGTTGACTTTTAGCTCTGTCACGCCTTTAATGCAGCCGCATCACTTTTTCTGGCTTGCTCCTTGGCTCGGGCGAGCTCCGCCCGAAGGCTCTCCATAGCAGCGGCACCATCTGCATTAAGCATACATGTTGTAAGGCATGGGCGTCAAGCACCCTTACCAGGTGTCCGCGGAGAAGTTGCATACCTTGTGACTCGTCAAACCGCTTATTTACAAGCGTGATGTCCGCATCCGCCACGTCAAGTTGCCGCTTCAGTTCGGCAAATTCATCAGCCCGGCTAGCCACCGGACGCTTCGCCACCTACATAGGAAATGCGCATATTATACAGGGGTTATGATCCTCGGCGCTACCGTCATTTTTGACACCGCACCAAGTCTCAGGGCTACTATCTATACAGGGCGATTTTATATGCAAAACTGTCAGAAGGTACATCATTTTGCGTACCTCAAAACCCGTCAGTAAACTTACGACGGCTTCATGCAATCTGCTCTCAGCGAATGAAATCCTTTCAATCATCGTACCCATTAACGTACGGCGATCTTCCGAGATAGACGCTCGCCCGAGCAGATCCTTCAGCTCCTCCGACCGTGCACCCGTTGGTGCCGGACTCGTCCGGTGGCCTTTTTCGAAGGCCGGACACGGAGGGCTTTGAGGGGACATACGGCTGCCTTCTGGCCCCGCCGGGTTCGGAGAAACCCTCCGTGACGACGCCTCAGGGTCGTCCACCTCGCATAACGGTACGGCAGGCGGAGGCATTTCGCTCTCCATCATCTCCGGACCAAGATCCCCTGAAGACGAGCTCTGCTGTGAAGGGCTGAGATCCGAACTACAAGGTAAACTTTCGGTTACCTTCAGAAATAAAAGCAGGATGTCTTTCTTTAAAAACGCCCCCTTTACTTTCATCGTCACTGGAGGGCTGATCTCCTTGGGGAAATAGTGCGGCCGGGGCATCTCCCGCCGCAGGACCCTCTGGTTAAGATTTCTTCCCCCGCTTCGAGGCTTTGGTCTCCGGATCTTCAGAAGCGGTCCTCTTCTCCCCTTGGAGGGAGGGATTCTCGATCCCCCCTTTCTTGATAGCCTACTTCACGGAGGTAGTAGTTCCCTTGTTCCCCCCTTCGCCTTCTTCAAAAGGCACAGCCTCTAGCATCTTGGTTAATACAGGATCCGGCGTGGTCTCAGGGAGGGGGGCCAGACACCTGATCAGTTCTGCTTTTGGTATCAACTCCTGTTTAAAGGATAGCTCTTTTAAGGGCAAGTGTATGATAAATATGCGGATATCATGTCCGGGTACAGGACTACTTACTTGAGTATCCGGGCGATTGCAGCTCAGACCTCCTTCCTCGGTTAAGTCCGGACACATTGCTTGTGATCCGAAGAACAGTTGGTACATCTCCACGGGCGTTACGCCCATAAAATGTTGGAGCGCTCGTGGTCCCTCCGGATTAAACTCCCACAGGCGGAGGAGGCGACGTTTGTAGGGCAAGGTGCGACGAATCAGCATGACCTGCGCTACTATGACCAGATTGATCTCTCTCTCGGAGATCTCGAATACGGCCCTGCAACAGAGGTACGTCCTTGGACGGTCCCCAGTCGAGCCCTTTATTGACCCATGACGCCCGCCGCAGTGGAGGACCCGAGCGGAAGGCAGGTGGCGCCGCCCATTTGGTGCCCCTGGGAGCGGTGATATAAAACCACTCCTGTTGCCATGAGTTAAGTTCCTCTTGAAAAGAGCCCTCAGGCCATGGAGCATCCACATTCTTGCTTATAACAGCCCCTCCACACTCTGCCTGATGCCCCTTGATCATCTTCGGCTCCACTTTGAAGGTCTTGAGCCACAATCCAAAGTGAGGGTTAATGCGGAGGAAGGCTTCACATATGACAATGAACGACGAGATGTGGAGGATGGACTCCGGATCCAAATCATGGAGTTCCAGCCCATAATAAAACATGAGCCCCCTCACAAAGGGGTCCGTCGGGAAGCCTAAACCCCGAAGGAAGTGAGACACGAATACCACACTCTCACCAGGCTCGGGAGTGGGAATAACCTGCCCTTGGGCAGGCAGCCTATGCGAAATTTCGCCGGTTAGATACCTGGCGTCTCTCAGCTTTAGCACATCTTCTTCCGTGATGGAGGAAGACATCCACCGACCGTGCAGGTCGGAGCCGGACATCGTTGAAGGTCCGAAGCGCCTAAATCTGGAGCTTTGGGTGTTGGAACTCGAAGCGAGGGGCGGATTCGATTGAGATTGAAAGAAAGGAGCGGGCCTTGGTCTCGTTATAAAGAGGTTGAATACCAAGAGCCCTCCCCGTGACCGTTCGGGACTCGCCTTCGATGGAGGAGGCGTGCCAACATGCACGACTGGGTTACCCACGTCCGTATTGATGAGAATCCCGGAATAAGGGGGCACGATCTCCGCTCTGATAAGACGTGCCGAAGAAACCGCCTCACTAAACGCGCTGAGGTGGAACAGTAAAACGATTCGTATAAAGGCCTAGCCGTGGTGTGATGTCACGCAACAGAATACGTCAGCAGATCTGTGCAAAGGTTATTCTCTCTACGGTAGTATGTGGAACTTGTTTTGCAGAGCCGGACACTATCCTTGTGTTCAAAATCTTCTATGAAGTATTCGGAGGAGGAACCCGCCTTGCAATGCCGAAGACAATATGCGCGGTGGACTTGTCGTCATTGAAGCCTGGTCCAGAGCTCTTGAGGAGTCCTGGATTAGGGGTGTCCGGATAGCGAACTATCACCGTTGGCGGACTCTGGACTAAGAAGATACAAGATTGAAGACTTCGTCCCGTGTCCGGATGGGACTTTCCTTGGCGTGGATGGCAAGCTTGGCGATCTGGATATGTAGATCTCCTACCATTGTAACCGACTGTGTAACCCTAACCCTATCCGGTGTCTATATAAACCGGAGGGTTTTTAGTCCGTGGGGATCTAACAACAATCATACCATAGGCTAGCTTCTAGGGTTTAGCCTCTCCGATCTCGTGGTAGATCCACTCTTGTACTACCCATATCATCAATATTAATCAAGCAGGAGTAGGGTTTTACCTCCATCGAGAGGGCCCGAACCTGGTAAAACATCGTGTCCCTTGTCTCCTGTTACAATCCGCCTAGATGCACAGTTCGGGACCCCTACTCCGAGATCCGCGGTTTTGACACCGGCAGTGGGTACAATATGTTTGTTTCGCTTATGAACGCATAATATACTCCCTCTGATCCCCACAGACCCCCCCCGGCGGGTCATTTATATCATAGAAACAGACCAAACCTTTATCTCCTTGCACGACACGCAATTGATCTCTGAACATCAATCGATCTTGTCAACATGTGTCGGGGCATGAACCGAATGGGATGTCAAAACTAAGACGTGAAGCGACACGTAGTGGAGGAAAAGTGAAACTTCAAACGAGCCATTTGTTTGTATGCATGTCGGACAAATTACAAATAAACATTGGAAATACAAGCATGGTTTAGGCCCACATGCAAATGATACTTGGCGGAATGTTCAAATGAGGCCTGCGGGAGGATGAACTCTACCGGAGGGCGACATGATCCATGGAGAAGAGGGTTGGAGAGGAATGAGAAATAAACAAACGCCACATGATTATACTTGAACGGCTCAAATGAACAATAAGTTATCTCTCTTGGCCTACATAGTGAAAGGCCTAATGAGCAACACGGAGTACTGACGCTCGAATATGGCCGGGAAAACAGGGAAATCAACATGTGGGGCACACCTGTCGGGACGATGTAGCGCAAACTAGTCCAATGGAGGAGCTGGCCCATGACCTCCTCGCCACCAGCAACCGTTCATGTGGTTCGTGGGGGCCAACAATGTGTCGCAGCTCCAGCACCGCCTCTGGACACGGTGACCACAGCGAGCGACATGCTCCTCGTCGCTAGACACATTCGGTTTTGTGTGCCGAGGGTGGCGTTAGTGCTGTGGCACGACCAACAGTATGTTTCGTTTGTGCCCAAGGTTGCCCCATCAAAGCATTGGGTAGCCAAAATTTTGGTTGAGGTTTTCGTTGCCCATGATTTGGCCGACATCGGCAAGAAAAATCAACTAGAGTTGGCTAGAGTTCATTGGCCTGCCAAAAAAATGGCAACCATCCAAACAAAGGGTCATGACCAAAATTTTGGTAAGGTGCACTTTGGCCACAATCCAAACACACCCCAACAACCGACTCGTCGAGGATGCACGGGGCGCCCGGGACGCATCCGCAGAGTGGTGTAGCGTGGCGAACTGCATCCTCAGGACCTGAGATCATGCCGGGTCGTCTTGCTTTTTCAATGACATGTGTCGATCACATGTGAGCAAAGGGCATCTCCAACGTTGCCACGACCGCAGCTGACTACCCTGGCAGACCAAAAACCCTCGTCCCTCGCACCGTCGCACGGTGCATTCCCAGCCGGCACCAGCTGCCCGGATTCATGTCGTCCGTCCGTATGCCGTCGTTAAGAGGCTCGGTGCCCTAGGAACCAACTCCGGTGACTTAATGACGCACCAGGACGCTTGGCCTCACCGGAATGCGCTACTTAAAGCGGCAACACCCAGCTAACCTCCACACCATAGCGCATCATCCTCCTACCTGGCACCACATCCGCCATGACCGCAAGCGCGAACGCTCTGCGGGAGAGCTTGTCTTCGGGGAGGGAGCTCGAGGTCGCCGCCCTCGCTCAAGTCGCCGCACATGCGGTGGCCACGCTGGCGGCCGATGACGGGAGCACCGTCAGCCACGCATCCTACTTGCCGCCGTCCAACATCCGGCACCGCCGAGGTCGGGGACTCCTCCGAGGATGAGTAGGGCATGGGAGGCGGCAGGGCATGGTGTGCCAACTGGCCGGTCTGTCTCCCGTGTTCTACTTTTCCTCGCCAGAGACCGCACCTTCACTTCACAGGTCTTGAACCCTGCCCCCGTACATGGAGATCACAGATGGAGGACGTCGGTCGCCGCTGTAGAATAGGTTTAGGGTCGGGTTTCTTTTATTTTTTTGTCCTATAAAAGTTCGAAATGTAATGAAAATCTGCTGTGTTTGCATTAATCTCGGCCGGTGTATATGAACTTTCACAATGATATAGTATATTGTAGGAGTACTAGCAGGATGCCCGCGCGTTGCACGGAAGATCAAGATCTTGTGGGAAAAAAGGATGAACGAGGGAAGGCCTTATCAGCAAATGCACATTCACGCATTTCACATTTTTCTACATCTACGGGAACCTACGAAAGGGTTAACATAAATTGCCTCTCTCTCTTTCCTCCCCTGATTTTCATGGTGGTGGGTCCCTCCCTCCCCCCAATCTACAATAAACAGCTCACACGTTTCACATTATGTTAATTACGTAACTGGGACTACATAGGTTTAGCATTACTCGTAAAAACCCAACTAAGCTAACCTCCCAGCATATCACGCGGGAAAAGACCCAGCCACGCCGTTTTAGTCGGGATTACCGGATTACTAGCAGTAGTATCGATGGATCGCGCGAAGCAGTAAGTTTTTTTAGGGGGCGAAGCACCTAGTTTAAAAGGAAAAAAGGCGGTACACTCACAACACCCCTGTTGCGGTCGCATTCCACCCCACACACATTCGGTCCTACACACGGCTCACACAAATGGAACGCGCTTCGGCTTGCCTCTTCACTGACACATGGGACTGCACTTGGAGAAACCGACCATGCGCCAAACTCCCCCCACCGCGAAAATCCTCCCCACCCAAAAATTCCCCCCAAATCCTAGATTCAACCGCCCTTCGGCCAACTAGCCAATAATATTTCCCAAACCCCCCTCCCCCATCCCCCTCCACTCCATTCGCTCCGCCAAAGCCGCCCTCCCCGCCACGCCGATATGTCGGCGCCGCGGTTCGTCGAGGGGACGCACGGCGATCCTCTCGATCCCACGGTACGCTCTCGTAGACTGCCGTCCTCTAGCCGCGCCGCCACCGCTGGCAACGTTCTTGTGGAGGCGCACGACGGTCAGCGCCGCCACCACTGGCGACGTTCGTGTGGAGACGCACGGCGGTCAGCTTCTCCCACGGTACGCGCATTCTAGACTAAGGCCCCATGCATGTCGGTGTAGCGCTGAATGTTAGCTGATAGACGTTGTTAATCTCACTGTTTGCCGAAGTAGTTTACAATCAATATGCTCTGTTTAAGAAGCTTCCTTGCCCTGTTCTGCACTCAATCTGCTTAGCTGAGATGGCATGCCAAGGCCGATTAGTTGCTAAAATATCCTGCCATATATTTATTGTGACGTAGATTGCCATGGTCTAGTAGCCAATGTGTTAGGTGAAATAGCTCTACACCATTTTATACTCGATCTTTGTTGCTGTAGTTCGAATGCTGTGTGCTCGGCCTCATTGACAGCAGAAACAGCCTGCCATAATTTAGCACTCAAATCTGTTTGCTGAATTAGCTTTACATATTTTTCGTTACTTAGATCTGCTCATCCAAATATATTGCCATAGCTTTAGACATCGACCTAGGTATCTTATTCTGGACTTCATAAAAAAGCATATATGTTTTTCCTGTAATATCTAGTAGAAGAACTAATTTGTGTGTCTAACAGATGGACAGGACTTGGATAACTTCTGCTCGAAGATTCTCCGCTGCATATGTCGAGGGGGTTGAAAACTTCATGAACTTTATCAAAGCTGAGTATGGTGGTCCGAAATCAGATGTGCTCTGCCCGTGTAGCAGTTGTATGAATTCAGTTATAAGACCCCACCAATCGTGCAAAATCATCTACACTTGTATGGGATGTCGGTCACATATACTAGGTGGGTTCATCATGGTGAAGCTGTGAACGTCAATGTTATTGACTACGTGGAAGTAGCAGATCACCATCTTGATCTGCCTGATGCTTAGGTGGAAGAGGAGGAGGAGGTGGTGGCAGAGCCAGTGAGTTTGACCAGCATTGAAACAATGCAACGAAATGCTCGTGCATTCCGTGAACTTTCACCTGCAGAAGAAAAATGGTGGGCCCGCATGTTGGAACAATGCAACATGGCTGTCACCCCAGGAAATAAGCTGCTAGTATTCTCAGCTATGGTCACCTTTCCTCAGGTGAATACATCTGAGCGGATGACCAACAAATCATTCGATGCGATGTTGGCTGCTTTCCGCAAAGCTTTTCCAGATGCGTCTGAGCTGCCACACACCTACAGTAAAATGAAGAATTTCCTTCGTGCAGTTGGAATTGGATATGATATGATCCATGTTTGTAAGAATAACTGTGTTCTGTTCCGGAAGGATTATGCCAACTTAAGTGAATGCCCGAAATGCAAATCATCAAGATGGAAAGATGGCGATGCTGTGAAGAGGATTCCTCATAATGTTCTGAGACATTTTCCAGTTACACCAAGATTGCAAAGGTTGTTTCATGATCTTTGAAACAAGAGAGGATGTATTGTGGCATTCTAGGAACCAGAGTACAGAGATATCATAATGTAATGAGCCATCCATCACATGGTAGTGAGTGGAAAATCTTCAATCGAAGCACGAAAAGTTTGTCATCAATTCGAGAAACATTAGACTTGGCTTAGCTTCAGATGGATTTAACCCATTTGGCCATCAGAGCGCCACATATAGCATGTGGCCAGTGCTTGTTATCCCTTACAACATGCCTCCAAATGTCTGCACCAAAGAATCGAACTACATGATGGCCTTGCTCGGTCCAGGTCCAAAAAGTCCTGGAAAGGATTTTGATTTTTTAATGGAGCCTCTTGTGGAGGAACTTCAACAGCTATGGAGGGATGTTCTCACTCGAGACCTATATAGCAGCCCACCAGCTGATTTCTTTCTGCGTGCTATTATAATTTGGTGCATCCATGATTATCCGGCTTTGGGCACTATGTCAGGGCGAACGACACATGGTTACAATGCATGTGTTCGCTGTGACAGGAATCCTCTGTGATTTGCAATACTTAGCAAGATCTGTTACATTGGACACCATCGTTTCCTTGCCAAGGACAAGCCGCATCCTAGAAAATACCAAAGACATGTATTCAATGCAAAGCATGAAAACCGTGATGCGCCAAAGAGGCTCATCGCCGATGAGTTGCAAGTGGAATTAGAGAAGGTCAGGCATATTACACCAGGAAACCATCCTGATAATGGTAGCGTGAAAAGGAAGCGTGGCAGGGCAGAAGAGAGATTATTGTTTACCCTCAGGTCCACTGTGTGGGACTTGGAGTATTGGAAAGATTTGGATCTGCGGCATAATCTTGATGTGATGCACATCAAGAAAAATATATGTGACAGCATTATCGGCACACTTCTTAATACTGAAGGTAAGACGAAAGATACCTTAAAATCTAGGATTGATTTGACACACCTGGGTATCAGACAGGATTTGCATGTGCAAGATGAAGGTAAACCACGAGATATGGCACCAGTTGTGTACGTCTTGGACAAGGTAAAAACAAAAGAATTCTGCGAGGTCCTGTCACGTGTGAGATTCCCACATGGATTTGCTTCCAACCCTGAAAGGAGAGTCAAGACAGATGGAAACAAGGTACAAGGGTTGAAAACTCATGATGACACGTCCTACTTCAAAGGGTTTTACCTGTTATCCTTAGAGGATTGGGCCATACGACTTATACAGAGCAGTTGCAGAGTTGGGACAATTCTTCAGGGAACTCTGCAGTAGAAATATCAGGATATATGCTTTGGAGCGTCTTAGAGACAAGATACCAACTATCCTATGCGACCTTGAGAAGATATATCCTCCAGCCTTCTTTGATGTGATGGTGCATTTGGCTGTTCATCTACCTGATGAGGCACTACTTAGAGGTCTAGTACAGTATGGCCGGATGTACCCTATTGAAAGGCGGCTAGGCACTTTCAAGGTCTATGTTAGGAATAGAGCTAGACCCCAGGATTCCATTGCAGAGACCTACATTTCTCTGAAGCGTTGTGATACCGCTCAAAATACATTGAAACAGTTGATCGACTTAGCAAAGAGGTGGATGAAGATAATCCGGGCTCAATATTTTCGATTATTCTATTTGAGTTACAGGAAGAGTCGACAAGAGGACAAACCTAAAGATTTGGACAAAATGGTTTGGTATGTGTTGAATAACTGTCTGAGATACTACCTTATATCAAGTAAGTGCTAAATCGCAGCTTATACATCGTAATCTACTAAACTTGCAGCACATTCTTATATATTTAGATGTTTCACGCGATCACTATGTTGTGCAGCATCTACAAAAAGGAGTTACTGCCGCAAAATCCAAGAAACATTGACAAACTGGTTATGGCAGGATTTGCGAAATGGTTCAAGAGCCATGTAAACTTTTGAATTGCACTGTCAGCTTTTTAATATATTGAGTACATAAGATGATCATCTTGTCTATTTTCTAACCATAGGTTAAGAAGATGCGGGAGGATGGGCAGGCAGTTGATGATGCCCTTTACTCACTAGCAATGGGTCCTGATACTCGGGTAAGACATTATGAATCTTGCGTTATTGGAGATGTGCGCTACAACACCCTTGCACAAGACGAAGGCGGAAGACACAAAACAGTGCCATCATGAGCACGGATCATTATGACAAAGAGACAAGCTGAAATGTATGCTAACATAATGTACATTGTTCGATTGCGATATATCTCCGATTTCGAGGATCATCGGTGTGTGGTTACGTCGTCTTTGTCGTTGGTATAACCTGTTTTCCAGATCGCAAAACCTAGAGCTGATGATTATTTCAAATCCATCAATGTCGAGGCGGCGTGCATCAGGACCGAGCCTTTTATTTTGGCAAATCAAGCAACACAGATATTTTTCTTGGAAGACACATTTGCACATAGCGATGATAGAGTATTGCAAAGGTTTGAGCAGAGGAATTCGTTTAATGAAGTTGCACAACAAGATGATGCTTACACTGCTCCTGATGTACAAGATAACACAGATGTTCCTAATATCTTTGAGAACCATCACGTCAATGACGCCAGCTAAAAGATTGCATGTCGTGTTGTGGACATACAAGAGTTGATCAAGAAGAAGCCAACGTTCGAGGACGTTGAGGACGAAGAAGAAGATGACACCGTGGGGAATTATGATTCAGCCTGATACACATGGCGAAGATGTTGACGCTGCTGCTGCGGATGATGATTACATTGCTTTTGTCGTATTTGCCGGTCAGAAGACATTTTTTATCTACTATGTGAAATTGTGTTTGCTATGACAACTCAAACCTGATGAAAATGTTGTTTAGTATTTTCCTATGAGAACATCGCTTGTTATGTATGCTGATTTGTGTTTGGTGATTGTATGACGACTAAAACATGATGACATTGTTGTTTAGTTCTACTCATATTTGGCTGTGAAACTTGAATTTGATCACATAGTTTGCTGTTGGACTGCAATTTGCTCGACGTCTTCAAATGAGAACAAAGCTGACCGGACAGGTCGTCTGCTAAATTATTTATTTATTACCAAAAGGGCCTCTGCTATTTATTTATTTATGAGCAAAAGGGGATACCCCCTGTTTTCCGTTAATAGAAATCATTAGATGTTCACAACACTACGCCCAACCTGCTGCACAGGTTTCATTCATTACTAGTTTCAGCAAAGTGCTCATGTCATAGCCACTGAATACATCACGAGTGCTACATACACTGCAAATAAAGAGACAATCATCCTACAGAGCACATCGAATTTGCCCATTATCTTCACAAGCTCTTTCATCTCCTCATTGTTGTCAAGGCTGTTCAAATTTCTTTGTTGCTAGCCATGATCAGAGGAACTGCATCTTTAACCTTCTACTGTGCATCTTCCTCTTCTGTCGTTCCTTCAGTTACTTGTCCAACACCCCAACCTGCTGGTATTGGGATTCCTCGGCTAACCAAATAATCAGCGTAGTTGCACTCCCCCACATCAGCAAATTCCAAGAAATACAAATCACACGAATCTTCCCTTTTCTGCACGAATCAAATTGGAAGATCATCAACCAAACTATTAAAAAAAGCAACTGAAAGTAGCAGAACAACACTTAAACATATTATTACCCCATGATTCGGGCATTTGTTGAAGACTCGGCCAGGGTTGAGGATTGTGGTTGAGACGCGACGGATGACTCTGCATGATTTGCAGCAATGGCACCACATCAACGGCAGCGGGTTGCGATGAGCAACTGGCTGAGAGGCGCATGCCGGCGGGGGTGTGATGAGACCCACAGTTGATGGTACGGGTGGCGACTTGGCGCATATTTGGTTGTTGCCTACTGAAGAGCAGGTGGACGAGCAGCCAGTGGACATGGTTGTTGCGGCCAGAGCTTCTGATGCTAGGCAGAGTAAGTAGAGAAGAGGAGAAGTGAATGTTGGATACGTCAGTTTCATTACTTGCAGAGTAGCATAGCACCATATATAGTCATAGTCTAGGTTTGGATTCGAACCAGCTACAGGAGCACATCTCTCTTTTTCTCAAACTCAAAGAACGTCTCTTTACAGTACACCAGCTTGTTCTCAGACGCCTTCTCAAGTCTTTGATTCCTCCACGACATCCGGGACCCACCGGAAGGGCCTCTCAGATTTCATGAAAAATATGTGCCCTTGTTGACGGTCGGACCCACCAGCTATCTTCGCACGCAAGGAAGTGCCTCCTTATTACGCATAAAAATGAATACTCCCGCCAAATTGGAACCCAGCATCATGGGAGGCTGACTTGTGGGCCTACCAAGTTGACGGGGACGGAGGGCTTTGTCAACTTAGTCAATATGAACAATTCTACCTCCAGTTACCGTACGATGTTCATCCAACGACAGTAGTGCTTCTTCAACCTCTAGTCTTCTTGCTCCAGCTGCCCAAACCAGCACCGGTCGTGCCGCGTGCTCCTGCCTCCCGTGGCCAGCTGTGATGCCGCGGAGGCCTCACCGCCCCCTACTACTCCCACCGCTGGCCAGGGCATCTCTCTACTCACCCACACCCCCTGTTATTCTGCGGCGACGGCAGGCTCACACCGCAGCCGAACTAGTGAACCCTCGTACTCCTCTCCGTGTGGGCATCCACTGTCGCGTCTGCCCCGGCTCCGCGTCGTCCCCTTCCTAGGCCTCTCCGTCATCCACCACCATGGTGCTCTCGGCACAGCGTGATCAATGTGGTCAACGACCGACTTCCATCGGAAGTGTCTTTGCGACGTGGAGAGGCCGACACCGGGTCCTGACGGTACTGGGTCCATGGCCACAGCCAGTTTTTTTGTGATTTGCCAAGTCGCTTTGTCACGCCTGTTGGGCTGCAAATCTTTGAAGACAAGGAGAGCCTCATTCGGCTGGCCGAGAAAATGGCCTATCAGTAATGAGAAATGGGCTGTACATTTTTAAAACACATCAAACCGACAATTAGTTTCAAATTTCTTTTTTTCAATTCGAGATTTTAAATTGCATTGATTTTTATGTGTGGACAATTTGTTGGATTTTATAATTATATACATTTATTTTTAAAATCAACTTCAATGTGACTCAAAATTTTGGGATTAAAAATAGTTCGCACCGCACCGAAATATGCAAAATTTCGTATAATTTTTTAACCATGGCCATAATATGGGCTGTAATGCTAACAAAAAGAATATGGGCTCCAAAAAAACTTAAGAATTAGCAAATGGGTTGTAAATTATTAGAAATAATGGCAGATGGGTTGTATGATGTTTTCCACAGATTTGAGGCTTTCCTAAAAAGAAGGTTGACGACAAGCGGATCGTTGGATGTCCATCCAACGGCCATCGTGGTTCTTCAATCTCTGCTATTCCTTCTCCAGCCGCTCAAACAAGCGCCGACGGGACTGCCTGCTCTCCCCTCCCGCGGCCGGTTGTGTTGCCGCGCATGCCTCACCACCCCACCGTACTCCCATCGCTGTCCTAGCCATCCCTCTACTCACCACCCCATGAACCAGCAAACCCTCATACAGTCGTACTCCCCTTCGTGTGGGAAACAACTTCCGAGTCTTCCTTGCCTCCGTGTCGTTCCCTTCCTAGGCCTCGCCATCATCCACCGCCCAGATGCTCTCGGCGCGGCCTGGTCAACGTGGTCAATGACCGACATGCATCTGAAGGGGACTGTACGTGGAGAGGCTGACAGCTGGGTCCACGGCCGCACGCAAGGAAATGCCTCCTTATTACGCGCAAAATAATGATTCCTCCACCTGACATCTTGGACCCACCGAAAGGGCCTCTCAGATTGCGAAAAAAAGTTACCGCTACCGACAGCTTGGACCGACCAGCTATATCTTCGCACGCAAGGAAGTGCCTCCTTATTACGCACAAAAAATGAATACTCCCCACGCTAGCTGGGACCCAGATAGTGGCGAGGCTGACTTGTGGGCCTACTAAGTTGACGGGACGGAGGGCTTTGTCAACTTAGTCAATATGCATGATTCTAGCTCCGATGGCATGTCGATGTCCATCCAACGGCCGTAGTGCTTCTTCAACCTCTGGTATTCTTGCTCCAGCCGCCCAAACCAGCGCCGGTCGTGCCTCGTACTCCCGCGTCCCGTGGCCGGCTGCGATGCGGCGGAGGCCTCACCGCCCCCTACTACTCCCATCGCTGGCCAAGCCATCGCTCTACTCACCCACACCCCCTGTTATTCTGCGGTGACGTCAGCCTCACACCGCAGCGAACCAGTGAACCCTCATACTCCTCTATGCGTGGGCATCCACTGCCGCGTCTTCCCCAGCTCCACGTCGTCCCCTTCCTAGGCCTCGCCGTCGTCCACCGCCCTGGTGCTCTCGGCGCGGCGTGGTCAATGATACGTCTCCGTCCTATCTACTTTTCCAAACACTTTTGCCCCTGTTTTGGACTCTAACTTGCATGATTTGAATGAAACTAACCCAGACTGACGCTGTTTTTAGCAGAGTTGCCATGTTGTTATTTTTGTGCAGAAACAAAAGTTCTCGGAAGGACCTGAAACTTCACGGAGATTATTTTTGGAAAATATAAAAAATACTGGCGGAAGATCAAGGCCAGGGGGGCCACACCCTTTCCACAAGGGTGGGGGGCGCCCCTGCCCCCTGGGCGCGCCCCCTGCCTCGTGGGCCCCCTGGAGCTCCACCGACCTCAACTCCAACTCCATATATTCGTGTTCGGGGAGAAAAAAATCAGGGATAAAGATTCATCACGTTTTACGATACGGAGCCGCCGCCAAGCCCTAAACTCTCTCGGGAGGGCTGATCTGGAGTCCGTTCGGGGCTCCAGAGAGGGGAATCCATTGCCATCGTCATCATCAACCATCCTCCATCACCAATTTCATGATGCTCACCGCCGTGCGTGAGTAATTCCATCATAGGCTTGTTGGACGGTGATGGGTGGGATGAGATTTATCATGTAATCGAGTTAATTTTGTTAGGGTTTGATCCCTAGTATCCACTATGTTCTGAGATTGATGTTTCTATGACTTTGCTACGCTTAATGCTTGTCACTAGGGCCCGAGTGCCATGATTTCAGATCTGAACCTATTATGTTTTCATGAATATATGTGAGTTCTTGATCCTATCTTGCAAGTTTATAGTCACCTACTATGTGTTATGATCCGGCAACCCCGAAGTGACAATAATCGGGACAACTCCGGTGATGACCGTAGTTTGAGGAGTTCATGTATTCACTATGTGTTAATGCTTTGGTCGGTACTCTATTAAAAGGAGGCCTTAATATCCCTTAGTTTCCATTAGGATCCCGCTGCCATGGGAGGGTAGGACAAAAGATGTCATGCAAGTTCTTTTCCATAAGCATGTATGACTATATTCGAATACATGCCTACATTACATTGATGAATTGGAGCTAGTTACATGTCACCCTATGTTATGATTGTTACATGATGAACCACATCCGGCATAATTCTCCATCATCGATCCAATGCCTACGAGCTTTTCACATATTGTTCTTTGCTTATTTACTTTTCCGTTGCTACTGTTACAATCACTACAAAACCCAAAAATATTACTTTTGCTACCGTTACCGCTACTTCCATTTTGCTTTGCTACTAAATACTTTGTTGCAGATATTAAGTTATCCAGGTGTGGTTGAATTGACAACTCAACTGCTAATACTTGAGAATATTCTTTGGCTCTTTGTGTCGAATCAATAAATTTGGGTTGAATACTCTACCCTCGAAAACTGTTGCGATCCCCTATACTTGTGGGTTATCAAGACTATTTTCTGGCGCCGTTGCCGGGGAGCATAGATCTATTCTTTGAGTCACTTGGGATTTATATCTGCTGGTCACTATGAAGAAGTTGAAAGACGAGAAAACTAAAATTTATCCCTCAACTACGAGGGGTGGTAAGGAACTGCCATCTAGCTCTGCACTTGGTTCACCTTCTGTTTTGAGTAAGCTTGCAACACCTAAACCTGCTTCTGCTATTAATTCTGATATGCCGCATGTTATTGATGATGCCACTTCTGCGATGCATGATACTTATGATGAAACTACTTCTATGCTTGATACTACTGTGCCACTTGGTGAATTTCTTGATGGACAACTTGCTAGAGCTAGAGAGAATGAAATTAATGAAACTGATAATATTGATGAGAGTGATGATGAAGATTCTCCCCCTAAATATGAATTGCCTGCTGTGCCTGAGGGTTATGTTATGGATTAAGAAACTGCTAGGGACTTTCTTGCTTGCAATGACAGAAGTGATCTTCAGAAATTATTAGCTAAGCTGAAACAAAAAACTCTGAATGCTAGAATGAAATATGATCCTGCTTATGCTACTTCACCTATCTTTGTTACTGATAAGGATTATGAATTCTCTGTTGATCCTGATATAATTACTTTGGTTGAATCTGATCCTTTCTATCGCCATGAATCTGAAACTGTTGTGGCACATCTTACTAAATTAAATGATATAGCCACCCTGTTCACTAATGATGAGAGAACTCGCTACTTTTATATCCTTAAAATATTTCCGTTCTCATTAAAGGGTGATGCTAAGATATGGTTTAACTCTCTTGATCCTGGTTGTGTGTGTAGTCCCCAGGATATTATTTATTACTTCTCTGCTAAATATTTCCTTGCTCATAAGAAACAAGCTGCTTTAAGGGAAATATATAATTTTGTGCAAGTTGAATAAGAGAGTATCCCACAAGCTTGGGGGAGGCTTCTCCAATTACTTAATGCTTTGCCTGATCATCCTCTTAAGAAAAATGATATACTTGATATCTTTTACAATGGACTAACCGATGCTTCCAAAGACCACCTGGATAGTTGTGTTGGTTCTGTTTTCAGGAAAGAACACCAGATGAAGCTGAAATTCTATTGAATAATATGTTGACAAATGAAAATAATTGGACACTTCCTAAACCAACTCCTAAGCCAACTCCAAAGAAAAGGGGTGTTCTATTTCTCAGTCCTAAAGATATGCAAGAAGCAAAGAAATCTATGAAGGAAAAAGGTATTAAAGCTGAAGCTGTTAAGAATTTACCTCCTATTGAAGAAATACATGGTCTTGATTTATCGCTTGTTGAAGAAATATATGGTCTTAATTCATCACCTATTGAAGAAACACATGGTCTTGATAACCCGACACAGGTAGTAAAGTAAATTCTCTCTATGGATATGATAAAGCTGAGATCCCTCCTACTAAGTTTGCTAGCCAATGTTTGGATGAGTTTGATAACTTTATTGTCAAACAAAAAAACTTCAATGCTTATGTTGGTAGGCAATTGAAACACAATTTCGATATGATTGAACACTTGGGTGATTATATGTCCAGAGTTAAAGGTGAACTTAAACTCATTAGTAAACATGCTTATATGGTTACCACTCAAGTAGAACAAGTGCTTAAAGCTCAGAATGATTTGCTCAATGAATTGGATAATGAGAATAATGACTATGCTGTTAGAGTGGCTACTAGAACTGGTAAAATGACTCAGGAAGCTTTTTGTCTTGAAGGCCATCCTAAGAGAATTGAGCAAGATTCTCAAAGAAATAATATAGATGCACCTAATCCTTCTAAAAAGAAGAAAAGGAAAAATGATAGGACTTTGCATGCTTCTAGTGAACCTGTTGTAGACACACCGAGAATCCCAATGATATTTCTATTTACGATCTTTGAAACACAATCTGGTAATGAACATGAACCTAGTGATAATGTTAATGATGATGTTCATGTTAATGCTCAACCTAGTAATGATAATGATGTAGAAATTGAACCTGCTGTTGATCTTGATAACCCACAATCAAAGAATCAACGTTATAATAATAGATACTTTGTCGCTAGGAAGCACGGTAAAGAAGCAGAACCATGGGTTCAGAAATGCATGTCTTTTCCTCCCAAACCATCCAAGAAAAAGGATGATGAGTATTTTGAGCGCTTTGCTGAAATGATTAGACCTATATTTTTGCATATGCGTTTAACTGATATGCTCAAAATGAATCCTTACACCAAGTATATGAAAGAAATTGTTACAAATAAAAGAAAGATACCGGAAGCTGAAATTTCCACCATGCTTGCTAATTATACTTTTAAGGGTGGAATACCAAAGAAACTTGGAGATCCGAGAGTACCTACTATACCATGCTCCATTAAAAGAAATTATGTTAGAACTGCTTTATGTGATCTTGGAGCGGTGTTAGTGTTATGCCTCTCTCTTTATCTCAGAGACTTGATTTGAATAAGTTGACACCTACTGAAATATCTTTGCAAATGGCTGATAAATCAACTGCTATACCTGTCAGTATTTGCGAGGATGTGCCTGTTGTGGTTGCAAGCGTTACTATTTTAATGGACTTTGTTATTCTTATATTCCCGAGGACGACAGTATGTCTATTATTCTTGGAAGACCCTTTTTGAATACTGCAGGGGCTGTTATTGATTGCAACAAAGGCAATGTCACTTTTCATGTTAATGGTAATGAGCATACGGTACACTTTCCGAGGAAACAACCTCAAGTCCAAAGTATAAATTCTATTGGAAAGATTCCATCGATTATTATTGTAGGTTTTTAATTTCCTCTTCCTACTGTCAAAAAGAGATATGATATTCTTATTATTGGGGATGTGCATATCCCTGTTGAGGTAACATAGTGTTATTCGAAATTTCTCCGGTTCCATGTTAATCGGAATGAGTTTGTTAACAAGACTTGATCAACCTTGTTAGTGGATTCCTTTTGATGAGCATGAGATGGATGAAGTTAGAAGGCACAACCTTCTGTACCCTCCTTTACTTTCTGTTATTTAGTTGAAAGAAAGTAAAAATAGTATTTTCCTGTCTGTTTTCTAAATTATCTGTGCAATATAAAAATACCCCAAAAATAAAAGTTCTCCAAATGCCCTGAATTTGAAATATGATTTTTATGGTATATTTGAGAATATTTGGCACTGAGAACACAACATGGGGAGCAAGCACCTGGGCACGAGGGTCCAGGGCGCGCCCCCCTGCCTCATGGGCCCATGGTGGCTCCCCTCGACTTATTCCTGCACCCACACACTTCTTCTTTCTCCCAAAAAATCACCAACCAGCTCAAGCACGAGTTCTAGCTCATTTTGCTGCGATTTTTGATCTCCTTGCTCAAAGCACCTCTCACAAAACTGCTTTGGGGGTTTGTTCCTTGGTATGTGACTCCTCCATTGGTCCAATTAGTTTTTGTTCTAGTGCTTTATTCATTGCAAATTTGTGCTGCCTAGGTGACCATGTTCTTGAGCTTGCATATCGAATTTATATGGTTCCAAGTAGTTCTAATGCATGATATAGGCTCTAGGTACTTGTAGGAGTAGTTGCTATTAATTTTTCTGAGTTTGGTTCACTTTTAGTTGAAGTTAGTAAAAATTTGAGAAATTTGTATAAAATGATGAAGAGACTATTGAGGGGCTCATTGAGCCGATGCTCGAAGGAAAAACAAAGTGAAGATGCAGAGAGGCCCAAATATAATCTGCCTCGCACCGCGGAGGTTCAACCGTGTGAATGGCCTTGCGATGATTTCTTGAGAGCAGCCGGGATTTATGATGATTTTTATGAGTTGGGTGAGAATGCAAGCCTCACCGACTTCCTCCGCGACCAACGCGAGCAGTATCTCTTACTCACCAATACCTTTGTGCAAAATTTTCATTTCCATTCTAGGGGGACACCACCTACGGTGGATTTCTATTTATATGATGAATATAAGGAGATGACCCTTCGTGAATTCTGTAAGGTTTGCAAGTTACCTTTTCCGGGTATCATAGAGGGACCACATAATAGCGATGTGGAGGGGTTTATTGATACAATTGCTGTAGGCGAAACGAGGAAGGTTTCCGACGCACGAATCACTAGCATACATTTTCCTGTTCTATGTTACTTTGCTATATTTGCTAGTAGGTGCTTAATTGGTAGTGGAAACTGTGGAAACTTGAGTGTCCCTGATATTATTATTTTGTTCCATACCTTGTTTCGAGATGACACATTTAGTATGGGCGCTATTGTTGCAAAGCAGTTAAATCTTAACCGTACTAAGGGCCCCATCTTGGGAGGCATCTTCGCCTCGCGCCTCGCTGCATACTGTAACATACCTATTAGGCACTATGAGAAAGAAGAAAAGTTGTTGCCTACTATTTTTCTACACTATAAGAGTATGGTAGCGCATGATTTTATTGTTAAGAATAGGGAAAGGGAGCTTAAATACAAACTGTTATTTGATAAAAATCACCCTAAGACTATTACCTTGCCTGCTCCTTCCTTGTTTGACTTGTCTGCAGGCAAGTATCTCGTTCCACTGGCGGCCATCCACGCATACCGGAACCCTACATCAGCTACAGAGCCAGAGCCGGAACCACAATTTTCTCCTCCACGACAGTCGAATTACCAGTGGGATCCTGAGGCGATTGCCAACCAGTGGCAATTTGAGGCTTCTTCTCAGTACGACCCCAACTACAACTATGTATATCCGCCAGGCCAGCCGTGGCAATAGACCAACTTAGGCCAAAAGCCTAAGCTTGGGGGAGTACGTATCTCTCACCGACATTATATTTATGTTCACACACTCATTGCTAGATGTCGGTGCTCATACTTTTTCACTGTAATATCCATGCTAGTTTATTTTACTTTTTCATGCTTTCTTATTGTGTGTTTGAAAAACCTTAAGAAAAAAAATTTGGTTGCAGCTTTAGCTAGTTTACTTTTCTTGCTATAGTGGTAATAATTAAAAAGAAAACCCAAAAAGATTTCCCGTTCTTCTTTTGCTTGTTGGGAGCTTTCCCGTGTAAATAGTTTTATTTCTTTTCTTTTCTTTGGGGTCGATAGGAGAAGACCATAATAAAATTGTTAAAGTGGCTCTTATATGCATTATTGTTGATTTAACCAAGAGCCCATATTGCCTTGTCTTCTCCTGTTTATTGAATGCTTGCAGATTCCAGCTTAGTCCAATGCACGTGCACTATTATTATTATTCACATCGTTCGATTAGGTGCAAGTGAAAGGCAATAATGACGATATATGATGGATTGATTGAGATGAGAAAAGCTGGTATGAACTCGACTTCTCTTGTTTTTGTAAATATGATTAGTTCATCGTTCCTGATTCAGCCTATTATGAATAAACATGTTTGCAATGACAATTAGAGATTATAGTTTCTTATGCCATGCTTAATTAGCTAGGAGTTTATAATGGTTTACCTTGCGTGCCAACATGATATTAAAATGGTTGTGATGTGGTATGATAGGGTGGTATCCTCCTTTAAATGATTCGAGTGACTTGACTTGGCACATGTTCATGCATGTAGTTGAAACAAAATCAACATAGCCTTCACGATATTTATGTTCATGGTGGATTATATCCTACTCATGCTTGCACCCAAGGTTTATTAATTTTAATGCATGTTCATGATTGTTGTCGCTCTCTAGTTGGTCGCTTCCCAGTCTTTTGCTAGCCTTCACTTGTACTAACCGGGAATACTGCTTGTGCATCCAATCCCTTAAACCCCAAAAGTTATCCCATATGAGTCCACTATACCTTCCTATATGCGGTATCTACCCGCCGTTCCAAGTAAATTTGTATGTGCCAAACTCTAAACCTTCAAATGAAATTCTGTTTTGTATGCTCGAATAGCTAATGTATCAACTAGGGATGTCAGTATCTTCCATGTTAGGCGGGTTATTCTCAAGAGGAGTGGACTCCACTCCTCACTCACGAGAAAATGGCTGGTCACTTGGCTGCCCAGTCCCATGCTTTATGCAAACCAAATCAAAATAATTGCAAACAAAACTCCCCCGGGACTGTTGTTAGTTGGAGGCACTCGTTGTTTCGAGCTAGCCATGCATTGATGCTAGTTGGTGGAGGGGGAGTATAAACTTTACTATTCTATTTGGGAACCGCCTATAATGTGTGTAGCATGGAAGATATCGCCATCTCTTGGTTGTTATGTTGACAATGGAAGTATGTCTCTCAAAATATTATTTATCTCTATTTCAAAACCGAGCTCTGGCACCTCTACAAATCCCTGCTTCCCTCTGCAAAGGGCCTATCTATTTACTTTTATGTTGAGTCATCACCCTCTTACTAAAAGCACCAGCTGGAGAGCACCACTGTCATTTGCATCCATTACTATCTGTTTATATTGGGTATGACTATGATTGGATCTCTTTTACCATGAATTATAATGTCTAGTTAGTCCTTGATCTTTAAAGGTGCTCTGCATTTATGTTTTGCGGTCTCAGAAAGGGCTAGCGAGATACCATGTTGTTATATCATATCATGATTGTTTTGAGAAAGTGTTGTCATCCGAGATTTATTATTATTGCTCGCTAGTTGATTATGCCATTGACATGAGTAAAATTGAGACCTAAATGTTATTGTGAATATGGTTAGTTCATAATCTTTGCTGAAAACTTGAATGCTGGCTTTACACATTTACAACAACAAGAGCAAACAGAGTTTGTAAAAGATTTTCATTATCACTTTCAGTTTATCAACTGAATTGCTTGAGGACAAGCAAAGGTTTAAGCTTGGGGGAGTTGATACGTCTCCGTCGTATCTACTTTTCCAAACACTTTTGCCCTTGTTTTGGACTCTAACTTGCATGATTTGAATGGAACTAACCCGGACTGACGTTGTTTTCAGTAGAATTGCCATGGTGTTATTTTTCTGCAGAAACAAAAGTTCTCGGAATGACCTGGAACTTCACGGAGATTATTTTTGGAAAATATAAAAAATACTGGTGAAAGAATCAAGGCTAGGGGGACCACACCCTTTCCACGAGGATGGGGGCTTTGCCCCGGGCGCCCACGCCTCGTGGGCCCCTCGAGCTCCACCGACCTCAACTCCAACTCCATATATTCGTGTTCGGGGAGAAAAAATCAGGGAGAAAGATTCATCATGTTTTACGATACGGAGCCGCCACCAAGCCGTAAACTCTCTCGGGAGGGCTGATCTGGAGTCCGTTCGGGGCTTCGGAGAGGGGAATCCGTCGCCATCGTCATCATCAATCATCCTCCATCACCAATTTCACAACGCTCACCGTCGTGCGTGAGTAATTCCATCGTAGGCTTGCTGGACGGTGATGGGTTGGATGAGATTTATCATGTAATCTAGTTAGTTCTCTTAGGGTTTGATCCCTAGTATCCACTATGTTCTAAGATTGATGTTGCTATGACTTTGCTATGCTTAATGCTTTTCACTAGGGCCCGAGTGCCATGATTTCAGATCTGAACCTATTATTTTTTCATGAATATATGTGAGTTCTTGATCCTATCTTGCAAGTCTATAGTCACCTACTATGTGTTATGATCCGAACCCCAAGTGACAATAATCGGGACCACTCCGGTGATGACCGTAGTTTTAGGAGGTCATGTATTCACTATGTGTTAATGCTTTGATGCGGTACTCTATTAAAAGGAGGCCTTAATATCCCTTAGTTTCCATTAGGACCCTGCTGCCACGGGAGGGTAGGACAAAAGATGTCATGCAAGTTCTTTTCCATAAGCACGTATGACTATATTCGGAATACATGCCTACATTACATTGATGAATTGGAGCTAGTTCTATGTCACCCTATGTTATGACTGTTACATGATGAACCACATCCGGCATAATTCTCCATCACCTATCCAATGCCTATGAGCTTTTCACATATTGTTCTTCGCTTATTTACTTTTCCGTTTACATCTTTGTTACAATCACTACAAAACCCAAAAATATTACTTTTGCTACCGTTACCGTTACTTCCATATTACTTTGCTACTAAATACTTTGCTGCAGATATTAAGTTATCCGGTGTGGTTGAATTTACAACTCAACTGCTAATACTTGAGAATATTCTTTGGCTCCCCTTGTGTCGAATCAATAAATTTGGGTTGAATACTCTACCCTCGAAAACTGCTATGCGATCCCCTATACTTGTGGGTTATCAACAAAGAACGACTTCCATCGGAAGAAGTCATGCGTGGAGGCGACAATTTGGATCCACGGCCGCAGCAAGGAAGTGCCTCCTTATTACGTGCAAAATAATTATTCCTCCACCTGACAGTGGGGATCCACCAGCTACATCTTCGCACAGAAGGAAGTGCGTCCGGGCAAAAAAAATGAGTCGCCCCCCTGACTGCTAGGACCCACCAGCTACATCTTCGCACGCAAGGAAGTGCCTGACAGTCAGGACCCACCTAGTCGAAGCGTATGTAGCGTTGTCATTCTGGTCGCGAACGTGTACGTACATATTGGTCGATGTAGAGGCGCGCACATGTCGTAGTAGAGGCGCGCACGTAGCATGTACACGTCGTCTGTTGACGGCGGTGCAAGAAAGTAAATCTGACCCGCGAGCATTACATACGGGCGGGGTCTCGAATGCCTACTCGCGCGTACGTACGGCCAGGGCTCATGTACAAGGCTGGGTCAGAACGGAGAAACAACGTCGTCGTCGTGTTTGTAGCGACCCGACCCGAATGGATCAAGTCTCTGTGCTTTCGTGTCATCCCTGGATCGGTATGCTGACACACACAGTACTCGAAGGATTTATAACAGAGGTAAATCACATGTATAGAGTAACGTAAATACTATTACCTCAATCCAAAATATAGCGGAAGCAACAAGGTTGTGGATTCCCATCAACACCAACGGCAAAGTTGAGTATAGGAAATCGTAACCCTAATGTATCACTTACTAAATAAATGCGAAAAGTCTGCAACATGAAAAGTTGCAGCCCGAAAACGGGTCAGCACATGGAATATGCTGGCAATGTAACACATAGAGAGTAATGAAGGAATAAGCTATACTACATGCATATATGGCTGGTGGAAAAGCTCTATGGTTATAGTTTTTGCGAAAAGCCAATTTTTCCCTACTTCAAAGGAATAAATTTATTTAACTATCATGGTGGTTGTTAAACATTGAGAATGGTTGACAGCATCCTCAATCCCAATTAAAAGTACTCATTAAACCCAAACAAATTTTATTAAGTAGCATTGATGAGATCAACAGGATAATCCAAGAACTAGATACTCAAGATTTCCATAACCGGTGACACGGCTAATCATTATTAGTTTATTCACTATGCATATGTTTGCTCACTTTTCCCCACAAGACTCGATCTCCTCCGCTTGGTTCTCGCACTACATGGTGTTTGAGAAAGCGGATGACCGAGACATAGTCTTTCGAGCGCTTAGCACCTTACATGTGGGTAGACCGTACCAACCTACATCCCCTACATCAGCTAGCCTACCCGTAAGAGTTCGCACAACTTAGTCAACTACGCCAGAGCCCATAATTGGCTTGTGGCTGCACACGGAAGTTTCAGTTTGAATAATCTTATGATCCCTTAGAGCACAGGTGGCGGTCCAAGAAATCTGAGCAAATCCTGTCTACCCAGGTGCCTTGACAGGCAAGTCCTGGAATAGCCAGTGCCTCAATCCACCCAGATGTGTGTTTAAGTTGCCACCTTAGATAAACCATTAATTATCAATCTCACATCTGTCATGGATATTCACTCAAACCCAATCCACGTCTACTGGCATAGCATGGCATAATCAAGCAAACGTAGAAGTAACTCCCAAGGTTTCATAAGTAAAACAGGTAATAGGTACTACCTCAATCTACTTCCCATCCCACAATTTAATTAGATCCTAACATGCAAGTGTTTGAGGGTTTGATCTAATGCAATAAAACTGGGTAGTAGAAAAGTATGATCAAAGTGTTACTTGCCTTCTTTGATGATCCATGAGTCCTAGAGATTCAAGTAACAAGCGGCACACTCGGGTGATCTAACGCAGACAAACAACAAGCATACAATAAGCACTCATCTAATGCACGGGAAATCTCGAATAAAAGATCTAACCAGATAGTTCAACTTAAGAACCACTGGTTGCAAAAGAATCGAATCAAATAAAGCATCGAAAGTCGGAACTCGAGAGAGAACGACTCGGTTTAGCAATCTGAAATTAGGTCAAAATTTTACAGTAGCAAAACTCTGTGTAAGTAGGTTAGTCGGAACGGCGGTTTCGTTACGAAACTCCAGGCGCTTGAATCACCTGATTCCGATAAACGAGCAAGAAATAAAACAGATTTGAAAATCGGATCAGAAATCGAATCTGAAAATAACGGATTAAATCCGATTTAAAAGAAAACGACGAACGGATTAAATAACGGACGTTCGTTAACAGAACTAATCCAACGAACGCGTTCATTTAAACGAACGGGTCGGTGAACGTTCACTAATAAGAAAACCGAAAAAAATAAAAACCAATCTAGGTTTTTTTTTAAAAACCGAACATCTTTTTTTTTAAATAAACCGGATCGGGTTTTTAGGGGAAAACCGGATCGGAACGGCGCGGGGCGGTGGCTACCTCCGGCGGGGCTTCGCCGGCGAGGTCCGGGCTCGGGCGGCGGGCTCCCGGGTTCGGGAGACGAGGGGCGGCGGGTCCGCGGCGGGCGACGGAACGGCGGCGCGGCAAGGCGCCTTGGGCGGCAAGTGACTCGGCTTGGGGGCGGCGGCGGCGGGTGAGGAGAGAGGGGGTCCGTGAGGTATAAATAGGAGGGGGGCGCCGGGTTGCTTGGGGGAGGGGCACGGCGGGGTCCCGTGTCCTAGCCGGACTCGGCGGCGGGACTCTCCCGAGCGGGGGAGCGAGCGCGAGAGGGAGGGGAGATGGGCCAGGGCGGCTGGCTGGGCCGGGGCCTGGTCGGGCCTTGGCCTGTGGGCGCGTTTTTTAACATTTTTTCCGAAAAACAAAATAAGAAAAAGCAAAATAAATAAAAATAATATATAGGCATATAATATATCAAAATTTTCAGAAAAACATTTTCTACAACATGAACATTATTTTAGCTTCAAATAAAATACACACAAATCCAAATAAAACAAAGAGTGTTTCAGCTCTAATAAAATCCAATAAAAATCATTTTTAAAATACCAAAATGACTTCAAATTAATTTCTCTCCAATTTTCTGATGTAGGGAATCATGTTACCCTATTTCCATATATTTTATTTTGGAGAAAACTAATTTGAATAAAACTCAAATAACTCCAAATTGAAAATAAATTCAGAAGAACTTTGAATTTATTTCTTTGAAACTCCCAACTCATATTTCATATGTTTTGAAGAAGTCATTTTATCTTCGCCGTGAAAATCATTGAGTTGCATAAAGTTTCAAAATTGGAAAATATTTTCCAAATGAAATTCAAATATTTTCAACACCCTTGTCATTTAAATAAATGGAAGAAGTCATGTCATCTTCTCTCCGAGTTTTGTGATGAAAAGAATTTGAATTCGAAGATCATAAAAGAAAAATGAAAGTTTGGGAAAGTCCTTTTATTCCCTCTCATTTAACTTTCAAAAGGTTCGAATTCACTCACTTTCACCAATCAATCAAGCAATCAATCAAAACTATCTATTTGTTTATAACATTCCAAAATTTAGAATTTTGGGATGTTACAAACTTCACCCTTAAAATGAATCTCGTCCTCGAGATTCGGAGAGGCTAGAAAGAAATAGGTTAGGGTTTGGGGGTCTTCTCAAAGTCCATCGATCAATCTCCGGGGTCTCGGGTGCTACCACCCTTAGAAGCATGGTTACGGTTCCATCAAAACTCATATACTCCATCCTTATTACTGACAGTGTCGGTCTTCTCAGATCGCAAGGATAATTCCTTCTCTGGGCTCTTCCGGTAGTGGCATACCCTTTTTCCTCAATTCCTTTGTCCTTTACTCTGGGTAAGGTTATTCCAAGACTGGGTCTTCTTAGCTGACAGGTCTGGCGCCAATTCTAAACAACTATCGATATCTCATGGTGGTCAACAATTTATGGTTTCTCCTGCAGAAAAGCAGGTGCAGGTTGAACCTCACCGTATATCCTACGGTTGGCAACAACTGCCTTGTACAAGGGAAATACTTATACCATTCTAAGGTTCAAACAAGGTTTTGATTGTCCTCTCTCGACTATAGGTAAGTCACTCAGATTTACCATTCCATATAGCAAAGCGAATAATAAGAGTAAGTCGGTATGGTGATCAATCCATCCCGCACCCAAATCATTTCCTTGTACATGGTTTAGCGAATCTCGCATTCTAACACTCAACACTCGGTCATCCTCACAAGCATTGCAGAATTTCTCTTGTCGACGAACCAAGTCCGGAAAATCCATTGATTCTGCAAGCCAAACAAAACATCTATCGTTCCTTAACAACTCTCAGGTTTTGCGTAAACTCCTATAGAATCGTCGGTTGATACAAGTCGTAACTTCTTCCGTGGTTTTTCCTTCAAAGAAGAGTGTGCTTGTTTCTTGGCAGGTCCTGGGCACGTGGGTTATAGCCCATCTCATCACTTAAAATCCTTGAACTCATCATCGGGGCAACTGATACTTAATCCAACATCCAACTTCCTGGCATACTTAAATCCATCCAATTGTACTGTCTCTTTTCCTTATATTGGCACCAAACTAAGACGTGCTTACTCAGGCTCATCATGGAATTTCCATTGATCCATATTTCCAACATCATACCTCCTTTATATCCAATAACACTTCATCTCTTCATCCTCGTGGGATGTCCCACATACCGTGATAAACTTATACTCATGAAATCCATACTCCACTTCGTGGAACCTCATTATCCTTTCCAGGGTCAAGCGTCCTTACAAGGAAATATTGGCCATCTCTGCATGGCACTTCTTCAACTGGAAAACGTGAAACACATCATGAACTCCCGACAGTCCTTCGGTGACTCCAACTTGTTGGTAACTTCTCCCATACGCTCCAAAACTTCGGTATGGTCCTACAAATCTAAGCTAACTTTCCCTTAACTCCAAATTGTTTAACTCCTCGCAGAGGCACACAAAGATATGCTCTCATCTCCGATTTCATAGACTATCTCCTTGCGTTTTGAGTCTGCATAACTCTTACACTCGGACTGAGCTACCTTGATCTATCTCAAGCAACTTAACATTCTCTTCTCACTCCTTGATCACATTTGGTCCAAACAATCGACGGTCTCCAACTTCATCCCACATCAACGGTGTCCGCTCCTTCTCCCATACAAAGCTTTAAAGGGGCCATCTTCAAACTGGCTGGGTAACATTGTTGTATGAGAACTTCGCGTAAGGTAGATTATCATCACTACTAGATCCATAATCTAGCGCACATGCTCTCAACATGTCTTCCAGATTCTGGTTGACTCTCTCGGTCTATCCATCTGTATGCGGATGAAAGGCTGTACTGAACTCTAGCCTAGTACCTAAAGTCTGGTGCGGCTGATTCCAAAACTTTGAGGTAAACCTGTTCCTCTATGATGGTCCTCGGAACTCCATGCGGACATACGATCCTTGTCCAATATATCTTGGCCAACTTCGCTTTTCGTATTTCAATCGAATAAAGTGAGCCACTTTGGTCAAGCGAGTCAACTACTACCCGGATAGAATCATATCCCAATCGGGTTACGGGAAATCCGGAAATGAAATCATGCCAAGCTTATCCCACTTCCATTCGGGTATCGGCATAGGCTGTAGTAATCCTGGCCGCTTACGATGCTCTGCTTTTACTTTCTCCGCATACATCACTTACGACTACATACTCCGCAATATCCTTCTTCATACCAGTCCACCGAAACACTCCTTCAAATCCAAATACATCTTGGTGTTTCGAGGCGAATCAAGTATGGTGAGTCATGAGCCTCTGAAGTATTAACTTCCTGATCTTTGCATTATTGGGTACATGTACACTGTCCTCAAACCATAAGGTGTCGTGCTCATCCTTACGAAAACCTTTGGCCTTTCCTTTGCTCATCTTTTATCTCAGCAACCTCTTTGTCATCCTTCTAAGCTTCACGGATCTTTTCCAACAATGTAGACTGAACTTCCATTGATGCAACAAAACCTTTTGGGAATAATCTCCCATCAAAGTTCCCTGAAAATCCTCGGCTAACTCCTTTGATAATCCTCTGCTTATGAGGGTATTCGTCCTTGTTTTCTTTATGGTTGTGTCCTATTTCTCCACAAAGCTTGCATGCACAAGGTTTCTTCATATCCTTTCCATAAGGCTTCAACTTCTGGGACACAAGACGAGATCTTTGCAGAGTCAACTTAAATTCCTTCCAAGTGGTTACTCCTTGCAATCCACTGATGGTTTGGTACATCCTCCACCAAATAGCAGCACCTCTTTCAAAGTACTGAAAAGCATGCTGGGCCATATCCTTTCTGACTATAGGGTTGTTCTTCATTTAATCCTCCATGTTAGGAATCCATTGGTCTGTCTCCAATTAACTCATCGGTCCAGAAAATATAAGCTCGTCTCCATTCATCCTCTATTGGGTCCATGGGTTTGGGGTGGGATAAGAGAGATCGAGAGGGATGCACACAATACAAACAAAAGTTTTGAAAAGGCAGATTTTATTGTGGCTGTCGGAAAAACAACAAACAAATGACAGCTCACAAACGTCGCATCTAACGTAGGGTATAACAGGGGTTTGGTCTTCTAAAGGTCAATGTCCTCAAACTCTTCAAGTCTTGGTCATGTCTCCTGTGGTTACTTCCGATCATGCTTGTCCTTCTCAAGCTCTTTTGCCAGATCATCTCTGTTGACGCGAAGTCTCTCGTGACATCCTTTAATAGTCATGGAGTTGCATTCCAACTTCTGGTTTCAACATCCTTGACATGATCCATGATCCTACTGTCCTTCAGTTACTGTCAAATCTCCGGTATCTCGATGTTTTGCTCCTTCATCTTGTCTACTTTCAGCTTCTGGGTCCTGAGTTCTTCACGAACTGCTTCCTTGTCAAATACGGCTTCCTGCAGATCCCCCCTAAACTTCTTCATGTAATACTCCGGATCCGGTGATACACCAGCTAAGGTTAAACTCCAACGTTTGCGGATAGATGCTCCATCAGCTTTCTACCATCCAATCCTTCCATGCATCTGCATGCTTAACTCCCATACGGTGACAATAGCCTAGCGGGCGATAACATCATGGATAAGCGTGTTTACGCTCTTGTCATTTTCATGAGCTATCATTCCATAGTTGATATCTCACCTTAGGGTTTTCTGACAAAGCTTTGAATTCTAATGCTCCATGTTCCGGTCTTTCTCCGATACACCTTGATCTCGGTTATTGATAACTTCCATAGTCTGCCAAGTTCCATAAGCGTAACCTTCCTAGGTCATACAAATCCGGAATTTGTTTGGAGCCTTCAAATCTCCTAGTCTTCGGAGTCTTCACCGTTGTAGTTTCCGTTTACACGGTAAAGTCCTCTTCATTCCAAATGGTCTTAGTTGTCCGTTATCTTATCTCCTTGGAGTGGTCTCATCAGTCAAATCTTCGAGTGGTCAAAAGGGAAAAGAGGTATGGTCTCACTAAAAGGAATATTTGAATAAGCTCAGAAGAGAAGAGAGGTAAAAGACCTTTTTTTGAAAATAAAGTTGTAGAGAATAATCTTTCCTATGGGCTTGTCAGTTTCTAGGGTCACGTCCTACAGTCAACATGTGCTCTGATACCATCTTGTAGCGACCCGACCCGAATGGATCAAGTCTCTGTGCTTTCGTGTCATCCCTGGATCGGTATGCTGACACACACAGTACTCGAAGGATATATAACAGAGGTAAATCACATGTATAGAGTAACGTAAATACTATTACCTCAATCCAAAATATAGCGGAAGCAACAAGGTTGTGGATTCCCATCAACACCAACGACAAAGTTGAGTATAGGAAATCGTAACCCTAACGTATCACTTACTCGTCAAATTCGAAAAGTCTGCAACATGAAAAGTTGCAGACCGAAAACGGGTCAGCACATGGAATATGCTGGCAATGTAACACATAGAGAGTAATGAAGGAATAAGCTATACTACATGCATATATGGCTGGTGGAAAAGCTCTATGGTTACAGTTTTTGCGAAAAGCCAATTTTTCCCTACTTCAAAGGAATAAATTTATTTAACTATCATGGTGGTTGTTAAACATTGAGAATGGTTGACAAGCATCCTCAATCCCAATTAAAAGTACTCATTAAACCCAAACAAATTTTATTAAGTAACGTGATGAGATCAACAGGATAATCCAAGAACTAGATACTCAAGATGTCCATAACCGGGGACACGGCTAATCATGATTAGTTTATACACTCTGCAGAGGTTTAGCACTTTTCCCCACAAGACTCGATCGCCTCCGCTTGGTTCTCGCACTACATGGTGTTTGAGAAGCGGATGACCGAGACATAGTCTTTCGTAAGCGCTAGCACCTTACATGTGGGTAGACCGTACCAACCTACATCCCCTACATCGGCTAGCCTACCCGTGGAGTTCGCACAACTTAGTCAACTACGCCAGAGCCCATAATTGGCTTGTGGCTGCACACGGAAGTTTCCAGTTTGAATAATCTTATGATCCCTTAGAGCACAGGTGGCGGTCCAAGAAATACTGAGCAAATCCTGTCTACCTGTGTGCCTTGGACAGCAAGTCCTGGAATAGCCAGGTGCCTCAATCCACCCAGATGTGTGTTTAAGTTGCCACCTTAGATAAACCATTAATTATCAATCTCACATCTGTCATGGATATTCACTCAAACCCAATCCACGTCTACTAGCATAGCATGGCATAATCAAGCAAACGTAGAAGTAACTCCCAAGGTTTCATAAGTAAAACAGGTAATAGGTACTACCTCAATCTACTTCCCATCCCACAATTTAATTAGATCCTAACATGCAAGTGTTTGAGGGTTTGATCTAATGCAATAAAACTGGGTAGTAGAAAAGTATGATCAAAGTGTTACTTGCCTTGCTGATGATCCGCGAGTCCTAGAGATTCGAAGTAACAAGCGGCACACTCCGGGTGATCTAACGCAGACAAACAACAAGCATACAATAAGCACTCATCTAATGCACGGGGAAATCTCGAATAAAAGATCTAACCAGATAGTTCAACTTAAGAACCCTGGTTGCAAAAGAATCGAATCAAATAAAGCATCGAAAGTCGGAACTCGAGAGAGAACGACTCGGTTTAGCAATCTGAAATTAGGTCAAAATTTTACAGTAGCAAAACTCTGTGTAAGTAGGTTAGTCAGAACGGCGGTTTCGTTACGAAACTCCAGGCGCTTGAATCACCTGATTCCGATAAACGAGCAAGAAATAAAACAGATTTGAAAATCGGATCAAGAATCGAATCTAAAAATAACGGATTAAATCCGATTTAAAAGAAAACGACGAGCGGATTAAATAACGGACGTTCGTTAATGTAACTAATCCAACGAACGCGTTCATTTAAACGAGCGGGTCGGTGAACGCGTTCACTAATAAGAAAACCGAAAAAATAAAAACCAATCTAGGTTTTTTTAAAAACCGAACATCTTTTTTTTAAATAAACCGGATCGGGTTTTAGGGAAAACCGATCGAACGGCGCGGGCGGGTACCCGGGCTTCGCTGGAGAGGTCCGCGGCTCGGGCGGCGGGCTCGGCGGGTTCGGAGACGAGGCGGCGGGTCCGCGTCATGACGGAAACGGCGGCGGCGTCCTTGGGCGGCGGACTCGTTTGGGGGCGACGGCGGGCGGGTGAGGAGAGAGGGGGGTCCCAAGGGTATAAATAGGAGGGGGGCGCCGGGTTGCTTGGGGAGGGGCACGGCGGCGGGTCCCATGTCCTAGCCGGACTCGGCGGCGGCGGGCGGCGGGACTCTCCCGAGCGAGGGAGCGAGCGCGAGAGGGAGGGGAGATGGGCCGGGGCCTGGCTGGCTGGGCCTTGGCCTGTGGGGCGCGTTTTTTTAACATTTTTTCCAGAAAAACAAAATAAGAAAAAGCAAAATAAATAAAAATAATATATAGGCATATAATATATCAAAATTTTCAGAAAACATTTTCTACAACATGAACATTATTTTAGCTTCAAATAAAATACACACAAATCCAAATAAAACAAAGAGTGTTTCAGCTCTAATAAAATCCAATAAAAATCATTTTTAAAATACCAAAATGACTTCAAATTAATTTCTCTCCAATTTTACGATGTAGGGAATCATGTTACCCTATTTCCATATATTTTATTTTGGAGAAAACTAATTTGAATAAAACTCAAATAACTCCAAATTGAAAATAAATTCAGAAGAACTTTGAATTTATTTCTTTGAAACTCCCAACTCATATTTCATACGTTTTGAAGAAGTCATTTTATCTTCGCTCGTGAAAATCATTGAGTTGCATAAAGTTTCAAAATTGGAAAATATTTTCCAAATGAAATTCAAATATTTTCAACACCCTTGTCATTTAAATAAATGGAAGAAGTCATGTCATCTTCTCTCCGTGGTTTTGTGATGAAAATAATTTGAATTCTCAAGATCATAAAAGAAAAATGAAAGTTTGGGAAAGTCCTTTTATTCCTCTCATTTAACTTTCAAAAGGTTCGAATTCACTCACTTTCAGTCAATCAATCAAGCAATCAATCAAAACTATCTATTTGTTTATAACATTCCAAAATTTAGAATTTTGGGATGTTACAGTGTTCATGGGGAGCCAACCGGCTGGGTCAGAACGGAATGCATCATCGTGTTCATCGAGAGGGCTTGGACGGAACAGCCGATGGAAACGAGGCCTGGCATACCACAGAACGGAGGAAACGGCCTTGTGTTCGATCGGCCATGTTCGAAACAGGATCCTATTCATCGGGAGGGGTCTGGCGTACCGCAAAACGGAGAAACCGGACCTCCTACGGTCGAAATGGGGGTCCTGTTGATCGGGAGGGGTGTGGCGTACCGCAAAACGGGACTCCACGGGATACTGTTCATCTCCACCGTCGACCCCCTCTAGCCTCCACGGGCTACTGTTCATCCACCGTCGACCTCCTCCAACCTCCACTTACGACTGTTCATCCACGGGCTCCTGTTCATCCAGCCCCCACCACGCGCTATTCCACCGACTACTGTTCAACCAGCCCTCTCCATGGGCTCCTGTTCAACCACCCCTCCACGGGCTACTGTTCATCCAGCCCTCCACAATCTACTGTTCATCCAGCCCTCCATGGGGTGGTCCTGTTCATCCTGCCCTCCACGGGGTCCTGTTCATCCATCCCCAACCGGCTCAACCGATCGGGGTCATGTTCATCGAGAGGCAACACCACGGGGTCCTGTTCATCCACCCCCATCGGGAACTGTTCATCCAACCCCCCCCCCCCCAGCAACGTTCACTGTTCATCCAGAGGCAGCATCGATCGACTTCAGTTAGCAGCAGTAGCAAAAGAATCGCTCGATCGGGTTCAGTTAATAGCCATCGATCGATCGCTCGGGTTCGATGTCGTAACTGCGGTCTGCAATCGCCTGGTTCGCTTAGAGCCCAACGCCTCGCACCCATGTGTGTGCTGTCACGAGAGAAAGCAGCGCATCGCTCGGCCCGACCACCCACCGTAACCGAGAACACCCCGATATTTTCCTCGCCCTCGCTTCTACCACGGTTTTTTCCGTCATGGACGGCCCAAAGAATGTCATGCAGCTGCGTCTCCGGCCTGCCCAGGACGAAAAGCCCATTTTCTATCATGATTTTTTGTTATAGAAGTAGGACCCCACCACATCTATCATGATACCGGGTTTTGTCACAATTATCGTCATAGAAGTGTCATAAGTATGACAAAAAAATCGTTCGGCCCAAAATGTCACGGATGTTTCTTTTTTTTTGTAGTGCTATTGATCAACGAGCTAGTCAACTAGAGGCTCACTAGGGACATGTTGTGATTGATGTATTCACACATGTATTACGGTTTCCAGTTAATACAATTATGGCATGAACAATAGACAATTATCATGAACAAGAAAATATAATAATAACCATTTTATTATTGCCTCTAGGGCATATTTACAACAATCCCCTCTTTCTTCTAACGACCATCGGTATTTTACTCGAAGCTATATTTTTATTTGTCACATAATATGTGTTTTGCTTGGAGCGTCTTGTATGATATGAGTCTTTGCTTGTTTTATTTTGTGTTTTAAGTCTTGATCCCTTGCTGGACACACCTATTTGAGAGAGCCAAAATTATGTCATGACTTGTTAGAATTGCTCTCTATGCTTCACTTAAATCTTTATGAGCAATGGACTTGCTCCAGTGCTTCACTTATATCTTTTTGAGCACGGTGTGCTTTTGTATTTTGTAAGAAATGCCCGCTTGCTTCACTTAGATTTATTTGAGAGTTAGTAAAATTTTCAAGAAATTCTCTCTTGCTTCACTTAAATTAATTTGATAGAAAGAAAGAAAAATATAATGCTCATGATCTTCACTTATATTTGTTGGAGCTTGTCAAAACCAACACATGAAAATTAGTCCCAAAGTGATAGATATCCAAGAAGGATGTAATAAAAACTTTCATGAAGATCATTGGACAAAATAAACTTGTTTCTTAGTAATAGTTTTGAGATATGATGATGTGATATGTGATTTTTGTTGATGAGTAATTATGCTTTAGTAAGAATATTGGTGTTAAGGTTTGTGATTCCCTATGCAAGTACGAAAGTCAATAGTCATGCAATGAAATTGTATCCTACTTGTGGTGCATTATTTGGTGTTATTTATGCTTAATGCTTGCTTATGAGATTATTCGTTTCTTGGTTTGTCGCTTCTCAATCTTTCGCTAGCCTCCATTTTGCACTAAGTATGATCTCTACTTGTGCATCCAAAAACCCTTAAACTAGTTTTGCCACATGAGTCCACTATATCTACCTATATGCGGTATTCTTTGCTGTTCTAAGCAAATTTGTATGTGACACCTCTAATTTTCAAAATAAACTTCTCTTTTGTGTGTTTGTTTCACTCGCGGAGCGGTGAGGGGCGGCTAATATTTTCCATGCTAGATGTTTTATTCTCAAGATGAGTGTTTATTCACTTGTCATTGCATGAGAGTAACGCAAAGGTATTAGGGATGCCCAGTCCCGAAATGAAAAATGAATTTACTTTATGTTGTCAAAAAACAAATTCCTTGGAAAGTGTTGGTATGGAGGGCAACCGTGGATACGGCTGGCCATGGAAAGTGAAAGTATGGTTGAAAAAGGAATAAACTTTATTTTCTGTTTGGGAACCGCCTATGTATCTAGCATGGAAACTGTTGGGAACTCTAAGTCGTTTTCGTTGGTGGGATCGATACACCTCCCCAAATGATTTTATCTCTGAGTTTTTCGCTTTGAGCGCTGGCACCTCTACAAATCCCTACTTCCCTCTGCAAAGGGCCTTTCTTTTACTTTATGCAATTTTTTTTTGAATTTGAGTCTCCATCTTCTCTTACAAAAGCACCAACTAGGAGGCAATATGATCGTACTTAAGTATTGGGTGTAACTAATATCTGAGTGTGTTTCATGAATGAATCAATGTTTGAGCATGATGGGCTAGGGATAACTTATTTTAGCATTGATATTTTGTAAGACATGGTTGCTTGTTGATATGCTTGAGTATTTAAATTATCATGTCAAAACTAGACTATTGCTTTGAATAATATCAAAGTCCAAATGTCCATGCTATAAGGAAAGAAATATGATATGATGATAGGCAGCATTCCACATCAAAGTTTATGTTTTTATCACTTCCCTACTCGAGGACGAGTAGGAGTTAAGCTAGGGGATGCTGATACATCTCCAACGTATCTATAATTTTTGATTGCTCCATGTTGTTATATTATCAATCTTGGATGTTTTATAATCATTTTATAGTCATTTTATATCATATTTTGGTTCTAACCTATTGACATAGTGCCAAGTGCCAGTTGCTGTTTTTTCCATGTTTTTTACATCGCAGAAAATCAATATCAGACGGAGTCCAAATGCCCCGTAACTTTACGGAGAATTTTTATGGGCCAGAAGGAAAAGAACGGGCCCTGTCTGCGCCTGGGGGTGCCCCGAGGGAGGCACAACCCACCAGGGCGCGCCCTGGTGGGTTGTGCCCACCTCGGGTGCCCCCCGGACCGCCTCTTTGCTCTATAAATACCCCAATATTTCCAGAACCCTAGGCACGTCGACGAAATATTCATCCAGCCGCCGCAGAGTCCAGAACCACCAGATCCAATCTAGACACCATCTCAGGTGGGGTTCACCACCTCCATTGGTGCCTCTCCGATGATGCGTGAGTAGTTCTTTGTAGACCTTCGGGTCTGTAGTTAGTAGCTAGATGGCTATCTCTCTCTCTGAATTCTCAATACAATGGTTTCTTGGAGATCCATATGATGTAACTCTTTTGCGGTGTGTTTGTTGGGATCGATGAACTTTGAGTTTATGATCAGATCTATCTTTTTATATCCATGAAAGTATTTGAGTTTCTTTGATCTCTTTTATGCATGATCTCTTATAGCCTCGTATTTCTTCTCCGATATTTGGGTTTTGTTTGGCCAACTTGATCTATTTGTCTTGCAATGAGAAGAGGTGCTTTGTAGTGGGTTCGAGCCTACGGTGCTTGATCCCAGTGACAGAAAGGAAACCGACATTTATGTATCGTTGCTACTAAGGATAAAACAACGGGGTCTATCTCTACATAGATAGATCTTGTCTACATCATGTCATTGTTCTTATTGCATTACTCCGTTTTTTCACGAAATTAATACACTAGATGCATGATGGATAGCGGTCGATGTGTGGAGTAATAGTAGTAGATGCAGGCAGGAGTTGGTCTACTAATCTTGGACGTGATGCCTGTATAATGATCATTGCCTGGATATCGCCATGAATATTTGAAGTTCTATCAATTTCCCAACAGTAATTTGTTCACCCACCATTTGCTATTTTTCTCGAGAGAAGCCACTAGTGAAACCTACGGCCCCCGGGTCCCTTTCTCATATTATTTGCCTTTGCAATCTATTTGCCTTTGCTTTTATTTTCAGATCTACTAAACCAAAAATACAAAAATACAGTGCTGCAATTTTTCCTTATTTATTTTATTTAGCATTCGATCTATCAATTTACTACAAAATTTATCTCACGTCTGTTTGCCTATCTTCAGGCGCCATGCCCCGGAAGGGATTGACAACCCCTTTAACACGTCGGCTTGCGAGGATTTGTTATCTGTGTGCAAGGGCTGTTTACGTTGTGTTGCTTGGTTCTCCTACTGGTTCGATAACCTTGGTTTCATATCTGAGGGAAATACCTACCGCCGTTGTGCTGCATCATCCCTTCCTCTTTGGAGAAATACGACGTAGCTTCAAGCGACATCAATGCCCGTGTCGAGAGGTATGAGACCTTTGACAAATTCTTTGCCTACAAGATGGAGGAGAATAGCTCAGCTAGTGAGCATGTGCTCGTAATGTCTGGTACTACAATCACTTGAATCAAGTGGGTGTTAATCTTCCGAGATAAGATAGTGATTGACAAAGTTTTCTAGTCACTATCACCAAGATACTAGAACTTCGTGATGAACTATAAAATGCAAGGGATGACGAAAATGATTCTCGAGCTCTTCGCGATACTGAAATCGGCGAAGGTAGAAATCAAGAAAGAGCATCAAGTGTTGATGGTTAACAACACCACTAGTTTCGAGAAAAAGGGCAAGGGAAAGAAAGGGAACTTCAAGAAGAATGGCAAGCAAGTTTTTACTCCTGTGAAGAATCCCAAAGCTGGACCTAAGCCTGACACTGAGGGCTTCTACTTCAGGAATGGCCACTAGAACCGGAACTGCCCCAAATACTTGGCGGATAAGAAGGATGGCAAAGTGAAGAAAGGTATATTTGATATACATGTTATTGATGTGTACTCTACTAGTGTTCATAGCACCCCCTAGGTATTTGATACGGTTCGATTCTTTGAGTTTAGTAACTCGAAACAGGAGTTGCAGAATGAACAGAGACTAGTTAAGAGTGAAGTGATGATGTGTGTTGGAACTGATTCCAAGGTTGACACGATCACCATCGCACATTTCGTCTACCTTTGGGATTAGTGTTGAACCTAAAATAAATGTTATTTGGTGTTTGCGTTGAGCATGAATATGATTAGATCATGTTTATTGAAATACGGTTATTCATTTAAGTCAGAGAATAATTGTTGTTTTGTTTACATGAATAAAACCTTCTATGGTCATACGCCCAAGATGAATGGTTTATTGAATCTTGATCGTAGTGATACACATATTCATAATATTGATGCCAAAAGATGCAAAGTTGACAATGATAGTGCAACATATTTGTGGCATTGTCGTTTACGCCATATTGGTGTAAAGTGCATGAAGAAACTCCATGCGTATGGACTTTTGGAATCACTTAATTATGAATCATTTGACGCTTGAGAACCATGCCTCATGGGCAAGATGACTAAGACTCCGTTCTCCGGAACAATGGAGCGAGCCACTGACTTACTGGAAATAATACATACCGATGTATTCGATCCGATGAGTGTTGAGGCTCACGGCGGGTATCGTTATTTTCTGACCTTCACAGATGATTTGAGCAGATATGGGTATATCTACATGATGAAACACAAGTCTGAAACATTTGAAAAGTTCAAAGAATTTCAGAGTGAAGTGGAGAATCATCATAACAAGAAAATAAAGTTTCTACGATCTAAATATTTGAGTTACGAGTTTGGCCTTCATTTAAAATAATGTGGAATAGCTTCACAACTCATGCCACCTGGAACACCACATCGTAATGGTGTGTCCGAACATCGTAATCGTACTTTATTAGATATGGTAGTTCTATCTCAACATCATTATCTGGCTCCTTTTCATTATTTGGTTGAGTGTCTTCATGAACCTCACCATTGTCTTTTTCATTATCAATTGGTGAGTGTTCATTACCAGATTGAGTTTCAGCATGAGATATAGAAGTTTCTTTATCATTATCAGGAGGTTTCTCTATTTCTGGTTCACTAGAAGTGTGCAAAGTCCTATCATTTTTCTTTTTCTTTTTCTTTTTAGAAGGACTAGGTGCACTAGTGTTAGCTCTTTGTGAATCTTGTTCTATTCTTTTTGGGTGTCCCTCGGGATAAAGTGGTTCATGAGTCATTTTACCTCCTCTAGTTGCAACTCTAACATCAAAGTCAAGCATATTATGATTCATTTCATCAAGCAATTCTCTTTATAATTTAGCAACTTGTTCTAACTTAGTTTGAACCATAGAAGCATGTTTTCCAACACCTCTAACATCATTTGAAATCCTAAATAACAAGTCACTCAAGCAAGCAATCATATCAGAATTGTATTTCAATTGTTTCATAACATTGGCATTGAAGTGATCTTGTTTTCTAATATAGTTTTCAAACTCATAAAGGCATTGACTAGGATGCATATTGTGTGGATTATCATTTTCACTGAACTTAATAAGAGAATTTACCTCTACCACCTTAGGCATTGGTGGCGTATTAAGCCCGTGTATTTCTTCAATAGGAGGTAAATTTTTAATATCCTCAGCTTTAATACCTTTTTCCTTCATAGATTTCTTTGCCTCTTGCATATCTTCAGGACTGAGATATAATATACCCCTCTTCTTTGGAGTGGGTTTAGCCGGTGGTTCAGGAATAGTCCAATCATCATAATTTTTCAATATATTATTCAATAATTCTTCAGCTTGAGCCATAGTTCTTTCCCTGAAAACACAACCAGCACAACTATCCAGGAAGTCCCTAGAAGCATCGGTTAGTCCATTATAGAAGTTATCAAGTATTTCATTTTTCTTAAGAGTATGATCAGGCAAGGAATTAAGTAACTGGCAAAGCCTCCCCCAAGCTTGTGGGAGACTCTCTTCTTTAGTTTGCACAAAGTTAAATATTTCCTGCAAGGCAGCTTGTTTCTTATCAGCAGGAAAATATTTTGTAGAGAAGTAATAAATCATATCACAGGGACTACGCACACAACCAAGAGCAAGAGTATTGTACCAAGCATTAGCCTCACCCTTTAATGAGAAAGGAAATAATTTGAGAATAAAGTAATAGCAAGTTTTCTCATCATCAGTAAAAAGGGTGGCTATATCATTCAACTTAGTAAGATGTGCCACAACAGTTTCAGTATCATAACCATGGAAAGGATCAGTTTCAACCAAAGTAATTAACTCTGGATCGACAGAGAATTCATAATACTTATCATCAATAAAGATAGGTGAAGTAGCAAACATAGGATCATACTTCATTCTAGCATTCAGAGATTTTTCTTTATACTTGCGTAGTAATTTCTCTAGACCATCTCTATCATTGCAAGCAAGAATATCTCTAGGGGATTTTTATTTATGTGCCCCTGGTTCCTTAGCTCTACTCATTCATCCCCACTCTGTTAACTTTTTCTCACTTTTCCCCACTCCCTTGCCCGAAACCCTCATAACAGGTTATAACGGACGTTGCTGTCGGGTCAATGCCTTTATTTATTAGGCGAGCGAGTGGGGGCCGCGTATACATGGGCGCATGCAAGACCGCGGTCGTGGGGTAGCACGTGTCCATGGACATGCCCGAAACGTCCCATCATATAAAGAGGGCAACCACCTCCATCGCCCCTACCATTTTCCCCCAAATCCCCTCCCTGCCGCATCGTCTTCCTCTCCCCCACCGGCGTCATCTCGCTCTCCTCCACTGCCTCCACCGCACCGTCTTGCTCTCCCCCACCGCATCCTATTCCTCACCTTCATCGCATCCATCTGTCAGATGGCCGACGCTCGTGGCGACACCGGCGCAGCGGCCGGAGATGTGGTGGAGCTGTAGGGTCAGGGCGCGGTGATCGCAGATGTCGGCGGCATCCACGGTGGTGCAGGGAAACTCGCAACCGCTGCGGATGTGGTGGGCTCCGCCTCATCACTGCAGAAGGTGACGGCATCAATCAGAACAGTCCATCCCGATGCCCCCGATGCGTCGCCTGCCGTGGAGGAGCATGTATTTGCACTTGCTTAGCTTGTAGAGTTAGTTGCTCCCTAGTTGCACTGGTTAGATTGTGATTCATATGGTAGTTCAGATGGTTAGAGTAGTTTGTTTGACGGATGGGCCGGGGTTTTTTGTATGGGTTGGGGGGGATGGGGGGTTTTGGACTAGGGTTTGTTGGATACATTCTTTGCAAAAATGCTAGATGTTGTGAACTATGATTTTAGGTGCTGCAATGATTGGGGTTTTTAGATTTGTTTTTAGATTTGGATAAATTCGTTGCAAAAATGCTAGATGTTGTGAACAGATTGGTTTTTTTAATGCTATGATGCTTATTAGATTTGTTTTTAGTGCTCACGGATTGGGGTTTTTAATGCTACTCAGATTCGTTGCCTTAGATTGGGTGCCTATTAGATTTGTTTTTGAATGCTACTCAGATTGGGGTTTTGAATGTCATATGCCCAAATGGAATCCATTGATTAAGAAGTTATTTGATTCATCAGTATATAAATTTTTCCACAATATGTAGTTATATTAGCTCTGTTCTTCAATGTGTGTACATGACCAATGATCAATCTGTTATTTGAATGTCATATTGGGGTTTTTGATCAATGTGTGTAAAAATCTAATACATTGATATACTAGTGATGGATGTAGTTTTTGAATGGATAGAGCTAAGGGGCACAGAAATAAAAAAAAACACTTCTAAAACATTTCTGATATTGGGAGTATATTAGCCCTATGATCAATGTGTCATGTGTGCATATCTAAATTTTCATCCCATTTTCAATTGGCTACTAGTGATGGATGAAATTGTATATTCAGGAGGATGATGGTTGGGGGAGAAAGAGGAAGCTGGCCGACTACGACCCGTACGAGGGGGCGTTTAGTGACGATTCTGAATATGAGGTAAGCCTATCCCTTGTTCATTTAGTTCCTTTGACATGGTGTATATGAATCTATAATGTATTAATGCAATTCATTCATGTGTGCAGTATGATTCTGGAGATGATGTGTACAAGGGCAACTTCAAGTCCTTCACATGACCAAGGAGGTGGAGAAGATCAAGGCCAAGGGAGTTGCTTCCTTCTACAACCGCAAGTTCAAGAAGTGGCACTGCCCCTACTGCACCACCAAGCCAAAGCCAAGGGATGGCCGCTTCGATCACTTCTGTCACATGATGAGGATGTAGCAATTCGCGAGGAGGATTACATCATCAGGGGGCAGCATGCCGCCCTCGTGAAGGCCCTGACTCCAGCGTGATGTGATTGATGATGTGATGCTGTGAACTGAATCTTTAAGTTTAAGTTTATCTGTTGGGTTACTTTTGGTTTGTTGAAATGAATCTCGTTGGTTATGGTTTGTTGAACCGAATCTCGTTGGTTATGCTAGTAATCTGGTTGCTATCTATATTTGTCTGTCATTAAATTTCCTGTGGTATATTTGTCTGTCCTGAATCTATGGTTAGTTATGTTTAGATGTTGTGCACTATGATTTTAGGTGCTGCAATGATCACGCATGTTGTGTAGGAAATCAAATGCATGCTCCAAATGAGATCATGTAAACCTTGGCAAACCTGGATAGTACAAATTAAGAAAATGCAAAAACAAGTAAAACCTTGGCAAACTATCTACGTTTGTGTAGCAGATCTTGTGTGCAAAATTTGAAGTGATTTAGAGGAGGTCAAATAAATTTGAATTTGAGAAAATGTGCTCCAAATGAGCTCCCGGGCTAGGGTAAACAGCCCATTTGTAATCAAGTTTTTTTGTACCTACTCTAAATGAGCCAAATGTTTTTTTATTAACACATATTCACTTCCCATAGTGTAGATTCGAAGTCTCACTATTTTTGAATTAATCTTCATATTTTTACATTTCCTTTTGAAAACATATGCTTTAATATAAAAACTATTAAAAACACGTTTTGAAATATGAAAATGGAAAACTAACTTCAGAACCTTCTTATTCACTTTAAAATAAAGCTTTGGTGATTTTTTCGATTTTTTTTATTTTTCAAAAATAGAAGGTAACACTACCTCCTCTCCTTGAACTCTATGAAATCATGTACATGATAGCTCATATGTGTGAAGGTTTTCTCATGCAAATGACCATAGACCAAGTTTATGATTTTTGGTTGGTAACATGTCGCATAAGACAACATTGTGTGCAGGTTTTATATATTTTTGATTTTTTTTAAATTAATGGTGCTCATTTGACCTCGATCGTGCCAGCTAGGGTTTTTTCATGAAAATGACCATAGACCAAGTTTACTATTTTTCCTCGTTAGTTTGTCTTATAAAACGACGAACGGCGAAGGTTTCATATTTTTCGATTTTCTTAAAATTAGTTATGCTCAGTCAAAGCCTTAGAAACCCCGTTGACCAGCTCAAAACCCCTCTAAACTCCATGAGGTTTCGCCTAACCCTAGCTCCCAACGTCAGCCGTCCGATCATACCCTCGCGCCAAGCGACAGCCCTCAGATCTGGTCTTCTAAAAGGAATTAGGTTGGCTGGCTGCGTGCAGGCTCCGCATCGTTGGATCACAAGGACGGCTCCGCATCGTTGGGTCATGGGGCGATCCGCGAGAGGCGATCCTATTGGTTGTGCTCGGCTGCTCGCCCACCACTGACTCCGCGAAAAAAATGTTGTTATTGGGCCCAAAAGGAAACCAAGCTCTGGTTGGGCCATCGAATTGCTTCGTTTTTTTTGCATCGTTTGCTCTGTTTTTTGTGAACGTGCTGGCTCTGTATTTTTGCATCGTTTGAAATCAATTGACATTGCATAGAAAATGACCAAATTTTTAAGGGCCAAATTTATTTTTATCCTGCAAAATGGCCACAAACAATTCAAAAATTGTCTCTTTTTGTTCATATAATATATATGACCACGGATTCCCACGCGTGCAACTAGCTTCTTTTTCAAACCACTGTTTCCCACGCGTGCACACTCCCGATGCTGCGGTGGGTTTGAAAACGGGTTACTTCACATTTGACCCCATTATTGCCACGACCAAATAACACGTGCACTACGGCTATTTAAGCCACCCTCTGCCTCTGCCATCCCTCATCCATCTCCCATCCTCTCTGCCATCTACCCTTCTTTCTCTTCGACCACTTATCCTTCTTCTAGCACATCCTTAGCCATGCAGTACACCGGACCAACCTACCACTTCCCACCAACCGTGTCGGAGAGGCTCTACCCTCCTGGCGCGTACGTTGAGCACAAACTACGTGTGTGGGCAATCTCAAGGTGGAGGACCGCAAGGAACTTCACTGAGTTCTTCCTAGCGTCCGGCTACCACCACCTCCCGCGGGGATCTCCAAGGATGTTCCGTGTCAAGGAGGTCATCCAAAACGGGGTGGTGGTTGCTCTCCTTGCCCACTTCACCAACACATTCGACGCCTTCTACCTCCTTGGCCGGGTGTTTTGGTGTGGCTGCGAGTTCATCGCTTTCACCACCCACAACATGTTCACGGAGTACACGAACATCTTCCCCACCGCGTCCTGCATGCACACTCTTCCGTACCCCATCGACAACGCCCCGGAGGAGCATTGAAGGGTGCCCGGAGGAGGTGCGAGGTGGAGAAGGCGGCGTCTAGGGTTCTAAACCCTCTATCTATTTTTCTTTTTTTAGTCTATGTTATAATAAGTTGTAACTGAACTATGTTGGAGATGCTATGGGCTTGTTGGCCCTTTTATCAAGTTCTATTATTAAGTTTTCTATCTATTCTATCATGAAGTTCTTCCTAGTTTCAACTATGTGATCGTGCTATGGGCTTGTTGGCCCTATCTAATGTTTGTTGATTGTTTTCTTAGAGAGCTTGCTTTGTTAGTAACCACCTAGTGCATGCAGCCACAACGAACCCTTCTTTTTTTTACACAAGCCACAAATATGTAGCCACCTAGCTAGTGCATGCAGCCACAACATATTTGTTCAATTTATTTGTAAGTGGTCATAAAAAATGATGCTCTAAATCGAGGAGACAAGTGTGCGAGAAGAGAGGAACCAGCGGCAGCGACTGTCCTTGCATCCATGGCAGCTGGCGTGCACGAAAGCGGCTCGGTCAATGCATCACGGCAGCACGCATCAGCACATGTAGGCTCGGTCGGCAGATCAACGCATGCAGGCAGGCTTGTTGGGTGCATGCATAGCAGGCTTCCGTTGTGGCGGCGTGCGCAGGCGTATTAATTCAAGGGACGGCCCAACGAAACCATGGCCCAACTGTCGAACAGCAACACCCCCAACGCGGCCCCACTCGTCAGAGTTAATGGTCAAAGCACTGACCCGACAGTGACGTCCATTGTGACCACTTCTGAGGGTTTTGGGCAAGGGAGTGGGGAAAACTGAGTAAAAGTTAAGAGCGTGGGGATGAATGAGTAGAGCTAAGGAACCTGGGCACAGATGTAAAAAAACCATATCTCTACTTGCTTCTTCACTCATAACATAACCTTCCGGTACCTTAGGCAATTCATATCTAGAAAGGCTAGTTCTAGCAGGTGTTTCAGGAGTTTTAGTTACAAGCTCATCATCAGACTCAACAACATCATGTTGTATAACTCTAGCAATTTGTTTATCAAGAAAGTCACCAAGTGGCACATCATCATTATCAAGCAAGGTACTAGCATCATCATAAGCATCATCCATAGTAGAAGTAGCATCATCAATAACTTGCAACATATCAGAATTAATAGCATGTGGTGGTGTTGCAAGTTTACTCATAACAAAAGGTGAATCTAAAGCAGAACTGGATGGTAGTTTCTTACCTCGCCTCGTACTTGAGGGAAATATCTTCGTCTTTGGATCCTTCAGATTTTTCATAGTGATAAATTGATACTAATCCCAAGTGACTCAACAAATATAGCTATGCTCCCCGGCAACGGCGCCAGAAAACGGTCTTGATAACCCACAAGTATAGGGGATCGCAACAGTTTTCGAGGGTAGAGTATTCAACCCAAATTTATAGACTCGACACAAGGGGAGCCAAAGAATATTTGAAGGTATTAGCAGCAGAGCTGTCAATTCAACCACACTTGGAGATTAATTTTTCTGGAGCAAAGTGAACAGTAGCAAAGTAGTTTGATAGTTTTGATAGGAGTGACAGCAGCAATAGTAACAGTAACAATGATGGAGCGTGTCATAATAAACGGAACGGTGGAAAGTTGCATGGCAATATATCTTGGAATGGCTATGGAAATGCAACGATAGGTAGGTATGGTGGCTGTTTTGAGGAAGGTATATGGTGGGTGTATGATACCGGCGAAAAGTGCGCGGTATTAGAGAGGCTAGCAATGGTGGAAGGATGGAAAAAGTGCGTATAATCCATGGACTCAACATTAGTCATAAAGAACTCATATACTTATTGCAAAAATCTACAAGTTATCAAAGCAAAGTATTACGTGCATGCTCCTAGGGGGATAAATTGGTAGGAAAAGACCACCGCTCGTCCCCGACCGGCACTCATAAGGAAGACAATCAATAAATAAATCATGCTCCGACTTCATCACATAACGGTTCACCATACGTGCATGCTACGGGAATCACAAACTTTTAACACAAGTATTTCTCAAATTCACAACTCCCCAACTAGCATGACTCTAATATCACCATCTTCATATCTCAAAAGAATTATCAAGCATCAAACTTTTCTTAGTATTCAACGCACTCAAAAGAAAGTTTTACAAATCTTGAATACCAAACATATTATTATTATTATTAAGCAATTACCATGATATTTAAGACTCTCAAAATAATTTAAGTGAAGCATGAGAGATCAATAGTTTCTCTAAAACAAATCCACCACCGTGCTCCAAAATATATAAGTGAAGCACTAGAGCAAAACTATAAAGCTCAAAATATATAAGTGAAGCACATAGAGTTTTCTATCAAATTCCAATTAATGTATGGCTCTCTCAAAAGGTGTGTACAGCAAGGATGATTGTGTTGAACTAAAAAGAAAATACTCAAATCATACAAGACGCTCCAAGCAAAACACATATCATGTGGTGAATAAAAATATAGCTCCAAGTAAAGTTACCGATGGAAGTAGACGAAAGAGGGGATGCCTTCCGGGGGCATCACCAAGCTTTGACATTTTGGTGTCCTTAGATTATCTTGGGGGTTCCATGGGCATCCCCAAGCTTAGGCTCTTGCCACTCCTTGTTCCATAATCCATCAAAAAAATTCACCCAAAACTTGAAAACTTCACAACACAAAACTCAACAGAAATCTCGTGAGCTCCGTTAGCGAAAGAAAACAAAAGACCACTTCAAGGTACTGTAATGAACTCATTCTTTATTTATATTTGTGTTAAACCTACTGTATTCCAACTTCTATATGGTTTATAAACTATTTTACTAGCCATATACTCATCAAAATAAGCAAACAGCATACGAAAAACAGAATCTGTCAAAAACAGAACAATGTGTAGTAATCTCTAACTAACGCAAACTTATGGAACTCCAAAAAATCAGCCAAAATAGAACGACCTAGGAAATTTGTTTATTGATCAGAAGCAATTGGAATCACTATTTTATCATGTTCTGGTGATTTCTAACAATTGTTTCCGTGAACCGAAAGTTTCTGGAAATTACAGCAAGATCAAATAACTATCATCCAAGAAGATCATATAGGTTTAACTTGGCACAAACACTAATTAAAACATAAAAACACATCTAAACAGAAGGTAGATGGATTATTTATTTCGAAACATAAGCAAAAGCAAAAAAAAAAATATTGGGTTGCCTCCCAACAAGCGCTATCGTTTAACGCCCCTAGCTAGGTATTGCCATAATAGTGGTATGGCAAATCATGAAAACTTCTCTCATATTCTCTACGTTCAGCAGCAAGTTTTCTTTGAGGCAAGCAAAAATAATTAAAAGGGCTAAATTTAATGGGACAAAAGTCTCCAAGATCAATCTCGGGAGGTATGGGATCCTCCTTAGGCCCTTTGTATTGCACAACCAATTCATCATTAAGAGCATTCTTTTGGCAAAAAGCTACAAGCCTTCGTTCAAGAGGAAAACCTAGTCATTATGAATAGCAAAATCATCATTAAGCTCGGAAATTTTATCAACTAGAACATCGGCAGGAACCCTTTTCCTAAGTTTTTCATTATAAGCAATATGATCTAAAGATTGTAAACACATCATGTCTTCTTGATTAAAAAGGATAGCTTCAATGGGAGGATGACTAGCATCTACCCTATAATGCGCAAAGATTTCTTTGGCCTCTTTTATTATAAATCTAAACTCATGAGCCAAAAAGATAGTGGCGGCACGCTTAACAGAAGAATGCTCAATATTAGAGAATGCTAAGAAAATTCTTTGTATGCAAGGATGCATGTGCATAAATTGCCTTTCAAGTTCAACTATAAGCATGGCAATGGCGTCCGCAAGACTACTAATTCTATGGAGAATAGAACCGCCCATAGAAGGCAAAGTACCGGCACAAGTAAACAAATCTTTAATAACTCCTTTTCCAATAATATTACCACTACCAACTCGAATTTTTTTTGTATGCAAGGTAGGGGGTTCTTCAGCAGGAGCTTCAGAATTTTCCATGATCTTATTATTGTCCATATTGGCAATAATTTCCCCAAATCCGGACATAACGACAAGCAAGCGAGAAAAAGGCAAACGGAAAAGAGAGGGCGAATAAACGGCAAGGGTGAAGTGGGGGAGAGGAAAACGAGAGGCAAATGGCAAATAATATAATGCGAGAGATAAGGGATTGTGATGGGTACTTGGTATGTTGACTTCTGCGTAGACTCCCGACAGCGGCGCCGTAAATCTTCCTGCTACCTCTTGAGCACTGCGTTGGATTTCCTTGAAGAGGAAAGGGTGATGCAACAGAGTAGAGTAAGTATTTCCCTCGGTTTTGAGAACCAAGGTAAAAATCCAAGAGGGAGGCTACGTGCAGTCCCTCATACCTACACAAAACAAATAGCTCCACGCAACCAACGCGATTAGGGGTTGTCAATCCCTTCACAGTCACTTACGAGAGTGAGATCTGATAGATATGATAGATAATATTTTTGGTATTTTTGATATAAAGATGCAAGATAAAAATAAAAAGCAAAGCAATAATAAAGTGATGGAAGATTGATATGATGAGAATAGACCCGGGGGCCATAGATTTCACTAGTGGCTTCTCTCAAGAGCATAAGTATTCTACGGTGGGTGAACAAATTACTGTTGAGCATTTGACAGAAATGAGCATAGTTATGAGAATATCTAGGTATGATCATGTATATAGGCATCATGTCCGAGACAAGTAGACCGACTCCTGCCTGCATCTACTACTATTACTCCACTCATCGACCGCTATCCAACATGCATCTAGAGTATTAAGTTCAAGAAAATAGAGTAACGCCTTAAGCAAGATGACATGATGTAGAGGGATATATTCATGCAATATGATAAAAACCCCATCTTGTTATCCTCGATGGCAACAATAAAATATGTGCCTCGCTGCCCCTACTGTCACTGGGAAAGGACATCGCAAGATTGAACCCAAAGCTAAGCACTTCTCCCATTGCAAGAAAAACCAATCTAGTAGGCCAAACCAAACTGATAATTCGAAGAGACTTGCAAAGATAACCAATCATACATAAAAGAATTCAGAGAAGATTCAAATATTTTTCATAGATAAACTTGATCATAAACCCACAATTCATCGGTCTAAACAAACACACCACAAAAAGAAGATTACATCGAATAGATATCCATGAGAGAGGGGGAGAACATTGTATTGTGTCAGTGGGAAACGACACCTATGGGATCACTGGAATCCCTTCTACGCTTGCAGGGCGCGGGGATCGTGAGAAGAGCGGGACCAACAGACAACACAAAGGGATTTTACCCAGGTTCGGGCCGTGAGGATGCGTAAAACCCTAGTCCTGCTTTGGTGGATGTATTTAGTGTTCTTGAGCTCTCGAACTAGCTCTAGGTGCTGCGAAGTTCCAAAGAGCCGAATCCTTTCCCTGTGTGATATAGGCCTCCTTTTATAGGCGAAAGGGGCTGCCACAGTGGCACACAGGAGGTGGAAAGTGCTACAGTGTCACGAGGTTATCCCTCGTATTACAGGACAAGACGCATTTAATGCGAGGCTTAGGTGTCCCTTCGCTTTATTGGGGACGGGGGCAAGGCCCGTCCCGTCCGTCGCCGCTCCTCCCCGCTTCGACACGCACCCTGGCCAGCGATGCATGTGGTGCCATGTAGGCGGGCAGGCGGCTGAGGTGGCGCGGTGGTGGAGCCTCCACAAAGGGTTGCATGTCTCCACGCAGGTGCCTGCCCAGCTGGTTGGGTCCGCAGCTGCATGCGAACGGTGGCGAAGACTTATCTGGTGCGGGCCTGGCAGTGGCCCAGCCGGTGCGCTTTGGCGAGGGCCTATGTCGGGTGGCCCGGCAAGGGTCTTGCCGTGGCACGCTGGCCTCCCCGGCAAGGGTCTTGCCGGGGATCTTGTGGGTTTCTTCGGTGAGGATGGTTGCCCTCTTATCCTCATTTGATCTTGAGCATTCTATGTCTTCACAAAGATCTGCATGCCACCACGGAGGTGCCCCCCGAGCCCTGTCCCAACGCATTTGTCGAGCGTTGGTGGGCTCAAGGGCGGCTCACTTCGGCCGGCGTGGGCGAGCTGCCCCGGCAAGGGTCTTGCCGGGGCTGCTGAGGTTGCCCCAAAGAAGGGTCCTTGCCGGGGAACACCTACGCCTATCTGATCTTTGTGGCCTTGGTCTTTGTTGTTGCTTCGTTTGTCCTCGTGGCTTTGGCTTCTCTCCAGCTCCCCTTCTCTGCCATGTTATGCATGGCCGTGGCGGGAGGATCTGACTACCCATGCACAAGTAAAGGGGTCAAAAGTAGAGCCCCTACTTTTGTACACCGACAGGAGCCCCCGGGCCTGGGTCACACACAGGCACAACACGTTGTTGGGCCAGGCCCAGAACGGTGCGCGGGCAGTTGGGCGGATTTTTACCGCGACCACTGTTCCGTCCGCCGCGCTTCCCCATGACCCGTGTTGAATGCGCGGAGTGGGGGTCGTCTCCTTGGGCGGCTGGCGTAGGGAGGCTACGAAAGAGGGAGAGTGCGGGCGGCGAGGCCGTCAAGTCGGAGTACGTGGGCACCGATGCCTTCGTCGCGTGTTGACGTCCTACCGCCTCGTCTTCGAGCTCTGCCTCTGGCGCCGCCATCGCCATCCAACCCTTGGACGGCCACCGGGAAGTTCTCTTGGTGTCTTTTGCCACTCGTAGCTCGCCTAGGTTCCCCTTTTGCCCTTCCGCTTTCTTGTTCCATTTCCTGAGGAGAGGGACAAGAAAGGGATTACGACACCTTATATCTTTTTAGTCTTGTAAGCCTTCAGGCCTTTGTTAGCTTTAGAACTCGTAATCCTCTTGTTCATGTTTTTCATTTCGTATGGACTGTACCTGTACGGGATGTTTTTTTAATGAAAAAGGGATGTTTTTCGGGATTTTCGTTCGCGCGAGGAACCCACGACAAGGAGTGAGTCCTTGTTATCTTTAAGACAAACGTTTTCTTGCCCGGCAACAGGCCTTGCCATTTCCCCACTTCGCTCGACCTTTCTCACACTCTTGGCGGAGGCATGGATGAGGTGGGCTTAGGCTCCCCGTTCCTTCTCTTTCTTTGCCAGCTCTGACCAAATCCAGACCCAGGGGATAATCCTTGGGTGCCGAAAAGGGGGAGCATGGTAGCTCAGAGATAGAACGGGGTTTCACGTATCCCAGTCCATAACGAAATGCATGATAGAGGATAAAGGACTTATCTGGATCTGCAGCCCCCGGCGATCTTGGCTTGCCGCGGAGGGATCCTTGTTCTTGCAGCCCCCGGCAACTCTGGCTTGCCAGGGCCCGGGCGCCGGTCTGTTCCCTTTCTTCCAAAACAGCTCGGCAAGAATACTTACGTGCCCTGCGAACCAAAGAAGACAGAGAAGAACAGAGAGACGCGCACTCGACCTCTAAGCTAGGGGTTAGCCGCCGCTAAGCACTATCAACCCTAACCAAGGAAGAGACTCGACCTAGCATGCATGCAATAACTTAGGGCGCCAATGCTTCGTTTATTTATGCTCAGGGTCAACGCCTGGCTTTATACAAAGGGTTACATGCCTTGCCGGCAAGGCTTGTACAAAAGGGTGGCTTGCCGGGAGGCCCGACAGCCGCGCCTTATGGGTAAAACTTGCGAAGATGCTCGATGCTCCAGGAGTTGCTCACTGGAATGGCATCTTCAGTCTCCATCCGGACTGCGCCAAGCCTGGTGACTCGTGTTACCAGATAAGGGCCTTCCCACTTTGGCGTCAACTTGTTGGAATTCTTGGCTGACTGAACGTGCCGAATAACAAGGTTGCGTTCCTCGAAGCTCCGGGCATGAACCTTGCGGCAATGGTAGCGGCACAAGGCTTGCTGGTAGCGTGCTGCTCTCACAGCCGCCCGGAGACGATCTTCCTCAAGGAGCGTCGCGTCATCTTGCCGCAATCGCTCTTGCTCAAGCTCATCATAAGCGAGCACTCGAGGTGACTCATATATGAGTTCCGTGGGGAGAATCGCTACGCCCGTAAACCAGGGCAAAGGGTGTCTGGCCGGTGGCTCGATTTGGCGTTGTTCTGATCGACCAAAGAACCGCCGGCAACTCATCAATCCAACGCCTCCCGCTTTTATGTAGTCTGTCAAAAGTCCTTGTCCTCAAGCCTCGCAGGACTTCAGCATTTGCTCTTTCCGCTTGGCCGTTGCTCTGTGGATGCGCCACGGAAGCAAAACAAACCCTGGTGCCGAGATCCTCAATGTACTGCATGAAGGCGTGGCTTGTGAACTGTGTGCCGTTGTCGGTGATGATCCTGTTGGGCACCCCAAAACGGCACACAAGCCCATTGAAGAACTTGATGGCTGACTGCGGTGTCACCTTCCTCACTGCTTCCACCTCTGGCCACTTTGTGAACATGTCGATTGCGACGTAGAAGTACTCAAAGCCCCCGACGGTACGGGGAAAGGGCCCAGTATGTCGAGCCCCCAGACCGAGAAGGGCCAGGAGAGAGGGATGGTTTGAAGGGCTTGAGCTGGTTGATGAAGCTTCTTCTAACAGAACTGGCACGCTTCACACTTGGTTACTAGTGTCGTCGCATCCTGGAGGGCGGTGGGCCAGAAGAAACCTTGCTTGGAAAGCCTTGCGGCAAGGGCCCTCGACCCTATGTGGGAGCCACATATGCCTCCATGTATCTCTGCAAATAGCTTTAGTCCTTCCTCCCGGGAGATGCACATCAATTTCACCCCATTCGGTCTTCTTCTGTACAATACGCTATCAACGAACTGGTACAGAGCAAACCGGCGGGCTACTCTTTCTGCCTCTTCCTGCTCCTCAGGAAGCTCTCCCTTCTGAAGGAATCAGACGGTGTGTTGTGCCCATGCCGGATCCTGTGGCTCGACGACAAGGACCAAAGGCATTTCTTCTGCTACGAGGGAGGCCGCCTCCATAGCCGTGACCTGAGGTCCTTCCGGAGTCGGTCGCCCCGCGGCAGGATCGGCATCCACGGCAACATCTTCGCCGGCGGCTCCGGGGAGCTCGGTGGGGAAGTACTTGCCGGGGCCTAGCTTCCTCCGCTTGTTCTGCCCGGTCGACGGCTCAACGGATGGCTGAGTTAACTGAAGCACAAAAGTACCTGGTTCCACAGGTAGCTTGAGGGCAGCGCTTTGGACAGTGTCGGCGATGTCGTTCTCCGCCCGAGGGACATGCTCCGCTTGTACACCGTCAAAGCGTTCCTCCAGTTTCCTCACCTCATCTACGTAAGCTTCCATCAACGGTCTTTGATAATCTTTGTTGATCTGCCTGACGAAGAGCTGTGAGTCGCCACGACGATGAGCTTTTTAACCCGAGGTCCGCCACGATCCACGAGACCGGCAAGCAAACCCTCGTACTCGGCGGTGTTGTTGGTTGACATCTCCTGTGGAAGTGCATCTGGGCGACGTGCTTGAGGTGCTCTCGGTGGGTGCGACAAGCAAAGACACACGACCGGGCGCCTTGCGGCGAAGGCACCATCAAAGTACATGATCCAGTTGCGACTCGTTTCCTTGTCGGGGAGAGTGGTCTCTCGTACCTCTTCGTCGGGCGTCGAGGTCCATTCTGCAACAAACCCCGCCAAGACTCTGCTCTGAATCACCGAGGTAGTTTCAAACTTTAAACCGAAGCTTGACAGCTCCAGGGCCCATTCCATGATCCTCCCTGTTGCATCTGGGTTATGCAGTATCCGTTGCAATGGGAGGCGGGTGACCACCATGATCTCATGCGTTTGGACGTAATGGCGCAGTTTTCTCAAAGCCATAAGGAGGCCGAAGAGCAGCTTTTGCACACCTGAGTACCTCGACCTAGCCCCCTGTAAAAGGGAGTTGACGAAGTAAACTGGGTGCTGCACCATTTTCTTCTTCTGTGCTTCTTCATTTGGTCGCGTGGGTCCCGTCACACGGGCGCCAGCCTTGCCGGGGCCGAACCCTGCCGGGGGCTCAGCCTTGCCGGGGCAGAGCCCTGCCGGGGAGGGTTTCGGCCCGCCAACCGTCGACTCTGCCGCTGCTGCTGTCTCCTCATCAACCTCTCTCTACGCCACTAGCGCGGCGCTAACCACCGGATTCGTTGCCGCTAGATAAAGCAGCAACGGTTCCTGTGGTTTGGGCGCAACCAGCACTGGGGTAGAGGAGAGATATTTCCTCAAATCTTGAAGCGCTGCCTCAGCCTCTAGGGTCCACTCCATCGGTCCTGCTTTCTTTAAGATCTTGAAAAAAGGAAGGGCACGCTCCGCGGACTTGGAGATGAACCGGCTCATGGCAGCAACGCAGCCAGTGAGCCGATGCACGTCCTTGATCCGTTTGGGTGCCCCAATCTACTCGATGGCCTTGATCTTATCTGGGTTTGCTTCAATCCCGCGCTGGGACACAAAGAACCCAAGAAGCTTGCCGGACGGGACGCCAAGACACACTTCTCGTGGTTCAATTTGAGGTTGATCTTGCGCAGGTTCCCAAATGTTTCCTCCAGATCTTGCACGAGCGTTGCTTTGTCCTTGGTTTTGACCACTATATCATCCATATAAGCTTCCATATTTCTATGTAGCTGGGGCTCAAAACCAATTTGGATTGCTCTTGCAAAGGTCGAGCCAGCACTCTTCAACCTGAAAGGCATCCGTAAAAAGCAATACGTACCACATGGGGTGATGAATGCTATCTTTTCTTCGTCTTCCTTTGTCATGAAGATCTGGTGGTATCCTGAGTAGGCGTCCGGGAACGATAAGAGGTCACACCCAGCCGTGGAGTCAACAATCTGGTCAATGCGCGGCAACGGGAAAGGATCCTTTGGGCATACCTTATTGATATCTGTGTAATCAATACACAACCTCCATTTCCCATTTGCCTTGCGCATCACTACCAGATTGGCCAACCATGTTGGATGGAGTACTCCTCTCACCAAGCCTGCCGCCTCTAGCTTTCTGATTTCCTCTGTGATGAACTCCTGCCTCTCCAGAGCTTGCTTCCTGACCTTCTGCTTGACAGGCCACACATGAGGGCAGACAACAAGGTGGTGCTCAATCACCTCCCTGGGAACGCTGGGGATGTCGGAGGCTTGCCATGCAAACACATCGACATTCGCCCGCAGGAAGGTGACGAGCTCGCTTTCCTATTTGTCGTCGAGGGTGGAGCTTATGGTAAAAACTCCCCCCGTACCGTCCTCCTTGACGGGCATCTTCTTGGTCTCTGGTGGCGTGGCTCTGGACTTCTTGCTCTTGTCGGCGGAGCTCTCTGGCACATCCTCAACGGGAGCGCGACACCCCGAAGAGGTGCGCTTGCCGGAGTGGGTGCTAGGAGTCTCGCCGGTCTTCTCCCCCCCGGGGCTCTGCCGGCAAGAGCAGGTACCTTAGCGGCAGCTGCTGCAACTGCTTCCCGGTAGAGTTGGTCAGTGCAGATCAACGCATCTTTCTTGTCGGAGGGGACGGTGATGATGTTCATCGGCCCGGGCATCTTCAGCATGTTATAGGCGTAGTGTGAAGCCGCCATGAACTTGGCCAGCGCCGGGCGGCTGAGGATCCCGTTGTAAGGCAAAGGGATCTCGGCTACGTTGAAGACAATCCTCTCCGTCATGTGGTTCAACTCGCCTCCGAATGTCACGGGCAGCATGATCTTTCCCTTTGGCTGGCTCTTCCCCGGGTTAACCCCTTGGAACGTACCCGTCTCCTCGAGGTCTCCATCAGGGATCTGCAGCCTTCTAACCACAACGGGCGAGATCACATTCAGGCCGGCCCCGCCGTCAACCAACATCTTTGTCACCTTGAGGTTGTGGATTGTTGGTGAAACCAACAATGGCAAGCACCCGACCGCAGTGGTGTGGTCAAGGTGGTCCTTGGTGTCGAAGATGATGGGCGTGCTGGACCATTTCAGCGGCTTCCGTGCGTCAAACGATGGCTCCACCGCTGTGATCTCACGCGCACACTGCTTGAGTTGGCGGTGGGATGCGTGCAGCAAGGCGCCGCGATCGACGCACATGGCCTCTATGGCTTTCTGAAACTCGTGGTCGCCGGACTCGTCGTCCTCGTCATGATCATCGTCTTCCTGCTTCTTGTCGCGGCCCTGGGTGGGCCTCTCTTGCTGACTCTCCTTGCAGCGGTGGCCTCCTTGGCCGCCACGTTTCTTGCCGGATCCTTCGGCACCGTCTAGGCCTTTCTCCTTGTCCCGCCGCTCATACTCGGCTTTTTGCTTCTCGGCGAGCAGCTCTACATGCCGGCAGTTTTGGAGATCGTGGCCCTTGGTGCGGTGGATCTTGCAGTACTACTTGTCGGAGCCTCCTGGCTTGTCGGCAGCTACCAAGGCCCGGCAAGCGTCACACCCGGCAATATCCTTGCCGGGGTCGCTCGCCTTGGTCTTCTTGGTGGTACCGGTGTCGTCGGATCCCTCAACGGCAAGCACGGCCTTGCCCTTGCGCTTCCTATTACAGCGTTGGCCTTTCTTTGCTGGGGTGGCGGTATCGCCAGTGGAGTCGGTTTCCACACTGGCATCTTCGCCGGGGTACTTCCTTAATTCCTCGGCACAAAGCGCGCGATCGGCGTAACATAGAGCTCGGCCACATCCTTAACCTTGTTCATCGCCAGCTCTTCACGCATCTTGCGATTGCGCGTATTACGATGGAACGCATGATCACAACGGGCGGGATGAACATCGGGGATGTTGTATCGCACCGGCTGAACCTTTGGATGTACTTGCGCAGGTTTTCTCCTTCCTTCGGGGATGATGTGTAAATCACTCGCCTGGCCATGAGCTTGGTGACCTCCGGTAAAGGCGCCAACAAACTCATGGAACAGATCCGCCCAAGAAGAGATGGAATCCACCGGCAAGTGCATCAACCATGACACAACATTAGGCTTGAGTGTCAACGGGAAATAGTTGGCAAGCACCTTGTCGTCGCGGGCCCCGGCAGCTTGCATCGCGATGGTGTAGATGCTGAGGAACTCTGACGGGTGAGTCTTGCCGTTGTACTTCTCGCCAACATCGGGTTTGAACGTACGGAGGGAGGGCCACTAGAACTGCCGCAGCTCACGGGTGAAGGCCGGACAACCCACCTCGTAAGGTAGGCAACCGTAGCCTCCCGACACTGGGTGGTCCGTAGCGGGCCCTGCCCACCTGTCCGACTGGTGGCGTGCGTCACATCGGCGCTCGATCGTAGTTCGGGCGTCCTCGTGAGCCCGCTCCTGAAGGACTTGGAGCTGATCGCGGTCGGTCCGTGCGTCGAACGACGCGATGGAGATATCATCACAAGCGTTGCCACGACGGGCCGATGCCCGGGGCGGTCGGGATGGATGTGGGGAGTACACCGTGGCCGTGTTGCCTCCGGTGTGGCCTCCGCTAGCAGGTGGCAGCCCGGCGGAGCAACGACCGACGGTTTCCGCCGGCCGCAGCCTGTCGTTGTTGGTATGCCGACGAGGCTCCGGATGGTGGCCCTCCATTCGTCGAGCTTCTCCGCGGTGGGAGGAAAATCGAGGAGCAGCTGCGCGCGCTAGGGCTTCTGCTAGCGTGGGTGGCGGTGAGAGCTGGGTGGACCGCGATGCGCCTCGACTCCTAACCATGTTAGAAGGAGCCGCGTCGCGGCTTCGCAGCTGTTCGCCACCTCCATCAGTACCTCGGCGCGCATGCTGGCCCTCTCCTTCATGTGACGGACGCACGGGACTCTTTCCAGGGCGGCACGCAGGGTCACCAGTAGGGTGACGCTGCTCATCACGCACAACCTGAGAAGAGCGCGCCGTGGGTGTCGGTGTTGGCGTATTGGAGATCGCTGTGCTGCCGCCTGGCGGGACGACGGCACCACTGGAGGGCCCCGTGCCGCCTGCGGGGGGCACGACTCCGTCTCTAGAGCCCGCGACTGGTGGCTCGCCGCCCGGCGCGCAAACAACGCCGCTCGCCAGGCCCGGACCATCAGGGCGATGTGGATGTTCGCGGGCCGTGCCACGGGTCCTCTCCGTGACTAGCCTGCTGTCGGTCCACACCGGTACCAACCCGGCTCCAGACGAACCGATCGTCGTGGTCGCCTTCTTCTTAGGAGCCATGGTGATGAAGAACAGCTAGGTCAACTGCTAGGCCAGATTCTGACAACAGCGCTCCCCTACTTGGCGCGCCAAAGATGTCAGTGGGAAACGACACCTATGGGATCACTAGAATCCCTTCTACGGTTGCGGGGCGCGGGGATCGTGAGAAGAGCGGGACCAACAGACAACACAAAGGGATTTTACCCAGGTTCGACGCGAGGATGCGTAAAACCCTAGTCCTGCTTTGGTGGATGTATTTAGTGTTCTTGAGCTCTCGAACTAGCTCTAGGTGCTGCGAGGTTCCAAAGAGCCGAATCCTTTCTCTGTGTGCTATGGGGCTCCTTTTATATGCGAAAGGGGCTGCCACAGTGGCACACAGGAGGTGGAAAGTGCTACAGTGTCGCGAGGTTATCCCTCATATTATAGGACAAGACGCATTTAATGCGAGGCTTAGGTGTCCCTTCGCTTTATTGGGGACGGGGGCGAGGCCCGTCCCATCCGTCGCCGCTCCTCCCCGCTTCGACACGCGCCCTGGCCAGCGATGCATGTGGTGCCATGTAGGCGGGCAGGCAGCTGAGGTGGCGCGGTGGTGGAGCCTCCACAAAGGGTTGCATGTCGCCATGCAGGTGCCTGCCCAGCTGGTTGGGTCGGCAGCTGCATCTGACAGCAGTGAACTTATGTGGTGCGGGCCTGGCAGTGGCCCAGCCGGTGCGCTTTGGCGAGGGCCTTGTCGGGAGGCCCGGCAAGGGTCTTGCCGTGGCACGCTGGCCTCCCCGGCAAGGGTCTTACCGGGGCTCTTGTGGGTTTCTTCGGTGAGGATGGTTGCCCTCTTATCCTCATTTGATCTGGATCATTCTATGTCTTCACAAAGATATGCATGCCACCACAGAGGTGCCCCCCGAGCCCTGTCCCAACGCATTTGTCGAGCGTTGGTGGGCTCAATGGCGGCTCACTACGGCCGGCGTGGGCGAGCTGCCCCGGCAAGGGTCTTGCCGGAGCTGCTGAGGCTGCCCCAGCAAGGGTCCTTGCCGGGGGAACATGCTACGCCTATCTGATCTTTGTGGCCTTGGTCCTTGTTGTTGCTTCGTTTGTCCTCGTGGCTTTGGCTTCTCTACAGCTCCCCTTCTCTGCCATGTTATGCGTGGCCGTGGCGGGAGGCTCTGACTGCCCGTTCACAAGTAAAGGGGTCAAAAGCAGAGCCCCTACTTTTGTACACCGACATATGGAGATCCAAAAAGAGAGATGAAGCCATCTAGCTTCTAACTATGGACCCGAAGGTCTGAAGTAAACTACTCACACTTCATCGGAGAGGCTATGGTGATGATGTAGAAGCCCTCCGTGGTGGATTCCCCTTCCGGCGGAGCTCTGGAATAGGCCCCAAGATGGGATCTCGTGGATACAGAAGGTTGTGGTGGTCGAATTAGGTTTTTGTCTCCGTCTCTGATCGTTTGGGGGTACGTAGGTATATATAGGAGGAAGGAGTACGTCGGTCGAGCAAAGGGGGGCCCACGAGGCAGGGGGGCGTGCCCTCCACCCTCGTGGTCGCCTCCCTTCTTTCTTGATGTGGGGTCCAAGTCTCCTGGATCATATTCGGTGAGAAAATCACGTTCCCGAAGGTTTCATTCTGTTTGGACTCTGTTTGATATTTCGTTTCTTCGAAACATTGAAATAGGCAAAAAAACAGCAATTCTGGGCTGGGCCTCCAGTTAATAGGTTAGTCCCAAAAGTAATATAAAAGTGGAAAATAAAACCAATATGGTCCAAAATACTAGATAATATAGCATGGAGCAATCAAAAATTATAGATACGTTGGAGACGTATCAGTCAATAAAATGGAAATAGACAGGAGCTGCATCGAGCAAAGTAGCATGACCTTCCGGGGAATCATTCCCAGTTGGGAGGCGCGATGTGCGGGAAAAATCACGCTCGACGTGGTATTCGGCAAACCGGAGAATTATCGGTCCGAAGAGATAACCTTCCAAGTGGCTCCTTTCAACAGCGGATATCACGACCTATTGGGGCGAGATGCATTTACACACTTCCAAGCTATACCTCATTACGAGTACATGAAGCTCAAGATTCCCGGGCCCAACGGTATCATCACTCTTGCCAGTGATCCGGACATAGCACTCCACGCCGAAAATAAAACCGCATCCCTGGCCCTCGAGGCATTGTCTGAAATACTTGTAGCCGAAGAGCTAACCGCGCTGCGCTCCACTGTGGATAGGGATGACGTAATCCTGGACAAACGACCCAAATCCACCTCCTTTAAACCAGCAGATGAAATAGTCAAATTTCAAGTCCACCCGACGGACCCCAAGAAGACAACATCCATCGGGGCACAACTCAACCCAACGATCGACGCCGCGCTACGAGAGTTCCTGCGCGAGAACTGGGACATATTCGCCTGGCACCCTTCTGATATGCCAGGAATCCCACACAGGTTGTGTCATGGTTCTAGACCTGATAGTAGAATAGGGGGTAGGTAATGTAGAGGCAAGCTCTCAGCTATGGAGGAGTTGTACACGCAAGTTTTACGAGTTCAGGCCCTTCTTAGAGGAAGTAACAGCCCTACGTCTCGGAGCCCGGAGGCGGTCGACTGGATTATATGCGTGTGAGGTACAGAGGGTGCGAACCCTTGTCCCAGAGGAGGGGGGTAGCTTATATAGAGTGCACCAGGACCCCAGCTCCCCTCCGATACATAGGATTCAATGTACATAAAGAGGTGTCGTTACAAGTAACGCCTATATTTAAATGCTACAAATGATCATTAAATATATGAATAAATGCCCGACCGTTGCTGCGTAGAGCGGCTTCAGGTCTTCTGATATGTCGAGTGGTTTTATGGTCGAGTGCCCTGGAAAGAGAGAGGTCTCCGAGTGGATAGTTGGTCGAGTGGACTTTAATCGACACCTTTGATGGATCCCTTCTTCTGATTCTTGAACTTCTTTGTTCTTAGGACAAGGACCTTAGGTAGGACGTATAGGTCAGGCCTATTACCCTACCCCAGGTTTGTGTCCTCATCATTAGCCCCCGAATGGATCAAGGTTTGAGTGAAAAAGAAGGATGAAGTTGACCTTACTTTTGCTGTTGCTTTGTCTTGTCTTTATCTCCAAGTGGAGGCCAGTTGTTAAAACTTCAGCTTCGTTTTAGTCGCCTTGATCGATCCAGAAATTGCCGACTGGTTCGTACAATGATATCCGTCGAGTGATATCTCTGACATGAAATCTTTGGCGTGATCGGTTGTAGAGGATCCCGGATTTCACGGGATTCGAAATTTTGGTGGAAGCGCGCCAGGCGGAGTGCCCTGCGGTAAGTGGAGTAGATAAATAGGACGTTTCAATTTACGTGCCACCTTTTTCGCCACGTATCCCGCGCGCGACTGCTGGGGGATTTGACAGGACTGCTCGGGCCCACGCGTCAGCCACTAGGAAGCGGGCCTTTAAAAGCGGCGAGGCCGAGGCGTTTGCACTGTGCGCGTCCATTTCCCTTCTTCTACTTCTCGCATCTCCACTTCGTCCAGCCCATCCACTCTCGACGCCACTGTTCTGCCGCCATGGGGAAGGACAAAACGGCAGCGCTAGAGCGTGCGAAGAAGGCGACGGGTGCGGCGAAGAACAAGAAGATGAATCAGGGTTCTTCATCATGCTCGGGGCTGCCATCGGGGTGGATCCAAGGTGACTGGATCCGATCTTCGCTTCGGCAGGAGGACTTGGATGATATCGCCAAGTTAGGGCTGATTGTCCATAAGTCTGTGCGTCTGCCGAAGGGGGAAACGGAGCCGCGGCCGCGAACGGGTGAGTGTGTTCTGCTCGCCACTCATGTCGACCGCGGCTTCTCGCTTCCACCATATCCCTTCTTTCGAGGTTTCCTGAATTTCTGTGGTGCCCAACTCCACCATTTTACCCCCAATACCATCACATATCTTGCTGCGTTCGTCTCCATGTGTGAGAATTTCCTGGGGTGCCGACCGCACTGGGGTCTTTTCAAGCACATCTTTACCAACCGATCCCAAACTGTGAAGAAAGCGAACTCGAATGACGAGAAGACCCATGTTATTCAGATGTGTGGGGGTCTGGACATTCAGAAGAGGAAGAGGAGTTCTTTCCCCCCGATGACTCTTCCGGAGTCGGTTAGGGGCTGGCAATCGACCTGGTTCTACTGCTAGTCTATCGCGACCCCAGGCCAGTCGACCGGGATCCCCCCTTTCTCTTTTTATCGTGTTCAAACTCCATCTTCATTGAAAGTGACTGCTGCGGAGAAGGCGGAGACATGCATGCTAGTCGAGAAAGTAGTCCATCTGATCAACCAAGGTGTCGCCGGTATGGACCTACTCGAGGTGTTCCTCAGTCGGCGGATCCAACCTCTCCAAGCTCGAGACCACTCCATGTGGATGTACTCCGGGGCTGGCGACTCTGCTCGGGTTCATCCAGAGGAGGTGGAGGCCAAAACATTGGCCGAATGGTTGATGGGGATCACCGGGAACAAGGACAACCCCAGGGGTGCTAGGAGAGTCGACCCTTTCGGCCGACAACTTTGCCGGAACAAGGTCCGTCATCATAACTAAATTTTTGAACGTATTTTCCGACTGATTGTTGATCCGACTGACTTATGATTGGTCCCTTGTTTTGCAGATCTACACGGAGATGTATTCAATGCCCAATCGTGAACAAGCTCTGGAGCAAGACCAAGAGGGCGAGGACAGTGCCGAGGAGAGCGGCGAGTGGGAGTCCCCAGCTGATGATGATGAAGAGGAGAGCGACGAGTCGGAAGATTAGGAAGTGGCCGACTCACCGCCTCGTTCTGAACATCGATCCAAGCTGCGCCATGATCTCGCGAACAAGTGCGGCAAAGCTGTGGCGCCGAGCGCTCCATCTCATAAACGCGCTCGATCCTCAACTCCAGAATTGACTGGGAAGGTCACCAAGCAGCCCAAAATTAATCTTTCAAAGGCTCGGAAGACCTTTCCCAGAATCAAGATGGACGTCCTTGTTGCCTCTGGGTAAACGTTCTTCTCGTATTTTCTTGTTTCGACCGATTTTCCTGTTCTGACCGGTTTTCTTGTTCTGACCGAGTGGATGATGAACTTGTGTAGCCGGACCTCACCGCGGCCGATATGGATATCGACAAGACTCCGATAGCGAGGAAGCTGACGACGCCGTCACCTCCAAAGCCAGTAAGTCTGCCCGACTCGATTTTATTTGGTCGACTGGATGGTTTGTCAGTTATCCTTAAGGCTTTCTCTGTTTATTGCAGTTCCACGAGACGTTGTTGTGCTCCCGAACGATGAAGAAGAGGTACCGCTGAGAGGGAGGAGGAGGAAGGACAAGGAACTGGCAGGAAGCGCTGAAGTCCGAGTTCTTGATCGAGTGGGGCGCTTGGGACGACGGTCGGCGATCGGCAGATCCGGCTCGAACCAAGTGTCACCTTCCTTTATTCGCTGTCGGCCGGTGCCCCTCAGATCGGCTGCTCGGACTTCTGCTGCATCAATACAACTCCACGCCAGATCCGGAGGCTGCTTGATTGCTCTGCCTTCATCACTTTTTATCAGATATCAAACTCCGGACGATCCACCGGCTGCTGCCAAGGAAGCTCTTCTTCAGTTGAATCTTGTGATGGGACAAATGAAAGTGGTGCATGAGGCTAGTCAGGTAGCCTTCAACGCCAGAGCTGCTCTGCAGGCCTATGTCCAGGTTAGTTGATTTTCCGATCAACCGTATTTCTTGTCTGATCGCCCACTGGGGTGTGACTTTTTTGAAATTTCATGTCTCTTTGTGTCGATTCGAGCTGAATCTTTGCACTAGTGGGTGCATGCTGAGTGCACCCACTGGGTGTAGTCCCCGAGACCATAGTTGACTGCGGGCAGTCTAGTGTGGTCTGAGAATAGGAACTCTTCTTTCTTTTTCTTTTTTTTACAAAATTAGTGGGAGCACGCTAAGTGCACCCACTGGGTGTATTCCCCGAGGCTGCCGTTGAATGTTTGATTCGGTGGTAGTCTTAGAGTAGCTATCATTGTGATGTCTTTTCATCTCTGTCGACTAATATGGCTTTAACTGCAGAAATCTTGTGATCTTGGGGCTCTGCTTTCCGCAATGAACAAACAGCAAATCAGCCTCAACCTTGATCTGGAATTAGCCCAGAAGAATCTCAAGACAGCCTGTGACGAAGTAGCTGCCATGGGAGGTAACCAATCGCCAACTGTATATCCTGCTGCTGGCACTTCTCCTTTCCATTTTGTTGAACCGAGTGACTCCACTCGAGCAGATGTATGTAGTGAAAACCGCCAACTCCAATCCCATCTGAAGAATGTTATTTCTTTAGAGAAAATGAAGCGAGCTTTGGAGAAGAAGGATCTGGATCTTCTTTGCAGCCTGAGAAGGGAGGCGAGAAAGCGATTAACTGGCGACAAGAAGCTTGCTTGATCGGCAAGTTAGAAGAAGAAAACTCAAGCTGAAGACTGTTGCTTCTGACGCCAATCGGGAGGTCGAGCAACTAAAGAAGGACAAGGAGAAACTGACCGACGAGCTTGGGAGTCTCAAGACCAAGAATGGCGAGCTGGAGTCTTATCTGGGCAAGCTTGCTGCAAAGCTGGTCTTAAAACTTGAAGGTACTGGTTAATCTGTCTTATTTTTGTCGACTGCCAAGTCTAATTACGCCGTCGACTCACCATTCACTCGACCGTGCAGAATTTTGCCAAAACTTTGAAGCAGAAATTGGACGGGTCGAGGCGGGTCTTGATTCCATAAACTGTCTAGTCAAGGATGATGTTGCGATGAACAAGTGTTGCGGTTGGAATCTCGTATGGACATCGCGGTTGCTTACCTTGCCCGCCTGAAAGCTGCGATGACTCAGGTTAATGCTGAACTCTGGCCTCAAGCGGAATTGTCTCAGGATCTTGAGTCTTTGATGGCTCGACTGAATCAAATCCCCGAGCGAGTGCAAGAATGGAAGAAGTCATCCGCCATTGTATGGCGCTGATGACGCGTTGTCCTTGGTCCATGTGCACTGCAAGGACGTCAATGAAAACAAGCTGGCGGAACTCAAGGTTGCTAACACGAAGAGGCACACTTTCCAGTCCTTCATGGACACCTTCATTGATGCCGCCACTCGTATTGCAGACAGCATTGACCTTGATAGTTTCTATGACACAGCCAGTCCTTCTCCTGATGCGTGACCGAAAAACACTATGCTTCACCTTTATTTGCCTCAGAATGCCGAGTGATTGTGTAACAGTTAAACTTCCTCGGGCTTGATGCTCGAATACTTTTGACCCGTCGTCCGGAACTTTAAAATTTATCCAAACTTGGTTTATTTCTGAATATGCTTGCGTTTGCCTTCGAGTGGGCTTTGTTCTTCACTCGGAATAATCTTTGTGTTTGAGATGTAGCTCTGAGGTGGTGACTCCAGTCGACCTGCACCTTGTCGTCCTTGCGGATAGGGAAGGAGCGCATGTAGTATTTGTGGCGTAGCACCAAAGGAGAAGGTTGCAGTCGACCTGCACCTCGTCGTCCTTGCGGGTAGGGATGGAGCGCACATTGTACTTGTGGCGTAGCTCTGAAGGAGAAGGTTGCAATCGACCTGCACCTCGTCGTCCTTGCGGATAAGGATGGAGCACACATTGTACTTGTGGCGTAGCTCCGAAGGAGAAGGTTGCAATCGACCTGCACCTCGTCGTCCTTGCGGATAGGGATGTGTTTCAAACTTAGGCGAGCTCTGGACTGCAGCTAAGCCTCCGAGTGGGAGGGTTGCTCTCCACTCGGTAGGATTTTTCAAACTTAGGCGTAATCTTGATCTGCAGCTAAGCCCCCGAGTGGGAGGTTGCTCTCCACTCGGTAGGGTTTTTCAAACTTAGGCGATCTTGGACTGCAGGTAAGCCCCCGAGTGGGAGGGTTGCTCTCCACTCGGTGGGATTTTTCAAACTTAGGCGAGTACTAGACTGCAGCTAAGCCCCCGAGTGGGAGGGTTGCTCTCCACTCGGTAGGATTTTTCAAACTTAGGCGAGTACTGGACTGCAGCCAAGCCCCCGAGTGAGAGGCTTGCTCACCACTCGGTAGGATTTTTGAAACTTAGGAGAGTACTTGGACTGCAGCTAAGCCCCCGAGTGTGAGGGTTGCTCTTCACTCGGTAGGATTTTTCAAACTTAGGCGAGTACTGGACTGCAGCTAAGCCCCCGAGTGGGAGGGTTGCTCTCCACTCGGTAGGGTTTTTCAAACTTAGGAGAGTAATCTTGGATCAGTGGTAAGCCCCCCGAGTGGGAGGGTTGCTCTCCACTCGGTAGGATTTTTCAAACTTAGGCGAGTACTGGACTGCAGCTAAGCCCCCGAGTGAGAGGCGTGCTCATCACTCGGTAAAGTTTTTTAAACTTAGGCGAGTACTTGGACTGCAGCTAAGACCCCAAGTGAGAGGCTTTCTCATCACTCGGTAGGGTTTTTTAAACTTAGGCGAGTACTGGACTGCAGCTAAGCCCCCGAGTGGGAGGGTTGCTCTCCACTCGGTAGGATTTTTCAAACTTAGGCGAGTACTGGACTACAGCTAAGCCCCCGAGTGGGAGGGTTGCTCTCCACTCGGTAGGATTTTTCAAACTTAGGCGAGTACTGGACTCCAGCTAAGCCCCCGAATGAGAGGCTTGCTCACCACTCGGTAGGATTTTTTAAACTTTGGCGAAACAGGTTCGCAGCTAAGCCCCCGAGTGAGAGGCTTGCTCATCACTCGGTAGGATTATTTGAACTTAGGCGAGTACTGGACTGTAGCTAAGCCCCCGAATGAGAGGCTTGCTCACCACTCGGTAGGATTTTTTAAACTTAGGCGAAACAGATTCGCAGCTAAGCCCCCGAGTGAGAGGCTTGATCATCACTCGATAGGATTTTTTGAACTTAGGCGAAATGGATTCGCAGCGAAGTCACCCACTGGGGGATTTTAAACGTAAGCAGAGGCAACAACAGATTGTTCAGGAAGATTATAAAGCTCTTGTCTTTGATAAACAAACTACAAAGGTATTTCTTATTACATCTCATCCGAGTGAGTACTTAAGTATAAAAGGGGCGGAGAAGCTCTGCGTTCCAAGCCCGTGGCTCGTCTTTCTGATGCTCGACATTATAAATGTGGTATGCTCCATTGTGGAGAACTCTGGTGACAATGAAGGGGCCTTCCCAAGCAGTGGCGAGCTTGTGTGGTTTCTGTTGATCCACTCGAAGAACCAAGTCTCCCTCCTGAAAGGCTCGACCTCTCACGTTTCTGGCGTGGAATCAACGCAAGTCTTGTGGATAAATAGTCGATCGGATCAGGTCCGTCTCTCTTTCCTCCTCTAAAAGGTTGACTGTGTCTTGCCGAGCCTGTTCTACTTCAACTTCAGAGAAGAGCTCGACTCGTGGTGCATTGTGAAGTAAGTCACTCGGCAGAATGACTTCAGCTCCGTAAACCAAGAAGAATGGAGTTCGGCCAGTCGACCGATTGGGAGTTGTCCTTAGACCCCAAAGAACTGACGGAAGTTCATCAACCCAGGCGCCTGCTACGTGCTTGAGATCACGCATCAGTCGAGGTTTCAGTCCTTTGAGAATTAGGCCATTTGCTCTTTCTGCTTGTCCATTCGACTGGGGGTGAGCGACTGAAGCATAGTCGGCTCATGTGCCTTGAGAAGTGCATAAGGTTCTAAACTCATCGGAATCAAAGTTCAACCCGTTTTCAGTGATGATGCTATGCGGAACCCCGTATCTGAATGTCAATTATCTGATGAAACTGACAGCAGTGCTAGCTTCAAGATTCTTGATAGGCTTAGCTTCAATCCACTTGGTAAACTTGTCGATCGCTACAAGCATCGTGGGTTAAGCCGCTCCTACGGCTCTCGGCCGTCCGACCATATCCAATCCCCAAACAGCAAAGGGCCGACAGGTGGAATGGTCTTGAGTGGCCTTGAGTTTGTGCGACATGTTGGAGTAAAGCGGCAACCCTCACATTTGTCAACTATATCTTTCGCCATTTCATTTGCTCGAGGCCAGTAAAATCCAGCTCGGTATGCTTTAGCCACGATGGTCCGAGAGGACGCATGGTGACCACAGGTCCCCGAGTGGATGTCGTTGAGGATCATTCGACCTTCTTCTGGCGTTATGCATTTATGACTGACTCCTGTCACTCCTTCTCTGAACAGTTGCCCTCCTATCATAGTAAAGGCTTTGGATCGACGGACGATCTGTCGAGCCTCTTCTTAAATCTTCGGGAGTTCCTTCCTAAGAATATATGCAATGTACGGCAGCCTTTGTCGATCGGGAGTGATGACCAAAACCTCCATGATCAGGTCGACCACGGCTGGGACCTCGACTTCAGTCGGATCTATGGCGCTCTTAGGCTGCGGGGGCTCTTCAGTGGAAGGATCTTCTTGAACTGACGGTGTGTGAATGTGTTCTTAGGAAGGAGCTCTCTTGGAACCTATCTTTGCCAAATCGTCGGCAGCTTGATTTTTCAGTCAGGGTATATGATGGAGCTCTAACCCCTCAAATTTCTTTTCCAATTTGCTCACTGCATTGCAGTAACCAGTCATGGCTGGACTTCTGACGTCCCACTCCTTCATCACTTGATTGACTGCCAAATCTGAGTCGCCATAGACCATAAGGCGTCGGACGCCGAGTGAAATGGCCATACGTAATCCATACAAGAGTGCCTCATATTCTGCTTCATTGTTGGAGGAGTCAAAGTGAATCTGAAGGACGTATCTGAGCTTGTCACCTCGGGGGGATACCGGTACCACCCGGCAAAGACCGGAACCGTTCAGGCATCTTGGAGCCATCAAAAACATGGTCCAAAGTGCTCGAGTGAACTTGAGTCGGCGGTTCTGTTCAATCCACTCGGCGAGGAAATCTGCTATTGCTTGGGACTTGATAGCTTTCTTTGCCTCAAACTTGATATCTAAGGGAAGGAGTTCAATCGCCCACTTTGCCACTCGACCAGTTGCATCTCTGTTGTGCAGAATCGCTGACAATGGAGCGTCGCTGACGACTGTAATTAAATGACCAGAGAAGTAATGTGCAACCTTCTTCATGGTCATATGAATCCCATAAACAAGTTTCTAATAACGCGGATATCTTTGCTTTGATGGAGTCAAAACTTCAGAAACATAATATCTTTGGTATTTGAACTTTATAGGCTTTTCCTTCTTATTCCCGCTCGACCGTAAGTACAGTACTGACAACTTGTCCAGTGGCTGCAATGTAAAGCAGCAAAGGTTCTTTGCTGATTGGGGCAGCAAGCACCTGCTGCGTCAGCTTCAGGGGTCCACTAGAACTTATCTAAGTTCTTCATCAGTCGATAAAGAGGCAATGCCTTTTCACCGAGGCGAGAAATGAATCGACTTAGGGCGGCCAAGCAACCAGTAAGCTTCTGGACATCATGTATATGCACGAGGCGTTTCATTCGGAGTATGGCCCCCACTTTCTCTGGGTTAGCGTCGATCCCTCGTTCTAAAATGAGAAAACTGAGCAATTTCCGCTTTGGGACTCGAATGTGCACTTTGATGGATTAAGCTTGATATCATACCTTCTAAGGTTGGCAAAGGTTTCAAGAAGGCCAGCGATGGGTCGGAACCTTTAGGTGACTTAACCACAATATCATCCATGTATGCTTCCACATTCCGGGTGATTTGAGTGAGTAGACACTTCTGAATCATCCGCATGAATGTGGCTCCAGCGTTCTTCAAGCCGAATGGCATGGTGACATAACAGAAGCACCCAAATGGAGTAATGAAATATGTTTTTATCTCGTCGGGTCCATACAGATGGATCTGATGATACCCCGAATAAGCGTCCAAAAAGGACAAACGCTCACACCCCGTAGCTGAGTCGATGCGAGGGAGAGGAAAGTGATCTTTCGGGCAGGCCCGATTGATATGCTTAAAGTCAATGCACATGAAAAGTGAGTCGTCCTTCTTAGGGACCATGACAACATTGGCTAGGCACTCGGAGTGGTAAATCTCTCGGATAAACTCAGCTGCCAGGAGCCGAGCCACTTCTTCCCCGATTGCCTTCCTCTTCTGCACGGCGGACCGTCGAAGATGTTCTTTGACTGGTTTCACTTTTGGGTCGACTCTCGAACGATGCTCGGCCAGCTCCACAGGAACACCAGGAATGTCGGAAGGTTTCCATGCAAAGATGTCCCAGTTCTCACGGAGGAACTGGATGAGCGCTTCTTCCTATTTGGAGTTGAGGGTTGTTGAAATGTGAGTCGGAGCAGCATTGGGATCCGTCGGGTGGATATGAATCGGCTTCGTTTCGCCAGACGACTGAAATGCTGAATCCGTGGCGAGCTTCTTAGCTCGTAACAAATCACTCGGATCTGCATTTTTCTGATATTCCTGCAATTCCACTACTGCCATCTGTGAATCGGCGATCTTCGAGCCTTTCTGGAAGCACTCTTGTGACTTCTTCCGATTGCCAGTGATAGTGATCACACCTTTAGGGCCAGGCATCTTCAACTTGAGATACACGTAGCATAGTCGAGCCATAAAACATGCATAAGCCGGCCTTCCCAGAATAGCATGATAAGCACTCTGGAAATCCACAACTTCGAATGTCAACTTTTCTTTGCGGTAATTCTTGTAATCACCGAAAACTACATCAAGGAGATCCGCCGAGTGATTCAGCCTTCTTGCCGAGGATGACTCCATGGAAACTCATGTTGCTTTATTTGAGTCTGGACATCGGAATGCCCATTCCTTTCGGCGTCTCTGAATACGTAATATTCAGGCCACGCCTCCATCCATTAGAACTCTAGTCAACCGAGTGCCTTCGACGATCGGGTCGACCACTCAATGCTTGCCTCCTGTGGGTGGCTATATGCGTCGGGTGATCAGACTGGTCGAATGTAATGGCAGTCTGAGACCATTTCAAATAACTGGGCGTCGTTGGAGTGACCATGTTTACTTCTCTGTTGATGACTTTCAGTCGACTTTTACTCTCAACATCAGCAAAAATCATCAGAGTGGAGTTGACGTGAGGGTAACCATCGTCACGTTCCTATTTGTCCTCAACCTTGTCTGACTCTTTTTCCTTCTCCTTGGGCTGTTTCTCTCGGAACTGCTGGATTAGGAGCCGACACTGTTGAGTGGTATGCTTTGGGTAAATGAGATTACCCTCCTCATCTTTCTTTGTGTGGATGTGGCATGGCAGATCCAACACATCATTCCCATCTTGATCTTTTACTTTCTTAGGGTTCCACGGCCCCTTGGGTTTCCCCTTAAACTTTCCTTGAGTCATGGCTAAGGCTTCTCCAGGAGCAACTGGCTCGGCTTTGCTTCGCTCCACCGGAATTCCCTCCCGGTTTCGTGGACGTTGTTTGGCGTTTGCCACTCTGGAGCCGATCCTCCTCCTCACCATTGGCATACTTGGTGGCAATCTCCATCATCCAACTCGTAGACATATCTCCAATCCGACCGAACTTGATTCAGCTCTCGATATTTGGCGCCTTCCTTGAAGGCACAAAGCGCCGTGATCGTATTACATTTTCCACCGTGTGATGCAACGTGATCCATCTCTGGATATAATCCCTCAAAGTCTCATTGGGCTTCGCACACAAGATTGCAGCTCTGTCGGCCCCTGGCCGCGTTTGCTTGTTCCTTCAAATGTTCGACAAACACTGGGCAAGATCTTCCCAATCAGTAAATCTTGTCGGGTGCTAACTGGTTTAACCATGCTCTGGCCGAGCCCTCCAACATCAGAGGAAGGTGCTTCATAGCCACTTCATCATTGTTGCCGCCAATCTGAACAGCTACTCTGTAGTCCTCAACCAAGTGTCAGGCTTGGACTAGCCAGTGAACTTACTGACTCCAGTCGCCAGCCTGAAGTTAGGAGGAATCACCGCGGACCTGATGGCTCTGCTGAAGCACTCGGGACCTGAGACATGCACTCTGCTGCTGGTTGGTAAATCTCTATCATGGACTTCTCTGTGAGCTCAGTTTCTGTCGACCAGATCTTGTACGAGAATTGACCTCTCATCAAAGCCTGGCTCCCTGGGGTCGACTGGAATTCTTCGCCCACCGCTGTGAGGGCGTCTGTCATCATGCTGTCGAGGCGCGTATGACCCACTCCTTGGGGGAGGCGTGGGCACTCGACGACGATCATCATGATCAAGTTGGCGATCATACTGCTCGCGATTTTTGTACTGATCTCACCGGTCACCACGTCCCTCATGCCTCAGGGGCGATCTTTGTTGGCTGTGGGCCGACTGGACTGTATCTGCTACGACGGTTCTTCTGTGGATCCTATTCCGCGACTGAGACATAGTTGTATTCTGTTCTCCCGCTGCCCGGAGTAAATCCATGATCTGCATCAAACCTCTGCCAGCTTTTGACTGAGATGGCTGGATTGACTCTGCTATTCGGGTTGCGGCTGCGAGATTCTGGATTGGAGTTCGATATACCTGAGTTGGAGGCGGAAAAAGTTTTCGTCGACTGGATGCTGGAACCCGCTGCCGAGCATGCTCGTCGAGTGCGTGCTGGAGGTTCTCCAGTCGAGTGCGCTCGGCCAAGTCGGCCAGGCGCGCCTCCTCCAAGGCCTGGGCCTCGGGAGTTTCTCCGATGATAGGAGTATGAAGGGCATCCATGTTCCAGCGGCGAAGTTCTTCCCTCTGCTGCGAAGAGAGGGGCTCGGGGAGGTACTCCTCATGGACACGCGACGGATTGCCTCCGCCATCTCCACCGTCAACGCGAGGGAAGCCAGGAGGACTGTGTGGCCCATCGACCATCAAGACTTCCACCACGGGATCACTGCTGTCACACTCGGATGCAATCTCTGCGGAGCCAGTCGAACATGTCGTAGAGAGTTTCGTCGGGCTCGATCGCCGCGACTTGAGGGGTGGTCGACTGGCGAACCACCGCATGCCTCACCCACGCTGAAGCCTTGATCGACCGGAACGCTTGCGCCGGCGGGTGACAAGGAGGGTGGAAGCTACAGGAGCTAAGCGACTTTGGGTCGGCGGCTGCCGAAGGGCCGCCATGACGCACGCCTGCGAAAGTGTGTTGCCCCGCGGACGGGGAGTGCGTCGACATCGAGCGGAGCCTCCTGAAGCCAAGCAGAGTCGTCGGCGACAAACACGAGCGCGCCGAGACGGATCTCGCGGCCCTCAACCAAACCTCCGCCTAAAACCATGATGAAGGGGATCGGAAAAATCGCAACTTCTCCAACAAGTCGCTAAGACACCTGCCCCACGGTGGGCGCCAACTGTCGTGGTTCTAAACATGACAGTAGAATAGGGGGTAGGTAATGTAGAGGCAAGATCTCAGCTATGGAGGAGTTGTACACGCAAGTTTTATGAGTTCAGGCCCTTCTCAGAGGAAGTAACAACCCTACGTCTCGGAGCCCGGAGGCGGTCGACTGGATTATGTGCGTGTGAGTTACAGAGGGTGCGAACCCTTGTCCCAGAGGAGGGGGTGGCTTATATAGGGTGCGCCAGGACCCCAGCTCCCCTCCGTTACATAGGATTCAATGTACATAAAGAGGTGGCGTTATAGGTAACGCCTGTATTGAAGTGCTACAAATGATCATTAAATATATGAATAAATGCCCGACCGTTGCTGCGTAGAGCGGCTTTAGGTCTTCTGATATGTCGAGTGGTTTTATGGTCGAGTGCCCTGGATAGAGAGAGGTATCCGAGTGGATAGTTGGTCGAGTGGACTTTACTCGACACCTTTGCTGGATCCCTTCTTCTGATTCTTGAACTTCTTTGTTCTTAGGACAAGGACCTTAGGTAGGACGTATAGGTCAGGCCTATTACCCTACCCCAGGTTTGTGTCCTCATCGGGTTGGCCGAATACAGCCTCAATATATCAAAGGGATATAAACCGGTCAAGCAAACACTGCGGCGTTTTTCCGAACCCAAATTACAAGCTATGGGAGAGGAGCTAGCCAAGTTACTTGAGGCCGGATTCTTCAGAGAAGTAAAACACCCGGACTGGCTAGCAAATCTGGTGATGGTACCAAAGAAGGATAAATCCTGGCGCCTATGCATCGATTTCAAAGACCTCAACAAGGCCTACCCTAAGGATCCCTTCCCCCTCCCCCGCATCGATCAGATTATTGATGCAACCACAGGACACGACTCACTGTGTTTCCTCGACGTATACTCCGGATACCATCAAATCAAGATGAAGGAGTCCGATCAAGCTGAAACGGCATTCATTACCCCAAATGGGCCTTTCTGCTTCAACACTATGCCTTTCGGGCTAAAAAATGCTCGCGCCACCTACCAACACATGATTCAAACATGCCTAGAGAAATAGATCGGCAAGACAGTTGAAGCATATGTGGATGACGTCGTCATCAAAAATAGGCACGTCGAGTCATTGATAAACGATCTACGTCTCACATTCGACAACCTCCGTACATATGACATCAAGGTCAATTCGGAAAAGTGTGTTTTCGGCGTTCCCGCTGGAAAACTGCTGGGCTTCATCGTCTCCAATAGAGGAATTGAGGCAAATCCAGCCAAAATCTGAGCTTTGTCACAACTGGCTACACCAATAGACCTCAAACAAGTCCAAAAACTAGCAGGATGCATGCCAGCTTTAAGCCGCTTTATCTCCAGATTAGGAGAAAAAGCATTGCCACAATATTAACCCACGGCCTTGACGACCACTTTGAGTGGACAGATGCGGCAATGGCCGGACTGGAAGAAATAAAGGCCCTTTTAGCGAGCAACCCAATCCTGGCCACACCAAACGTCGGCGAACCCATGTTATTATACATATCGGCAACACACCAGGTGGTGAGTGTCGTGCTCGTTATCGAGCGAGAGCAGGACGGACACAAGTTCCCGCTCTAGAATCCGGTATATTGCGCATCCACTGTCTTCACACCATGCAAATCCTGGTACCCTCATTACCAAAAAAAGCATAGCCGGTCTTCATGGCATCCCGGAAGCTACGACACTACTTTCATGAGTGCTCAATCACGGTGGCCTCCGAAGTACCCCTTAATGACATAATAAACAACCGCGATGCCACGGGCCGGATTGCCAAGTGGGCCATTGACCTCCTTCCATTTGACATAACATACAAACCGCGCCGAGCCATTAAATCCGCAAGTACTGGCTGACTTCATCACCCAATGGACAGAGGCCGAACTCCCTAAAGAGTATGGCACATATTCCAAAGTGGTTATACACTTTGATGGTTCCAAAATGCTCGCGGGATTAGGGGCGGGCGTTGTCTTAACATCCCCCACTGGCGATGTAGTACAGTACGTACTCCAAATATTATACACAGACTCCAATAATGCAGCCGAATACGAGGCCTTATTGCATGGTCTTCGGATGGCTATCTCCATGGGCATACAACGCCTGGAAGTGCGCGGGGACTCAAACCTCGCAATATCTCAAATAAATGGAGATTTCAATGCCAAAGATCCGAATATGGTGACTTACCGTAACGCCTTTCTAAAAATGTCGGCCCGGTTCGAGGGGCTCGAGTTTCATCATGTGGCTCGAGAAAGTAATCAAGCGGCGGATGTCCTTGCTCGCATCGGCGCCAAGCGCGACCCCGTCCCACCTAACATCTTCCTGGAAAGGCTTTTCAAGCCATCCGTGGTGTGGCAAGGGAGGAGCGGTAACACCGCTCCGGATCCAACCATAACCTTAGATTCCGAACACACTGATATCATCGAGGGCTCAGCCACCGAAATAACATTGTCGGCCCATCTTATCATGGCAGTCATTGCCCCATGGACCGAACCCTTCTTGGCCTACCTTAATAGGCGAGAACTCCCTGGGGATCAGAATGAGGATCGCCGCATTGTCTGGCGCTCGAAAGCCTACAAAGTTCATGACGGAGAACTCTACAAGAAAAGCGCTACCGGAGTACTCCAAAGATGTATCTCCGAGGAAGAGGGGTGGCAGCTATTGGCTGAAATTCATGCCGGTCTCGTGGGTCACCACGCTGCGGCTCGGGCCCTTGTAAGTAAGGCCTTCCGTACAGGTTTCTATTGGCCGACGGCCCGAGCAGATGCACAGGACCTTTTCCAATGCTGCGTCGGATGCTAGCTTTTCGCCAACCAAAGCCATATGCCACCTACCGTTGTACAAACAATCCCCATCACTTGGACTTTCGCGGTCTGGGGGCTTGATATGGTCGAACCCCTTAAAGGAGGAAGCCATAAGAAAAAATATATGCTGGTCATGGTGGATAAATTCACTAATTGTATAGATGACAAACCAGTTAAAATGGCCGAAGCTGAACCAGTGATAGACTTCATATCCGGTGTTGTGCACCGTTATGGTGTTCCACACAGCATCATCACCGATAACGGCTCCAATTTCACAGCCGATGAGGTGAAAACCTGGTGTGCTAATCTGGGTATTAAGCTTGATTACGCCTCTGTCTATCACCCGCAAACAAACGGTCATGTCGAACGAGCAAACGATCTTATCATGAGCGGCATTAAGCCCAGACTAGTGCGGTCTTTGAATGAATCAGGCAAGCACTGGGTGGAGGAGCTCGACTCCGTACTCTGGGGGCTGCGGACCACGCCCAATCGCACTACCGGATATACACCTTTCTTCATGGTGTACGGCGCAGAGGCTGTGTTACCCTGCGACATTATTCATGACTCACCTCGAGTGTGCATGTACGAAGAGAGAGAGGCCGAGCTTGATCGGCAGGACAACTTAGATGCCCTAGAGGAGGAGCGCGACGTTGCAAAAGCCCGTTCTGCATTTTATCAACAACAGGCCCGCAGATATCAAAGCAGAGATGTGCGGGCCAAGACTTATAATGTTGGCGAACTGGTTCTACGCTTGCCGGAGGAGAAAAAGGACAAACTCAAGCCCAAGTGGGATGGTCACTTCATCATTGAAGAAGTTCTCACTAGAGGAGCGTACCGCTTGTGTGATGCATCAGACAATCACTTAGAGCCGAATCCCTGGAACGCGGCCAGACTCCGAAGATTCTATGCCTAGCGCCGACTCTTTGTTCATCTCCTTCTCCCTATTGTTTCATTATTTTCCCTCTCCTTCTGCTTCTTCTTTTTTTAGCCTTAAAGCTTTCGTACGGCTAAAACCGTGCACCTATGACGTACACATCCTCAAATATGTACGTCCATTATACCTGGGGGCTTCTGGCACAGAAGCTTATTATTGTTATTTTCCGAGCATCAAGCTCATCACATATGCGTTTTTCCTCATATGTACCTTTTCTTCGCCATTATATGCATCGACGTGACTTAGGTTTTGGCCAAGCTGGGTTGCCTGGCTCCTGTGCTTATGCCCTACGTTCCCGTTAGTTCAGCTAGGGCATAAAGGGAGCACCTCTGTGATTGTTACTGCCGGGTCATCCGGATGTGTACCTCAGACTGGGTGAAGCCAAAAGCTAGCTTTCTTAAGGGAATATTTGGTCGGCGGACTAAAGATGTTTTTACGTTCATTCCACTATGAACCCCCAGATGTTACGTATATTGTGATATTTTCAATCACAGTTCGGACATGCACATTAACGCATGTACACCCAGGGAAAGGAACCCTTAACGGAACTATTCTCTCTGGAAGATGTTTCTTACAATCACAACGTAATATAACATAGCTAGCCGGATACAACTTGTCTTTTCACGCAACTATGACCCCTACTCCTGGTTTCCACGCATACCCGGTCTATTTGGCCGCTCAGGTATTCGGAAACACTCCGCGCCTTCGGGTCCAGAGGTCAAAGCGAAAAGGTGTGCCATGACAATCGTTTTACAATCCGGCTAGGGACAAATATGTCAAGGAAAGTACATAGTCACTTGGACTCAAAAATTTCCTCCTCTATACCGTCCAACAGGCTGTCTAACTTACAATCCTGTTGGGAATATTTGGCGGCTACTTCTACTTGGTCATATACCAAATTAACAGGAATTTCTTTCCCATCTGACCCTAGAGGTCCTACCCGGGCCATATGATTTAGATCAAGCTTGGTATACCGTGTTTTCACCATGGCCCAGGCCTCTCGCGCACCTTCCAGGCAGGCCGATATCTTCCATAATCGGAAACGCTGCCGCGCTCCCTTGAATAGCTGTATAAGCTCCTCCATACTTCCTAGAGGGGAGGCGAATGGCCATAAGGCCTTGGCAACACTTCGCATCGCCTGCCGAGCTCGCTCGTGCATTTGCGACAGCTCTTGTAGCAGATCGCCCGAAGATCCGGACATCTCCTCCTCGGGACGGCCAGTCAGCATACCTACAGACATAACTCTGTCAGTTCCTTTCCTCGCTGAATTACACGAAGGTAAGTTTGAACACATACTAAATATGCTGCCTCACAGCCTCTTATTTTCCTTCACGGAGTCAGCCAGCTGGGCCCGCACATCTTTTAGTTCTTCGCCCAGCTGGGTGTTGGTATCCTGGAGTTTGTTTTTCTCCTCCCTGACCTGTGTCACTACACGTTCACCCGCGGCTCGTTGCCTTTTGGCTTCTTGTTCACCCGCTTGCACGACTTCTAGTGCCTCCTTCTGTTTATCTAACGCTCATGAGATATGAAACAATATTAGCATTACTGGTATATAATTATATTCTCTCGATGGAGGGGAATATTACCAGGCGATGCCTTCTTGGATTTTTCCAATTCATCGGTAGCGGGCATTTAGCTCGGTCCGACACTTTTCCAGTTCTTGAGACAACTGGTTGTTCTTTTCCATGAGCACCTGGTTATACAATGATCCTTAAATCAGTTGTATCAACTGTTTCAAGTCTCGGGAGCTACTGGTATATAATTATCATATTTTGACAATGTAAACTCACCCGTATATCTTTCAAATACTGGTCTGTGGTTCTGGAAAGCCCGTCTCGAGCAGCTCGGATATATGCGTCAGCCGAGCTAAAGGCATTTAATGCCTCTTTTGTAAAGCCGGGGTCGCATAGAACGGCCCTCCGGCGCCGATGATTCATGGCGCTCTCCACTTCCGAGTTTGTGACGGACACATCATCCGATTCCTCTTCTGAAGGACAATCCAGCATCACTCCCGTATCAGCCCCCGCCTTTACGGCAGGGTCTGGAACCTAGCTATTGGGAGTGTGATCGGCAGGACCGCCGGACATAGTCCGGCGAACGCTTTTCCTGATAAGGCACAAGCGGATAATGTCATAGATGGATGTGACTGCCAAGGAGCATATTTACAAAGCCATACCTCTTTGAGGAAGGCTCGGTCGTGTCTTCATTTGCCTTCCTCTTCGAAGGCTTGCCCGGCGTGGGCGCCGCTCTCTTTGGAGTTGCCTCTGATGTAGTAGGGCGTGCCGGACGCCTCCCCTTTGGAGCACGAGATAGTGCGGTGGGTGAGGTAGAATGAGGAAGCTCTTTCGGAGGATATGTCTCCTGATTACTTACCTGTGAGGCTGGGAGAAGACCAGAGTAGTCGGCGGTGATAGAAACTTTCGTGCCATCATAGCTCGCCTGGTAGAACACCCCATTTTCAAGCTCCATGAATATGTCCGGATCCTCTTCGAATCCGGGGTCAAGGTCCCGGTTGTGGTCCTCTGGCTGCAGGGCGGAGCTGTGGAGCCCCTTGGTGATCTTTCGCCATTCCTGTTACAAGTGGACGGATTAATGTTCATTAAAATTAACTCAGGGAGTAGATTGAGTAGAGTAGTAGGATTAGGACTCATCCAGCTAGGAGGATTGTACATGGAAAATCCATCTTGGCACTTGATATGGGTGAATTCCTCTTTCTCCCCTTTGAATAGTACGGCCAATATTTTGGCCAAAGTGGCGGGGGTGTCCGGACCCTTCCGACCGCAGCGGGAGCCGTCATCTTCCCCATTATAGTGCCACATGGGAAGCCCTTTGTACTGGAGGGACTGAACCCCTCGTACTACGGAAGTAGCCATTACCTCAACTATTGATAATCTGGACTGGGCAAGCGCTTTTATCTTGCTCATCAATTGATGGACTTCTGCACTGTCTTCCTCCTTGAGGCTTCGAGGGCGCCAGCTGTGGCATTTCTTCAACGGAGCGCTTGAAAATTCAGGCAGACCCACTCGGACTGGGTCAGGAAGGGCGACGTCCTCAATATAGAACCACTCGGAAGGCCACTCTTCAGATGCCTTCTTCGGCGTGCCAGACAGGTAGCCGGTCCCAGCGATGCGCCATACCTCGGCTCCGCCCACTTCGAATATTGATCCTTCTTGGTTACGGGGGACGAGGCAAAATAGTTTCCTCCATAATTCAAAATGGGCCTCACAGCCCGGGAATAGCTCACAAAGAGCGACGTAACACGTGATGTGCAGGATGGAGGCAGGAGTGAAATTGTGAAGTTGGAGGCCATAATACTCCAGAAGTCCTCGGAGGAACGGATGGATTGGAAATCCGACGCCTCTTAGCAGGTAGGGAACGAAGCACAATCGTTCCCCCCTGGATGGATTGGGAAAATTCTCAGCCTGAGCCCCGCCGTTGAAGGAAGTCAATCCTGCTCGAACGGGGACTAGATCAGCGGGGGGAAGAAATCCCTGTGTTTGCAGCTTCACTAGCTGACCATGGGATACGGAACATCTCTCCCAATCGCCTTTTTCGGGGCCATGGGGACGGGAGGAAGAACTGGGAGTGCTAGCCATGCTGGAGTGGTCTCTCCTAGCAAGATCTGAGGATTTTCCGCGTGATGTGGAACGGATCTGAGATCCAATCCCTTCAAGTAGACGCTTTTCTTACATGGCCTGGGTGTTATATGCAAAAAATACCCTGACCTCTCGTATTCACTTGACACGTGGAAGCTGAAGCTATGGATGCACAGAAGTCGATGGGAACGACATTAAATGGAAGGCCGAATATAGCTCTTTGAAGTCATCGGAGGAGGAACCCGCCTTGCAATGCCGAAGACAATCTGCGCGCCGGACACATCGTCATTGAAAGCCTGGTTCGGGGGCTACTGAGGAGTCTGGATTAAAGGGGTCCTCAAGCGTCCCACTGTTGGACATGGGCCGGACTGATGGGCTGTGAAGATACAAGACCAAAGACTCTCACCCGTGTCCAGATGGGACTCTCCTTGTCGTGGAAGGCAAGCTAGGCGCCCAGATATGAAGATTCCTTTCTTTGTAACCGACTTTGTATAACCCTAGTCCCCTCCGGTGTCTATATAAACCGGAGGGCTTAGTCCATAGAGGCGAGGATAATCATAGTCATACAGGCTAGACTTTTAGGGTTTTAGCCATTACGATCTCGAGGTAGATCAACTCTTGTAATACTCATATTCATCAAGACCAATCAAGAAGGAAGTAGGGTATTACCTCCATAGAGAGGGCCGAACACAGGTAAACATTGTGTCCCCGTCTCCTGTTACCATCAACCTTAGACGCACAGTTTGGGACCCCCTACCCGAGATCCGCCGGTTTTGACACCGACAAGGGGCTCTTCGAGCCGAAGCTCGAAGGATAAACAAAGTGAAGAGAATAAGAAGCCCAAATATAATCTTCCTCGCACCGCGGAAGTTCGTTCGTGTGAATGGCCTTGTGATGAATTCTTGATAGCAGCCGGGATTCATGATGACTTTTATTATTTGGCTGAGAATGCAGGCCTCGTCGACTTCCTCCGCGACCGGCGTGAACAGTGTCTCCACCTCACTAATATTTTCGTGCAAAATTTTCATTTCCATGCTAGGAGATAGTCACCTTCGGTGGATTTTTATTTATATGCTGATTTTAAGGAGATGTCACTTTATGATTTTTGTGCGGTTTGCAACTTGCCTTTTGAGGGCAACGTAGAGGAACCACATCGTAATGATGTGGAAGGGTTTATTGATATGATTGCAGTAGGGGAAACGAGGAAAGTTTCCGATGCAAGAATCACTAGCATACATTTTCCTGTTCTGCGTTACATTGCAAAATTTGCTAGTAGATGCTTAATTGGTCGTGGAAACAGTGGAAACCTTAGCGCCCCTGATATTGTTATTTTGCGCCATGCCTTGTTTCGTGATACTACCTTCATTTTAGGCGCTATTGTTGCTAAACGGTTAAATCTGAATCGTACAAAGGGTCCCATCTTTGGAGGCATCTTTGCTTTGCGCCTTGCTGCACACTTTAACATACATATCAGGCATTATGAGAAAGAGGAAAAGTTGCTGCCTCCTATTTTTCTAGATTATTAGAATATGGTAGCACATGAGTTTATTGTTAAAAATAAGAAGAAGATGCTTAAGTATAAATTGATATTTGATAAAAAATATTGTGAGATTATTACCTTGCCTGCGCCCTCTTTGTTTAACATATTTTCAGGCACATACCTCATTTTGCCGGAGGCCATTCATGCATACTTGAGTATGACACCCGCTCCAGAGGCTGAACCGGAACCACCACTTTGATCCATGGGCATAGACCAACTTAGGCCAAAAGCCTAAGCTTGGAGGAGTACGTATTTCTCACCGACATTACATTCATGTTCACACACTCATTCTAGTTGTCGGTGCTCATACTTTTTTCAATGTAATATCCATGCTAGTTTATTTTCGTTTCTAGTCTTCTTCTTGTGTGTTTAAAAACCCTTAAGAAAAACCAAAAAAATTGAAGTGTAGCTTTTTAGCTAGTTTACTTTCCATGCATGTAGTAGTAATAAATAAAAGAAAAACCCAAAAAGATTTCTCGTTCTTCTTTTGCTTGTTGGGAGCTTTCCCGTGTAAACAGTTTTATTTCTTTTCTTTTCTTTGGGGTCGAGAGGAGAAGACCATAATGAAAATGTTGAATTGGCTGTTATATGCATTATTGTTGATTTAACAAAGAGCCCATGTTGCCTTGTCTTCTCCTGCGTATTAAATGCTTGCAGATTCCAGTTTAGTCCAATTGCACATGCACTATTATTATTATCCACACCGTTCGGTCGTGCAAGTGATAGACAATAATGACGATATATGATGAACTGATTGAGATGAGAAAAGCTGGTATGAACTCGACCTATCTTGTTTTTGTAAATATGATTAGTTCATCGTTCCTGATTCAGCCTATTATGAATGAAACATGTTTGCAATGACAATTAGAGATTATAGTTGCTCATGCCATGCTTAATTAGCTAGGAGTTTATGATGGTCTACCTTGCATGCCAACATGCTATTAAAATGGTTGTGATGTGGTATGATAGGGTGGTATCCTCCTTTGAACGATTTGAGTGGCTTTACTTGGCACATGTTCACGCATGTAGTTGAAACAAAATCAACATAGCCTCCACGATATTTATGTTCATGGTGGATTATATCCTACTCATGCTTGCACTCAATGTTTATTAATTTTAATGCATGTTCATGACTGTTGCCGCTCTCTAGTTGGTCGCTTCCCAGTCTTTTTCTAGCCTTCACTTGTACTAAGCGGGAATACTGCTTGTGCATCCACTCCCATAATCCCCAAAGTTATTCCATATGAGTCCACTATACCTTCCTATATGCGGTATCTACCTGCCGTTCCAAGTAAATTTGTATGTGCCAAACTCTAAACCTTCAAATGAAATTCTGTTTTGTATGCTCGAATAACTCATGTATCAACTAGGGTTGTCTATATCGTCCATGCTAGGCGGGTTATTCTCAAGAGGAGTGGACTCCGCTCCTCACTCACGAGAAAATGGTTGGTCACCCGGATGCCCAGTCCCATGCTCAAACCAAATCAAATTAATTGCAAACTAAACTCCCCCAGGATTGTTGTTAGTTGGAGGCACCCGTTGTTTCGGGCAAGCCATCGATTGATGCTTGTTGGTGGTGGGGGAGTATAAACTTTACCATTCTGCTTGGGAACCGCCTACAATGCGTGTAGCATGGAACATATTGAGATCTCTCGGTTGTTATGTTGACAATGAAAGTATGCCGCTCAAAATATTATTTATCTCTATTTCTGTCGGGTGGTAGGTGCGACATATGCCAACGGGTGGCTTATCATTGTGGGAGCCAATAGGACGTCGCCGGTGCCTCGAAACGGGATGAGGCGAAGACATGCACGCCGGCGAATCTTACCTAGCTTCGGGGCTCTCCGTGGAGATAACACCCCTACTGCTGCTCTGCGGGGTCTCCGCATGATCACTAGATGAACAAGTGGCTCCAAGAGGCTCCTTGAGCTGTTCGCTGAGAGGAAGAAGAAGGGCTCGGCTAGCTCTCCTCTTCTCTCTATGTGGTGTCTAAAACTCTAAGAGATCAACCCTTTGCATGGGTGCCCTGGGGAGTTTATATAGGCCTACCCCCCGGGGGTACAATGGTAATCCAGTGGCGTGGGCCCTAGCCGTCGATGTCTCGTTCACGGCTTCTCCGTGGCAGCTGGGGCCCGCCGGCCATGGTGGGTCCCGCCAGGCTTTCTTGGTTGACAAGCTGGCCCCCACCGCTTAGGGCCTTGTCGGGGCTGGTTCTTGTTGCCTCAATCGATGGCGAGGGCTTTGTCGGGGTAAGCGTGGCTACAGTGCCTCCGCCTTGGCGGCGATCACTGTAGCCTTACCTCGTCTTGTCTCCTTAATGAGGCGCCTCCTTCGAGGGAGGGAGCTAGCCGACTATGGGAAGCCGGCCATATCTCAGGCCGACTGGGGGAGGCCGAGCCGCCTTCGGGCATCTCTCTGACCGGAGGGGCCCGCCGCCTGCGGGTCGAACTGACAACCTGTCGTGGGTGACGTCATGGTCAAGATGGCAGCGATCTTGCAGCCGGACGGGTGATGGCCGCCCCGTACGGCGTATTGTGGCCATGCGTGCTCCGGGATGCGGGGATGGCAGGCTTCACTGTAGCCACGCCCCATCTCATCACCGTTATGTGGGTACAGATTCTGAGGGTGGGGCCTTGGCCGCCTGCTAGGGCGCTGGCTTCTTGGAGTCGGCCTTCTCGCGGCCGGCTTCGCGGAGTCGGCCCTCCGGTGGCTGGCTCCTTGGGAGTCGGCCCTCTTGTGGCCTTCTTCCTGTAGGTTTTAGGGCCGGGCCGCCTCCCGGTAGCCGGCCTGAGAGTCAGCCGGCCGGGGGAAGGCGGCACCGTGCCTTGGATGTTGGAGGGCTTGATTGGCTCATAATTTTTTCAGAAGTCCCAGGGGGAGCCGGCTAGGCTACCCGTGGTCATTTACTCCGACAATTTCAAAATCGAGCTCTGGCACCTCTACAAATCCTACTTCCCTCTACGAAGGGCCTATTATAGGATCGAAAGTATGTCTAGAGGGGGGTGATTAGACTACTTGACCAAATAAAAATCTAGCCTTTTCCCTATTTTAATTCTTGGCAGATTTTAGCAACTTAGCACAAGTCAAGCAATTAACCTACACATGCAATTCTAAGAGTATAGCAGCGGAATGTTAAACAATTGCATATGAAGGTAAAGGGAGGAGTTTGGAGGGAGCAAACGAAATGTAGACACGGAGATTTTTTATCCGTGGTTCCGATAGGTGGTGCTATCGTACATCCACATTGATGGATACTTCAACCCACGAAGGGTAACGGTTGCGCGAGTCCACGGAGGGCTCCACCCACGAAGGGTCCACGAAGAAGCAACCTTGTCTATCCCACCATGGCCGTCGCCCACGAAGGACTTGCCTCACTAGGGTAGGTCTTCATGAAGTAGGCGATCTCCTTGCCCTTACAAACTCCTTGGTTCAACTCCACAATCTTGACGGAGGCTCCCAAGTGACACCTAACCAATCTAGGAGACACCACTCTCCAAGAGGTAATAGATGGTGTGTTGATGATGAACTCCTTGCTCTTGTGCTTCAAATGATAGTCTCCCCAACACTCAACTCTCTCTCATAGGATTGGATTTGGTAGAAATATGATTTGATTGGAAAGAAACTTGGGGAAGGCTAGAGATCAAGATTTATGTGGTTGGAATGGAATATCTTGACCTCAACACAAGTGTAGGTGGTTCTCTCTCAGAAAATGTATGTTGGAAGTGTAGGCATGTTCTAATGGCTCTCTCCACGAATGAAGAGAGGGTGGAGGGGTTTTTATAGCCTGCATACAAAATCTAACCGTTACACCCAATTTACCAAACTCGGTGGGACCGATTCAGAGAACTCGATGGGACCGATTTGGTTCATAATGTGACCGTTAGGTTTTTCGGTGGGACCGACATGTCAACTCGGTGGGACCGATATCATTAGGGTTAGGGCATAACATATTCTCGGTGAGACCGATTACACAAACTCGGTGGGACCGATTTTGGTAATAAGCTAACCAGAGAGTTGGTCAAGCAAACTCGTGGGACCGATTCGCTCATCTCGGTAGGACCAAAACTTTACGAAAGGGAAACAGAGAGTCTGCATTGCAATCTCGGTGGGACCGATCGCTCATCTCGGTTGGACCAAAATGTTACGAAGGGAAACAGAGAGATTACAATCCCATCTCGGTGAGACCGAGATACCTATCGGTGAGACCAAAAAGACTAGGGTTTGTGGCAGTGGCTATGTCAAGTGAACTCGGTGGCGCCGGATAGATCAAATTGGTGGGGCCGAGTTTGACTTTTTGGTTTGGGACATATTTGGATATGAGAAAGTAGTTGAGGGTTTTGGAGCATATCACTAAGCATTTTGAGCAAGAACGTCATTAAGCAATACTGTCGGTGTTCTGGGAAGGGGGGTCCCCAAACTTGCCTGCCCGCGGCCCACGGCGTGGCTAAGCCAGCAGGTCGTACGGCCCATCTTCATCAACAAGGCATCCAAGACCCTCACGAGGGGCCAAGCCTCGCGAGGCGGACGACGCAAGACCTCCTCAGGAGTGGCCTAGTCAGGCAGGCTCACGAGGAGCGGAGATATCAAGGCAGGGCAAACCTCACGAGGCTCTCGTGACGTGAGCCATGACGATCGGCACTAAAGGCGCCTTGGCAGCATCCTTGTTTCCTCTTTGGTGCTAAGGAGGCCAGCGCAGGCGAAGAGTAGCGAGGCATCAGACAAAGGTTGCCATATCAGTGCAACAAGACCAAGACCAGAAGGACGACAAGACGGAGGTCATCGTGGAGCCCAGGACGGCGTCACCACCAGAGCCTTTCGCAGGCGAAGACCACTTTTGTCAGGATAGCTTGTACTAGTTGTCCCTCTTCAAATTTGACCGCCGTTATTGGCTCCCTTCCCGCTCAATATTTGGGAAGAGTACCAGGGCCTATATAAGTAGAGCTAGACACCACAGTAGGGGGATCGAGCAGTTCATCCAGCTCTCACCCACTAAGTCACCAAGTACAAGAACACCTCAACCTTAGGAGGTTGTTCCTTCCCTTGTACTGTTCATCATCAACCCAAGAGGCAATCCACCACCACCACACTGGAGTAGGGTATTACACCACAACGGTGGCCCTTACCAGTATAAACCTCGTGTTTTTCTGTGTTGCGAGTTCGTCCACGAGATCTTGGCGAGCTAGGGCGTAGATCGGTAGGAGGGAGAGACTTCGCGTGCACCCCAGTGTTCGAACCTCAAGGGTTTGCCGGAACCCCACATCTGACATTTGGCGCGCCAGGTAGGGGTGCGCCGTAGCCTCCCTTCCATCAGTTCGTCGCTCCATTGCTCCGTCATCTCCAGGGCGGATGCTCGCCCTGCTCGAGCTGAGCGTCGGGCTGCCATCACCGCCCGCGTCGTTAAGATGGCTCCCGTTGGCGGGCCACCTCGTCATTCTCCGTCTCCCGCCGTCAACGCTGCAACCGGCTCGGTGGGGAACGAGCAGCAGGCGTCCTCGCTGCATCCTTTGGTGCGGCAGGACGGCCGCACCGCTACTCCATCACTGACCCCTGCCGGTTCTTCGTCCCACGCGCACCGCGCTCCTATGGAGGCACGTGCCGCACTCCTAGCGGCGAACGAGCTCTTGCGTTACCGCCCCGTCGACGACCTCTACGAGGAGTGGCTCGACCGCGTAGCCGAGCTTGTCCGCGCCGCAGGGGGCTCTCCGGCGCCGTCCCACTCTCTGCCTCCCCCTCAACCAGCCGTGGGTGAGGGGGCTCACGGCGTGCCTCCACCACCTCAGCCCCAAGACGGCGCCTTGGCACCAAGGCGCGCGGCTCCGCGGCGTGATCCGCCGCGCCCGGTGCCCGTGCGCGAAGAGAGAAGCTGCCAAGAAATCCCGTGGCCGCGAGAAGCTGCACCTGTGCTCCCCGTGCCACCTTGTCAAGACCGCGCGCCGCTCGCAGCAGTGCAGCGCGGACCCCGCCAAGACCAAGCTCCACCTCCGAAGCGGGCCCCGGCAACCACGGCTGGCTGTCGCGCCTTCACCCCCGAGCTGCATAGCGTCGCCTGGCCAGGCAAGTTCAAGCCGGATCTGCCTCCTCGCTACGACGACACCGCCGACCCCACGGAGTTCCTGCAGCTCTATGAGCTGAGCATCGAAGCGGCCAACGGCGATGAGAAAGTCATGGCGATCTGGTTTCCCATGGCTCTCAAGGATGGAGCCCGCTCCTGGCTCCTGAACTTGCAGCACGGCTCGATCTCCTCCTGTGACGAGATGCGCGACCGCTTCGTCGCCAACTTCTAGGGCACTCGCGACCGCCCACCGACCGCGGGTGACCTGCGCCACATCAACCAAAAACCAGGAGAGACCCTTCAGAAGTACATCCAGCGCTTCAACAACACCCGCCTCAAGATCCCCAAGGTCACGGATGAGGCAATCATCTCTGCATTCTTCGACGGTGTCCGTGACGTCAAGATGAAGGAAGAGCTCGCTATCCACGAGGAGCTCTGCACCTCTCAGGAGCTGTTCAACCTGGCGACCAAGTACGCAAGAGCTGAGGAGGGGCGTCTCTCTCTCCTTGAGCTGCCAGCCGCAGGCGCAGAGGAGAAGAAAGCCAAGGCCAAGGACGTGAAGCGCAAGGAAGCAACAGTGCTAGCAGCGGAGCCCGACACCAAGCGGGGCAGAGATCAGCCTGAGTCGTCCCAGAACAGTCGACCGTTCTGCGCCTTCCACAACCTGAACACCCACAACACCAGCGACTACCAAGAGCTCAGAGCCATACGAGAAGGACGCTTCGGTCGGCGCCACAGGCCACGACGGGCTACGGCCGTGGAGGAGGACGTGGAGGCGAGCCGGGATGACCGTGGCTCGCGCCAAGAATGGCGCGACAGGCCTCGTGAGGACCGCTGGCAGGACCATCCTCGCGAGGGGGCCTGGAGGGACCAGCCTCATGAGGATCGCCCCCAAAGCAACGCCGGTCTTCCCCCACTGCCGCCACCAATGAGGAACAACGACCACCATCAGGACGAGGGGGCTGGGGTCTTCCAGGAGCCGCGTGCAATCGCCTGCATCTTGGGCGGCGCCCAGGCCCCAGCCTCCCAACGCATCTTCAAACAGTTCACTCGCGAGGTGAACGCGGTGCTCCCCAAGCTCGAGGCCACGCTCCCGCTCAAGTGGTCCCAATGCACCATCACTTTCAACTCGGCAGATCAGCTCAAGTGCGCGGCCACCGGCGGCGCCCTCCCAATGTTGTGCTCCCCAGTCATCAGCAATGTGCAGGTCACCAAGACCCTCATCGACGGCGGCGCAGGGCTCAACGTCCTGTCCATCGACACGTTTGACAACCTCCAAGTGCCATATGAGTAGCTCCAGCCTACCAAACCTTTCTCAGGAGTGACCGACGGTTCCACCACACCGATAGGGCAGGTCTGCCTGCCTGTCACCTTCGAAGAGCGCAAGAACTACCGCACCGAGCTCATCGACTTCGACGTCGCACACATCTGCCTGCCGTACAACGCCATCCTCGGGTATCCGGCCCTGGCCAAGTTCATGGTGGTCTCCCACCACGGCTACAACGTCCTCAAGATGCCGGGAAGCGGCGGGATCATCACGGTCCCATGTAAAGAGAGAGACGCGGTGTGTTCCCTCGAGCGCGCCTTCCAAGCTGCAGCAATCAACGACCCCGACAGCAGAAGTGAGGGCCCTCCGGAGGCCATCCCCAAGAAGAAGAAGTTGCGCCGCGCAGGACCTCAGGAGGATGGTGTCGCGGTAGGGACCTCATCAGGATCGGCGTCCGTTCCAGGGGCGCCTCCTTCCATCGCATAGGAAGGCGCGCCCGATGCCCTCCTCGGGCAGGGCTCGAGGGCTCTCTTCTGGAGGGCCTCAGACCTTGCCAACCTCACGAGGGAGGCGCATGGGCACCACTTGGAGGCGTGTTTCACGGCACGTTTCCCTCAGGAGAACACAAGGCAAGGAGCGCCCACCACTCAGGAGTTTATCGCCAAGACCACTCAGGAACAACAAGACGCAAGAGCCATGCGCGGCGACAGCCGCTCACGAGGCGCAGCTCCCCATCCTGGCGAGGATGCTGGACTGCGTGTCTGCATCAACGTCCAAGGGCTCAACAGGGCCGCATCTCAGGAGCACTTCTGGCCTTCGCGTGTGGGCCGCTGCGAGGGCCCGCCACACAGCTACGTTCGCATGCCCTTCGCCTTGCCGATCATGGCGTCGGCCTATCAGCGCAACATGCGGCATGTCCTGGTGGCTCAGGAGGCCAGGTACCATGCCGTCCTGGAAGAGATGGAGACAGTCTTCAGGGAACCTCCCGAGGGCCCAGAGCCTCCTAAGGCTCAGGGATCCGGTGGCTCATGAGGAGTCATTTCTTCGACGCACGCCTCCAGCTGCACCAACTCTACTTCGTCTACAGAACCAGGTGACATCTTCCAAGCTCGTTTAGCTGGGAGCGCCCCTCGGGCTGCATTATTCCTAGGCCGCGTGGGTCTGTCCCTGCGGCATGTATCCCTTTTGCTTATGTCTTTAGCTTACCTTCTTTGGGCGCCTGGGCTGCATCATCCCCAAGCCGCTTGGGCCGGACCCAGTGGCATGTATCTTCCTGCATTTACCCAAGTCGATTTGGTTCCCATGCTTAACCTGCTTTCAGTTATCGCCTGCTCGGTCATCGCCTCCCACGGGGCCTCCGTATAGGCACGGCGTTGGTGCATGGGTCCGTCCCTGCCACGTTGACAAATCTGAGCGGTCGAGCTCTAGCTCGCGGCACGCCCCGCGCACGTCACCTCACCTGGCCCTGAGTGTCATCACTTCACCCAGACCAACCAGCGGTAGGCTGGCAGCTATAACGGCAAATCGTGTTTCTTCTTGTGCCTGTTCATAGGGACCCCCTGGGGAGGATAGCAGGCGGCATCGCGAGTCTCCTTTACTCTCGTGCAATTCGCTTGCGCGTTAAAAGGGGGGCTCCTGAGCATCGCGACTCAGGAGCTCTTACTGGCTCTCCAGCACTCACCCCCTGGCCTTGACCATGGCATCACGACCTGGCATACCAGCGGCGGCTGAGCTCGCTCGAGGGCCGGGACCTGAGGACGTAGAGCACTAAGAAGAGCATGGGAGGAGGGAAACTCGTATGGGCCGGCCTGGCTATGCCGCACAAGTTGGCGCGCAGGCTTAGCGCACCATCAGGAATCGCCGCGTAGTCAACAAGATAAGTCCCGCTCTCGGATCGGCTAAATGTTGGGGCCTAATGGTCACCCTTGCCCTGCCGCGACCCCGTTGCGGCCACGTCAACTCCCTCTCTTGCCTTACCATGGCTGCTTGAGCGCTAAGGGGGACCTCCTAAGCATTACGCCTCAGGGGCTCTTACTGGACCTCGTGCCGCACACCTCCTGGCCTTGACCACGGCACGCGACCTGGCATACCAGCGACGGCTGTAGCCCACCTGGGGACCGGGACCCGTCTGCATAGAGCAACAAGCTATCACGAGGAAAGAAAGGGGGGACCGAGCCTTAACGGGACACGCGTTCGCCAAATTTTCATAACAGTGAAGATGAGCCCAGAAGACATTATAGATCCTTACATGCCCCCACGGGGTAATTCATGATTCTTCGCAGGGAACAAAAGCTAAAACTAAGGGGAATCCTATCTACACCCTCCCGTGGCAGACGCCATCATCAACAGTGGGCCACGGGAGGCCGGCGCCAACCCCATCCAGATCAGCGATGGCGACAGCCGGACGCCGCAGCTCTGCTCCGAGCGCGATGAGAGCTCGGGGACACGTAGCTGTCATCACTCGTCTCCGGAGTCTCATAGAGCTCCGGAGAGCTGCTGGACTCCCAAGGGCTGCTGTTGCTGGAGTGGCCGCGAGCTGAGCCCGCGTGAGCCTGACGCTCCTCTCCGGAGCAGCATTCCAGGCGGCGGCCCTCGGCGTCGAAGACCTTGAAGAAGAGCGTGGAGGCGCCGTCGTACTCGAAGTGGATCACGAGGGCGCCCCTCGCAAGGCAGACCCGCGCGACCTCGCCCCAGCCGCGAGTCATGAAGATCTTGCCGGTGGGGACCGCTTCGATCTCTGCTCCGGTCGCCGGAGTGTCGCAGTCGGCGTGCTGCAACCAGAGCTCGAGAGGCCCCCTTGGCGGCATCACGTCGGAGAAGAACCGCGGGAAGCGGATCCAGGAGCTTGGAGGCATCGGCGCCCACAGCACCAGCTCGCGCGAGGAGTCCGCGGCGTGGATTCCATGGGCGACGGCGCGCGTCGCTGTGGCGCGGCTACCCCGGGCACGGCGTGGGTGACGCTACTCGTCGCTCCATCCTCCTGAGCCCTCGGCTCGGCCGTACAAGGGCAGCGGATACCCCGGAGGAGGCCGCTTGCACCAAGGCCTCGTCACCACCTGCATCGCCGCTTTGTCGCGGCGATGGATCGGCCTCTTCTTCGGCGGGAGTGGCCCGGGATCATCGCGGGGGGCCTTTCCCTTCCCTTCGGTGGAGAACCTTCTAATAGGCGCCATTGTTGTTAGTAGTGAAGCAAGGAAGAAGAAGCGAGCAAGCGAGGAAGAGATGGGCGACGGGGGCTCCGCCCCCCTTCCCATTTATATCAAGAGAAGGCCAACCGGCGCCTCCCACGATCGCAGGTAATGATGGTTTTCCTTGCATGTCGTAGGGACTAGTCAAGTCATGTAGTTGCCGAGGCAGCATGGGGAAGCGGAGACGCCCACGTCCAATCAACCGCCATGCTTCAACCGAGGCTGCAGGCTTTTGGGGCCCGCCGTGCTCCGTACTTGACCCTTGGCTTCGCGGCAAAGCCAAGCCCGAGCGTACCTTGGGCCCGGGGGCTACTGTCGGCGTTCTGGGAATGGGGGTCCCCAGACTTGCCTGCCTGCGGCCCATGGCGTGGCTAAGCCAGTAGGCCGTACGACCCATCTTCATCAACAAGGCATCCAAGACCCTCGCTAGGGGCCAAACCTCGCAAGGCGGACGACGCAAGACCTCCTCAGGAGTGGCCTAGTCAGGCAGGCTCACGAGGAGCGGAGATATCAAGGCAGGGCAAACCTCACGAGGCTCTCGTGACGTGAGCCATGACGATCGGCACCAGGCAGGTGCCAGCGCGCGCAATGTCCTTGTTTCCTCTTTGGTGCTAAGGAGGCCAGCGCAGGCGAAGAGTACTGAGGCATCAGGCAAAGGTTGCCATATCAGTGCAACAAGACCAATACCAGAAGGACGGCAAGACGGAGGTCATCATGGAGCCCAGGACGGTGTCACCACCAGAGCCTTTCGCAGGCGAAGACCACTTTTGTCAGGATAGCTTGTACTAGATGTCCCCCTTCAAATTTGTCCGCCGTTGTTGGCTCCCTTCCCGCTCAATATTTGGGAAGAGGACCAGGGCCTATATAAGTAGAGCTAGACACCATAGTAGGGGGATCGAGCAGTTCATCCAGCTCTCACCCACTAAGTCACCAAGCACAAGAACACCTCAACCTCAGGAGGTTGTTCCTTCCCTTGTACTGTTCATCATCAGCCCAAGAGGCAATCCACCACCACCACATTGGAGTAGGGTATTACACCACAACGGTGGCCCGAACCAGTATAAACCTCGTGTCGAGTTCGTCGAGTTCGTCCGCGAGATCTTAGCGAGCTAGGGCGTAGAACGGTAGGAGGGAAAGTCTTCGCGCGCACCCCAGTGTTCGAACCTTAAGGGTTTGCCGGAACCCCACATCCGACAAACACCTCACCCCCTCTTAATAGTATTGGCTTTCCTATGGACTTAATGTGATCTTGGATCACATTAATAGAAAATGCAGAGTCTTGAGCATTGAGCTTGAGCCAATCCTTTTGTCCTTAGTATTTTGAGGGGTCCACTTTCTTAACCCATGCCATGCCAAACACTGAGCTTTCCTGAAATATTTATCTTGAAATAACATTAGCTCGATGAGCTATATACCAAAACCACCCAGGGATAGTTGCACTTTCAATCTCCCCCTTTTTGGTAATTGATGACAACATATAGATCAAAGCTTCGACAAATGATCATAAGATTGAAAAACATCGTCGCTTTGAGAAGTATGTGATAAGAAAGAGCTCCCCCTAAATTTGTGCATTATTTAAAATTTGCTTTTGAATGCAAATGCACAATCGATTAGGATCAAGGGTTACTCTTCCATGTCACATATATCTTGGTGGAGCGCTCAAAATGATATAACTTAAAAACATGCACTCATCACCAAGCAAGTGAATGATCATATAATGATATGAGATATGAGATATCAGCCAACAAGCATTGAGGTAGCATATGATCAAACAAGTATCTCACAAGGATATAAAGTACACACAAGCACGCAATAAAGTAGTTCGACCAAAATAGCAAGAGAGATAAAAAAGCAACTCTCTCTTGAAGCCTATGATCTATACATTTTTCTCCCCCTTTGGCAACAAGTTACCAAAAAGTTCAAAAATGCATAGGACTAAACGTCTCTCGGGCTTGATCTTCGGTAGGTGGTGTAGAGATGACTCCAAGGACGAAAGATTCTGATGATGTAGCTGGAGCTGGTGGAGTGGCTCTTGGAGGTGGCACCGAGTCAGAGCTGCGGAGCTGATGTTGTAGCTCTAGTATCTGTGGATCGGCACTACAGCGACCTGCTTCGGGCACTCTAGAAAAAGCATCTGTAGTTGACTTGCCCTTCTTCTCCTCCACTTCCTCCTGAAGTTGCTCAGCTGCTGACTGACTCTCATTTACTTTGACATCAAGATCATAGAATTTCTGCTCAATGATCGTCTCCAAGCTCTCCTGGTTTTGAGTCAGGGTGGCCAAGCCCTTCTCAATCCTCAAAGTGGATTGGATCAGATATCCAAGCTGATCTTGCTTGGTCTTCAAGAACACTTGAGATGCCTCTTCAACAGTTGGCATCCTTCCAAATTTTCTCCGCCTTGCCTTCTCTCTCTTCTCATGTGCTTGCACAGACGTGGGGTCTTCCTCATTCATCACAACAGTGTTATCTTCAAAATCAGGATGCAGAGGAAGGTGTTCCTTGTCCAACAAGTATGTACCTATGCCCATATTGGAGTTGAAGAGCTCCTGAATGTGTGGAGCATACCCACATCTTCTCTTCTGGTCAGCGGCTGTCCTCTTGATTGTCTCTACAATCAAACTCATCACTTTGAACTTCTGAGGCACATCAAACAAGTGTAGCAAATTGATAGCATGTCCTCTGATCATCTTGTGATCTCTAGACTTGGGTAGCAATGTGTGCCTAAGGATCCAGTTGATGGTAGGCGGACTGCATAACAAGAAGTGTACAGATCCAAGCTTGTGAGTCTCCAAAGCTTTATCTAGGATCTCCTTGTACATGTTGGCCATTGTGTTGTGGTCTTTCTTCTTGGTGGCATACACATCCAAGTCATCTTCATGTTATTTAGGGGCATTTATCAGCTTGGCCCATTCTTCAACTGTGGACTGGTACCTAGTACCTTCAGACATCCATATAATCCTCCCATCTGGATAGAAATGGGTTGTAGAATAGAATTGCATGATCAGCTCATCATTCCACTTGGTGAGCTTCTGTCCAACGAATTTATCTACTCCACAAGCCTTGAAGCTGTCATAGACTCCTGGATAGTGATCTTCATTTTCTTTGATGTATTCCCAGTCTACCCATCCCATGTCACATACTATGGGCTTCTTGTCAAGCAGGATAGTCTCATAGAAATCTTGATGTTCCTTTGTGTGGAACCTGTAATCAACTGCTGTTCTCCTCCTGACAGCATATGGATCAGACTGTCTCCATAGTCTCAGTCATGCATCCTTTCTGATCCTCATATCTTCTGCAACAGGATGTGCATAATTATGGTCATGGATCTTTGGCTTCAACTTTCTCAAGATAAGAGAATCATCATCTTCTTCTTCTGCTTCAAGCACTGGGACCTTGTCCTTTTCATCAGCTGGAATGCTCCTGGTGTTCCTCTTGGGTTTTGGGGGCTTCTGAGTTTGAGCTTTGGGAGCAGACTTGGGCTTTGATGGAGCAGCCCATGATCTGATTGCATCTCCCATGATCTTCTGAGCTTTGGGTGCTGGTGCAGCATCCTCTTCCTCTTCCTCTTCCTCTTCTCCTTCAGAGCCTCTCTTCATTGAGGGCTTGCCAAGAACTCTGGCAGTAGTGGTTCTTGCCCTCTTCTTCTTATTGTCCTCACCATCTGCTTCCTCTTCAGATTCAATAGTGAACTTCATAGTTTCACCTGTTGCAACCTTCCTTGGCTTTGACATTGGCATCCTCCTTGCAGGTGCCTTCTTGTTCAGTCCTGGCTTAACTGCAGCAGCTGTGGCATACTCCTTTTCAAAGACCTTTTTCCTGGAAGTGGCCTCATCCTCAACAGCCACATAATCCTCATCCTTAGAATCTGAGGTTCTCTTCTTTCTGGATCTGGTTGCTGCCTTTGGCAAGTTGCTTGGAGTGCTCCTACTTCCATCATCAGAAGTGCTGGAGAGATCCGAGCCCTCACTCATCTACACCTGTTCCTAAGACTTGTTCTGGCTGTCACTTTGATCAGACATCTTGCAGGCAAACTGTCAGCAGACCCTGTGAATAGGTTGTAGATGAGGTAGAGTAGATGAGCATCACAAAGTACAGAGTTTTTGCAAAACAGATGACTTAAAAACGTAGTTTTAGTTCTTCACAGAAAGCATTTTGGATCTACCGATTTGTAAACTCGGTGATACCGAAGCAGCTTTTGGAACCTAAACTAGTGAACTCGGTCAGACCGATTCACAGTTCGGTGGCACCTGACTGCTAGGGTTTCACAGAGAATCGAACTCGGTCACACCGATTTGCAATTTTTGGTTAGACCGAAAACGAATGTGCAATGGCCTAAGCCAAATCGGTGAGACCGATTTCTACAACTCGGTCGGTCCGAGATGAGTTCGGCGGAGACCTAACCCTAAATTTTCAAATCAAATCTAATCTATGGGATGCTTTCGCAGGACAGGATGATTTCATACATGGACAGAATCATGGCAAAGCAATGTGCTATGAATCGAAGTTAAGGAATAGCACAAAGATCAAGTTCATACCCTACTTCGGCGCTGAAATTGCTACGGCGCAACGGCGGGGCAGATTGCCATTGACGATGGCGGAGACCAGCGGCGGGAGGTCACTGGCGGCAAGAGGACGATCCGGAGATCCGAGGAGGCAGAGCAGGTCACGCGCGGGTGATGGGTTTTGGAAAAATTTCCAAAATTTGACCCGTCAGTATATATAACTTGACCCTATCGGTGTGACCAAGTGGAACAACTCGGTGGCACCGAGATGCAAAACTGTGAACAGTTACTGCAACTCGGTGTGACCGAAAAGTTCTAATAGGTTGCACCGATTTTGAAAACCTAGATCAACTTAGTGATCTCGGTATGACCGAAAAGGGTGAATCGGTCAGACCGAAATGCACAAAGAGGTTTTGGAAGTTTAAGTCTATGACGAATTGGGCACTCCGAGTGCTCCTCACACAGAGTGGTTCGAAACTGACTTGATCAAACTTTGTGATGTAGCATGAATAGAGTTTGAGACGATGAAAGCATAGATAGCTAGAGGGAGTTCTTAGGCATTCTTGTCCATCCATTTGGCAAAAGAAAACGCCAAACAATCAAAGCTACAAATGGATGTCCTTGAATGAGTAAAATATGCATCCAACATGCTCACACAATAAATTGACAAATGAAACATGTGAGAAAGCATGCACAAACACTCTAGCATCTATCAATCAATTTGGCGATGACTAGGTCATCTATATATGAGTATATTGACTTAGGAGTCAAATGAACATTTGATCATAGGTCATAATTATCGTTTAAGCACAAGTGGGGTTACCACTTTTACATAAAGTATTGTTGTGCTCACACCATTAGAGTTTATTTAGCTCAATTGATTAGAGTAAAGCTCCCCCTAGATGTGATATTCCCCCTAAGAGGGATGAACTAACCTTGGGTTTTGTCGATGATGACTTCATATAGGTGTTGAAGATGTTGGTACTCATTATTGATGTAGATCATTTGGAGCAATCCTTTGGAGTGAGTTGCACTTTCAATACCTACACGGGTTAGTCCCACAAGGAACAAACAAGGATATCCATAGACATGGAGTGATGTTCACATGAGATGATGTCCATGAATGCATTAGGTTACCTTGTCCCTTGTCTTACCAACAAGAGGGTTTGTGACTCCTTGAACTAGTGCAAGATATGGAAGTTGTTCGCACTTGTCATTGCCAAAATGATAAGAGTGAAGTATGTTGGCGGAGCCACCCTCAAGAACTCTCTAGTTCTTATTCTTCAGGATCCACGCCATCTTGATGGGAATCCTTGGAGTTGTAGTCGTACTTGATGAAGTAGAACTTTATGTAGTCTTGGGAACCCACTTGACCAAGGCCTTAGGAGCTTCATCAAATGCATCAATCTCCTCTTGAAGCTTGCCCTTACCTTTTAGCTTGTGGTCTTGTGGTGGCAGATCATCTTGAGCTTGTGTTCCTTGGAAAGAAGTAGGATCATACTTATCTTGTTGAGGAACAAACTTCGTCTTGGGGTATTGATCTTCTTACCACTCAACTCCATTGGCATTGAACTTTCGTCCAAAACCAACACCTTGATTATTCCGGTGTCTTCCTTGCTTGTGTACAATTTCCTCAAATTGCTTACTCCCGGCAAGGCTCTTGTAATCACCTTTCTCTATAATTCCCTTCAATAAGCTATTTTCTTGCTCAAGTGTAACTTGGCTAAGAGAATCATTAGTGGAATCAAGAGAACTACTAGAAGAAACAATATTGGATTTAGCATGATTTTTGTTACTACTAGAGGAAGAATATTTCTTGTTCTTATTGCTAGATTTAACTTGTGGCATGTAAGTAGACAAGAGTAAATGCTTGGCAATGTAAGAACAACTTTTCTTGCGAAGATCATCATTGATTGCTTTTAAGAACTCATGCTCTTGCTCAAGGTTGATCTTTTCAAAGCGTAGCTTCTCATGAGTCTTTAAAAGTTCTCGATGATCTTCCAAGGTAGTTTCATGAGCTAACTTAAGAGTTTTTAGTTCTTCAGTTAGACGCTCAATCTCCTTCTTAGCATCGTCATACGTTTTATCTTGATTATCATGATTAATAGCAAGTTCATCATAGTTTTCATAACTAGAGTTGTCAACAAGTAAATCATCATCTCCTAGAAAATCATCTTCATCACTATTGAAATCAACATACTCGGTGTGTGTTACCTTTGGACCTTTAGCCATGAAGCATCCTCCAATTCCTTCATTTGGTGAGTCAAATATGTCGTAGGAGTTGGTTGTCACAGGTGCTAGTCCAGCAACACCTTCATCTTGAGTATATTCAGAGTCGGAATGATAACTTCTTTCGCAGTGATGGTCGGAATCGGAACCGGATATCCATTCACCAACATGAGCTTGATGTCCTTGTTTTGTGTAGCTCCTAGATGACTTGTCCTTCCTCTCCGAATCCTTGCTTCTCCTAGAGGGTCTTCGTTCATAACGATCATCTCTACTCCTCCTCTCTCTTGATGGTGATTCTTCTCTCCTACTTCTTATCTTGGGAGAATCTTCCCTTCTTTTGTAGGGAGCCGTACACTCATTGGAATAGTGTCCGGGTCTTCCACAATTGTAGCAATTACGCTCACGACTAGAAGATCTTTTTTCATTGTAGGACCTTGATTTGGAACTTCTTTCCTTGCTTCTACTCTTGTAGAACTTGTTGAAGCTCTTCACCGTTAGGCTCAATTCTTCACTAATGGTTTGTTTCTCACTTGATGATGTGGGGGCATCACATGAGGCTTTGTAAGCACCACTTGACTTGTTGTGAAGCTCTTCCTTATCCTTAAGTGACATCTCATGAGCAACAATTCTTCCAATGACTTCCGTTGGCTTGAGATGTTTGTAGTTGGGCATCATTTGGATCAATGTGCACACGGTATCATATTTTCCATCCAAGGCTCTTAGGATCTTCTTGATGATGAATATATCGGTCATCTCTTCACTTCCTAAGCCGGCAATCTCATTTGTGATGAGAGCAAGCCTAGAGTACATTTCAAATGACACCTTCACCATCCTTCATTTTGAACTTGTCAAGTTGACTTTGAAGCACATCCAATTTGGATTCCTTGACGGAGTCGGTACCTTCGTGCATATCAACAAATTATCCCAAATTTCCTTTACATTCTCAAGATGGCTGATTTTCTTGAATTCTTCGGGGCACAATCCGTTGAAGAGAATATCACAAGCTTGAGCATTGTATTGCAGCATCTTCAACTCTTCCGCGGTAGCTTCATGGTTCGGTTCTCTCCCATCAAAGAATTCACCTTGCAAGCCAATACACATAATAGCCCAAACGGCAGGGTTATGTCCAAGAATATGCATTTTCATCTTATGCTTCCAACTAGCAAAATTAGTACCATCAAAGTAAGGACCTCTAAGGTGGTAATTTCCCTCGCTAGACGCCATACTCTCCTAGGTTGTGAAACCAAGGCTATGATCACCAAAAGCTATGGAAATCAAAGAAAATGGAGACCAAAGCTCTGCTACCACTTGTAGGATCGAAAGTATGTCTAGAGGGGCGGTGATTAGACTACCTGACCAAATAAAAATCTAGCCTTTTCCCAATTTTAATTCTTGGCAAATTTTAGCAACTTAGCACAAGTCAAGCAATCAACCTACACATGCAATTCTAAGAGTATAGCAGCGGAATGTAAAATAATTGCATATGAAGGTAAAGGGAGGAGTTTGGAGGGAGCAAACGCAATGTAGACACGGAGATTTTTTATCTGTGGTTCCGATAGGTGGTGCTATCGTAAATCCTCGTTGATGGAGACTTCAACACACGAAGGCTAACGGTTGTGCGAGTCCACGGAGGGCTCCACCCACGAAGGGTCCACGAAGAAGCAACCTTGTCTATCCCACCATGGCCTTCGCCCATGAAGGACTTGCCTCACTAGGGTAGATCTTCACGAAGTAGGCGATCTCCTTGCCCTTACAAACTCCTTGGTTCAACTCCACAATCTTGACGGAGGCTCCCAAGTGACACCTAACCAATCTAGGAGACACCACTCTCCAAGAGGTAATAGATGGTGTGTTGATGATGAACTCCTTGCTCTTGTGCTTCAAATGATAGTCTCCCCAACACTCAACTCTCTCTCATAGGATTGGATTTGGTAGAAAGATGATTTGAGTGGAAAGCAACTTGGGGAAGGCTAGGGATCAAGATTTATGTGGTTGGAATGGAATATCTTGACCTCAACACACGTGTAGGTGGTTCTCTCTCAGAAAATGTATGTTGGAAGTGTAGGCATGTTCTGATGGCTCTCTCCATGAATGAAGAGTGGGTGGAGGGGTATTTATAGCCTCCACACAAAATCTAACCGTTACACACAATTGACCAAACTCGGTGGGGCCGATTCAAAGAACTCGGTGGGACCGATTTGGTTCATAATGTGACCGTTAGGTTTTTCGGTGGGACCGACATGTCAACTCGGTGGGACCGATATCATTAGGGTTAGGGCATAACGTAATCTCGGTGAGACCGATTACACAAACACGGTGGGACCGATACTGGTAATAAGCTAACCAGAGAGTTGGTCAGGCAAACTCGTGGGACCGATTCGCTCATCTTGGTAGGACCGAAACGTTATGAAAGGGAAGCAGAGAGTTTGCATTGCAATCTCGGTGGGACCGAACACTCATCTCGGTTGGACCGAAACGTTACGAAGGGAAAAAGAGAGATTACAATCCCATCTCGGTGAGACCGAGATCCCCATCGGTGAGACCGAAAAGACTAGGGTTTGTGGCAGTGGCTATGTCAAGTGAACTAGGTGGCGCCGGATAGATCAAATCGGTGGGGTCGAGTTTGACTTTTTGGTTTGGGACAAATTTGGATATGAGAAAGTAGTTGAGGGTTTTGGAGCATATCACTAAGCATTTTGAGCAAGAACCTCATTAAGCAACACCTCACCCCCTCTTACTAATATTGGCTTTCCTATGGACTCAATGTGATCTTGGATCACTAAAATAGAAAATGCAGAGTCTTGAGCTTTGAGCTTGAGCCAATCCTTTTGTCCTTAGTATTTTGAGGGGTCCACTTTCTTAACCCATGCCATGCCAAACATTGAGCTTTCTTGAAATATTTATCTTGAAATAGCATTAGCTCAATGAGCTATATGTTGTTAGGAATTACCAAAACCACCCAGGGATAGTTGCACTTTCACCTATCTATTTAATTTTATGTTGAGTCATTATCGTCTTATTAAAAAGCACCAGTTGGAGAGCACTGCTGTCATTTTCATGCATTACTATTAGTTTATATTGAGTATGACAGGATCTCTTTTACCATGAATTACAATGTTTAGTCAGTTCTTGATCTTCAGAGGTGCTCTGCATTTATATTTTGCGGTCTCAGAAAGGGCTAGCGAGATACCATCTTGTTATATCATATTATGATTGTTTTGAGAAAGTGTTGTCATACGATATTTATTATTATTGCTCGCTAGTTGATTATGCCATTGATATGAGTAAACATGATACCTAAGTTTTAATGTGAATATGGTTAGTTCATAATCTTTGCTGAAAACTTGAATGCTGGCTTTACATGTTTACAACAACAAGAGCAAACAGAGTTTGTAAAAGTTTTTCTTTATCACTTTTAGTTTGTCAACTGAATTCTTGAGTACAAGCAAAGGTTTAAGCTTGGGGGAGTTGATACGTCTCCATCGTATCTACTTTTCCAAACACTTGTGCCCTTGTTTTGGACTCTAACTTGCATGATTCTAATGGACCTAACCCGGACTAACGCTGTTTTCAGCAGAATTGCCATGGTGTTATTTTTGGAATTAATAAAAAATACTGGCGAAAGAATCAAAACCAGGGGGCCCACACCCTGTCCACGAGGGTGGGGGGCACGCCTACCCCCCTGTCTCGTGGGCCCCCTAAGGCTCCACCGACCTCAACTCCAACTCTATATATTCATGTTCAGGGAGAAAAAATCAGAGAGAAGGATTCATCGAGTTTTATGATACGAAGCCGCCGCCAAGCCCTAATCTCTCACTGGAGGGCTGATCTGGAGTCCGTTCGAGGCTCCGGAGAGGGGAATCCGTTGCCGTCGTCATCGTCAACCTTCCTCCATCACCAATTTCATGAAGCTCACCGCCGTGCGTGAGTAATTCCATCGTAGGCTTGCTGGACGGTGATGGGTTGGATGAGATTTACCACGTAATCGAGTTATTTTTGTTAGGGTTTGATCCCTAGTATCCATTATGTTCTGAGATTGTTGTTGCTATGACTTTGCTATGCTTAATGCTTGTCACTTTGGGCCCGGGTGCCATGAACTCAGATCTGAACTGTTTGATACTTCTCCATCGTATCTACTTTTCCAAACACTTTTGCCCTTACTTTGGACTCTAACTTGCATGATTTGAATGGAACTAACCCGGACTGACGTTGTTTTCAGCAGAATTGCCATGGTGTTATTTTTGTGTAGAAATAAAAGTTCTCAGGATGACCTGAAACTTCACGGAGAATATTTTAGGAATATAAAAAATACTGGCGAAAGAATCAAGACCAGGGGGCCCACACCCTTTCCACGAGGGTGGGGGCGCGCCTACCCCCCTGGGCGCGCCCCCTGTCTCGTGGGCCCCCTGAGGCTCCACCGACCTCAACTCCAACTCTATATATTCACGTTCGGGGAGAAAATAAATCAAAGAGAAGGATTCATCGCGTTTTACGATACGAAGCCGCCGCCAAGCCCTAATCTCTCTTGGGGGGGGGGGGGCTGATCTGGAGTCCGTTCGGGGCTCCGGAGAGGGAAATCCGTCACCGTCGTCATCATCAACCTTCCTCCATCACCAATTTCATGATGCTCACCACCGTGCGTGAGTAATTCCATCGTAGGCTTGCTGGATGGTGATGGGTTGAATGAGATTTTCCATGTAACCGAGTTAGTTTTGTTAGGGTTTGATCCCTAGTATCCATTATGTTCTGAGATTGATGTTGCTATGACTTTGCTATGCTTAATGCTTGTCACTAGGGCCCAAGTGCCAGGATTTCAGATCTGAACCTATTATGCATTCATGAATATATGTGAGTTCTTGATCCTATCTTGTAAGTCAATAGTCACCTACTATGTGTTATGATCCGGTAACCCTGAAGTGACAACAATCAGGACCACTCCCGGTGATGACCGTAGTCTGAGGAGTTCATGTATTCACTAAGTGTTAATGCTTTGGTCCGATACTCTATTAAAAGGAGGCCTTAATATTCCTTAGTTTCCAATAGGACCCCGCTGCCACGGGAGGGTAGGACAAAAGATGTCATGCAAGTTCTTTTCCATAAGCAGGTATGACTATATTCGGAATACATGCCTACATTACATTAATGAACTGGAGCTAGTTCTGTGTCACCCTATGTTATAACTATTGCATGAGGAATCGCATCTGACATAATTATCCATCACTAATCCAATGCCTACGAGCTTTTCACATATTGATCTTTGCTTAGTTACTTTACCGTTGCCACTGTTACAATTACTACAAAGCGGTTACTATTACTTTTGCCACCATTACTGTTACTTCCATACTACTTTGCTACTAAATACTTTGCTGCAGATATTAAGTTTTCCAGGTGTGCTTGAATTGACAACTCAACTGCTAATACTTGAGAATATTCTTTGGCTCCCCTTGTGTCAAGTGATACGTCTCCAACGTATCTATAAATTTTGATTGCTCCATGCTACTTTATCTACTGTTTTGGACTATATTGGGCTTTATTTTCCACTTTTATATTATTTTTGGGACTAAACTATTAACCGGAGGCCCAGCCCTGTAATTGTTGTTTTTGCCTATTTCGGTGTTTCAAGAAAGCAGAATATCAAACGGAGTCCAAATGGAATGAAACCTTCGGAACGTGATTTTCTCACCGAGCGTGATCCAGAGACTCGGACCCTACTCCAAGGAACAAAGAGGCGGTCACGAGGGTGGGGCGCCCCCTAGGCGCGCCCCCGCCTCGTGGGCCCCCTGTTGCTCCACCGACGTACTCCTTCCTCCTATATATACCTCGTACCCCCAAACGATCGTAACAGGGCCAAAACCTAATTCCACCGCCGCAACTTCCTATATCCACGAGATCCCATCTTGGGGCACTGTTAGGAGCTTCACGGAGGGGCATCCACCACGGAGGGCTTCTACATCATCACCATAGCCCCTCCGATGAAGTGTGAGTAGTTTACTTGCACCTTCGGGTCCATAGCTAGTAGCTAGATGGCTTCTTCTCTCTTTTGGATCTCAATACAATGTTCTCCCTCCCTCATGGAGATCTATTCGATGTAATCTTCTTTTTTGCGGTGTGTTTGTTGAGACCGATGAATTGTGGGTTTATGATCCAGATTATCTATGAATAATATTTGAATCTTCTCTGAATTCTTTTATGTATGATTGGTTATCTTTGCAAGTCTCTTGAATTATCCATTTGGTTTGGCCAACTAGATTGGTAGTTCTTGCAATGGGAGAAGTGCTTAGCTTTGGGTTCAATCTTGCGGTGTCCTTTCCCGATGTATAAGGGGCAGCAAAGGCACGTGTCGTATTGTTGCCATCGAGGATAACAAGATGGTTTTTTTATCATATTGCATGAATTTATCCCTCTACATCATGTCATCTTGATTTAGGCGTTACTCTGTTTTAACTTAATACTCTAGATGCATGCTGGATAGCGGTCGATGAGTGGAGTAATAGTAGTAGATGCAGGCAGGAGTCGGTCTACTTGTCTCGGACGTGATGCCTATATACATGATCATACCTAGAAATACTCATAAATATGCTTAGTTCTGTCAATTGCTCAACAGTAATTTTTTCACCCACCGTAGAATACTTATGCTCTTGAGAGAAGCCACTAGTGAAACCTATGGCCCCCGGGTCTATTCTCATCATATCAATCTCCATCATTTTAATATTTGCTTTGTTTTTACTTTGCCTTTTACTTTTTACTTTGCATCTCTATACCAAAAATACCAAAAATATTATTTATCATCTCTATCGGATCTCACTCTCGTAAGTGATCGTGAAGGGATTGACAGCCCCTAATCGCGTTGGTTGCGAGGAGCTATTGTTTTGTGCAGGTACGAGGGACTTGTGCGTGGCCTCCTACTGGATTGATACCTTGGTTCTCAAAAGCTGAGGGAAATACTTACGTTACTTTGCTGCATCATCCTCTCCTCTTCGGGGAAATCCAACGCGGTGCTCAAGAGGTAGCAAGAAGAATTTCTGGCGCCGTTGTCGGGGAGGCTCACGCAAGAGCAAGTCAAGCACCATACCAAGTACCCATCACAATCCCTATCTCCTGCATTACATTATTTGCCATTTGCCTCTCATTTTCCTCTCCCCCACTTCACCCTTGCCGTCTTATTTGCCCTCTCTTTCCCAATCTCCTCCTCTTTTTCCCGTTGCCTTTTCCTCGTCCGCTTGTTTGCTCGTGTGTTGGATTGCTTGTTTGTCGCGATGGCTCAAGATACTACCAAATTGTGTGACTTCACCAATACCAATAACAATGATTTCCTTAGCACTCCGATTGCTCCTCTTGCCAATACTGAATCTTGTGAAATCAATACTGCTTTGTTGAATCTTGTTATGAAAGATCAATTAAATCGGCCTTCCTAGTGAAGATGCCGCTACTCATTTGAATAACTTCGTTGATTTATGTGATATGCAAAAGAAAAAAGATGTCGATAATGATGTCGTTAAATTGAAGCTATTTCCTTTTTAGCTTAGAGATCGTGCTAAAGCGTGGTTTTCATCTTTGCCTAAAAATAGTATTGATTCTTGGAACAAGTGCAAAGATGCTTTTATCTCTAAGTATTTTCCTCCGCTAAAATTATCTCTCTTAGGAACGATATTATGAATTTTAAGCAACTTGATCATGAACATGTTGCACAAGCTTGGGAGAGAATGAAATTAATGATACGTAATTATCCTACTCATGGTTTGAACTTGTGGATGATTATACAAAACTTTTATGCCGGATTGAATTTTGCCTCTAGAAATCTTTTAGATTCGGCCGCGGGAGGCACTTTTATGGAAATCACTCTAGGGGATGCTACTAAACTTCTAGATAATATTATGGTTAATTATTCTCAATGGCATACCGAAAGATCTACTAATAAAAAAGTGCATGCGATAGAAGAAATTAATGTTTTGAGTGGAAAGATGGATGAACTTATGAAATTATTTGCTACTAAGAGTGTTTCTTCTGATCCTAATGATATGCCTTTGTCTACTTTGATTGAGAATAATAATGAATCTATGGATGTGAATTTTGTTGGTAGGAATAATTTTGGTAACAGCGCATATAGAGGGAATTTTAATCCTAGGCCTTATCCTAGTAATCCTTCTAATAATTATGGAAATTCCTACAACAACTCTTATGGAAATTTTAATAAGATGCCCTCTGAATTTGAGAGTAGTGTTAAAGAGTTTATGAATTCACAAAAGAATTTTAATGCTTTGCTTGAAGAGAAATTGCTTAAAGTTGATGATTTGGCTAGGAACGTTGATAGAATTTCTCTTGAGGTTGATTCTTTAAAGCTTAGATCTATTCCTCCTAAGCATGATATCAATGAGTCTCTCAAAGCTATGAGAATTTCCATTGATGAGTGCAAAAAAAGAACCGCTAGGATGCGTGCTTCCAAAGATGACTTTATTAAAGCGTGTTCTTCCAATTCCTATGAAAATCAAGATGAAGATCTAAAAGTTATTGATGTGTCCCCCATTAAATCTTTGTTTTGCAATATGAATCTTGATGAAACTGAATATGATCTTCCTTTACCTAGAAGGCATTCTAAGAATTGAGTTTTAGATCTTGATGATGAAATTGATAAATGTGGGATTGAAAGAAATAAAAACCTAGATGTTGCTAAACCCACTATATTGGATCTCAAGGAATTTAATTATGAAAATTGATATTTAATTGATTGTATTTCCTTGTTGCAATCCGTGCTAAATTCTCCTCATGCTTATAGTCAAAATAAGGCCTTTACCGAACACATTGTTGATGCCTTGATGCAATCTTATGAAGAAAAACTTGAGTTGAAAGTTTCTATCCCTAGAAAACTCTATGATGAGTGGGAACCAACTATTAAAATTAAAATTAAAAATTATGAGTTTCATGCCTTGTGTGATTTGGGTGCTAGTGTTTCCACTATTCCCAAAACTTTGTGTGATTTGCTAGATTTCCGTGACTTTGATGATTGCTCTCTAAACTTGCATCTTGCGGATTCCACTATTAAAAAGCATATGGGAAGAATTAATGATGTTATTATTGTTGAAAATAGGAATTATGTGCCCGTAGATTTTATCGTTCTTGATATAGATTGCAATCCTTCATGTCCTATTATTCTTGGTAGACCTTTCCTTAGAACGATTGGTGCAATTATTGATATGAAGGAAGGGAATATTAGATTCCAATTTCCATTAAAGAAAGGCATGGAACACTTTCCTAGAAATAAAATAAAATTACCATATGAATCTATCATGAGAGCCACTTATGGATTGCCTACCAAAGATGACAATACCTAGATATATCCTTGTTTTTATGCCTAGCTAGGGGCGTTAAACGATAGCGCTTGTTGGGAGGCAACCCAATTTTATTTTTAGTTTTTTTTGCTTTTGCTTCTGTTTAGGAATAAATAATCCATCTATCCTCTGTTTAGATGTGGTTTTATGTTTTAATTAGTGTTTGTGCCAAGCTAGACCTATTGGATCTTCTTGGATAATAGTTATTTGATCTTGCTGTAATTTCCAGAAACTTTGCGCTTAGTGCCCGAATTATTAAAAATCACCAGAACGTGATAAAATACTGATTCCCATTGCTGATGATCAATAAACAAATTGTCTAGGTCGTCTAATTTTTGTAGATTTTTTGGAGTTCCTGAAGTTTGCGTTAGTTACAGATTACTACAGACTGTTCTGTTTTTGACAGATTCTGTTTATCGTGTGTTGTTTGCTTATTTTGATGAATCTATGGCTAGTAAAATAGTTTATAATCCATAGAGAAGTTGGAATACAGTAGGTTTAACACCAATATAAATAAATAATGAGTTCATTACAGTAACTTAAAGTAGTCTTTTGTTTTCTTTCTCTAACGGAGCTCACGAGATTTCTATTGAGTTTTGTGTTGTGAAGTTTTCAAGTTTTGGGTAAATTCTTTTGATGGATTATGGAACAAGGAGTGGCAAGAGATTAAGCTTGGGGATGCCCATGGCACCCCCAAGATAATCCAAGGACACCAAAAAGTCAAAGTTTGGGGATGCCCCGAAAGGCATCCCTCTTTCGTCTACTTCCATCGGTAATTTACTTGGAGCTATATTTTTATTCACCACATGATATGTGTTTTGCTTGGAGCGTCTTGTATTATTTGCGTCTTTGCTTGTTAGTTTACCACAATCATCCTTTCTGTACACACCTTTTTAGAGATCCATATATAAATTGGAATTTGATAGAATACTCTATGTGCTTCACTTATATCTTTTGAGCTTCATAGTTTTGCTCATAGTGCTTCACTTATATCTTTTGAGCGTGATAGTTTTTTGCTCTAGTGCTTCACTTAGATCTTTTAGAGCACTGTGGTGGATTTGTTTTAAATAAACTATTGATCTCTCATGCTTCACTTAGATTATTTTGAGAGTCGTTAATAGCATGGTAATTTGCTTAATATTAATATACTTGGTATTCAAGATATGTGAAACTTTCTTTTGAGTGCGTTGAATACTAAGAAAAGTTTGATGCTTGATAATTGTTTTCAGATATGAAGATGGTGATATTAGAGTCATGCTAGTTGAGTAGTTGTGAATTTAAAGAATACTTGTGTTGAAGTTTGTGATTCCCGTAGCATGCACGTATGGTGAACCGTTATGTGATGAACTCGGAGCATGATTTATTTATTGATTGTCTTCCTTATGAGTGGCGGTCGGGGACGGCGATGGTCTTTTCCTACCAATCTATCCCCTAGGAGCATGCGCGTAATACTTTGCTTTGATAACTTCTAGATTTTTGCAATAAGTATATGAGTTCTTTATGACTAATGTTGAGTCCATGGATTATACGCACTTTTTCCCATCCTTCCACCATTGCTAGCCTCTCTAATACCACGCACTTTTCACTGTATCATACACCCACCATATATCTTCCTCAAAACTGCCACCATACCTACCTATCATGGCATTTCCATAGCCAGTCCGAGATATATTGCCATGCAACTCTCCACCGTTCCGTTTATTATGACACGCTCCATCATTGTCATATTGCTAGCATGAACATGTAGTTGACATCGTATTTGTGGCAAAGCCACCTTTCATAATTCTTTCATACATGTCACTCTTGTTTCATTGCATATCCTGCACATCACGGAGGCATTCATATAGAGTCATACTTTGTTCTAAGAATCGAGTTATAATTCTTGAGTTGTAAGTAAATAAAAGTGTGATGATCATCATTATTAGAGCATTGTCCCAGTGAGGAAAGGATGATGGAGACCATGATTCCCCCACAAGTCGGGATGATACTCTGGATGAAAAATAAAAAAAAGAAAAATGAAAAAAAGAGGCCATAAAAAATGCCCAAATAAAAAAATGAGAGAAAAAGAGAGAAGGGACAATGCTACTATCCTTTTACCACACTTGTGCTTCAAAGTAGCTCCAAGATCTTCATGATAGAGAGTCTCTCATTTTGTCACTTTCATATACTAGTGGGAATTTTTCATTATAGAACTTGGTTTGTATATTTCAATGATGGGCTTCCTCAAATGCCCTAGGTCTTTGTGAGCAAGCGAGTTGGATGCACACCCACTTAGTTTCTTTTGTTGAGCTTTCATATACTTATAGCTCTAGTGCATCCATTGCATGGCAATCCCTACTCACTCACATTGATATCTATTGATGGGCATCTCCATAGCCCGTTGATACGCCTAGTTGATGTGAGACTATCTTCCCTCCTTTTTGTCTTCTCCACAACCACCATTCTATTCCACATATAGTGATATATCCATGGCTCACGCTCATGTATTGCGTGAAGATTGAAAAAGTTTTGAAAATGTTAAAGTATGAAACAATTGCTTGGCTTGTCATCGGGGTTGTGCATGATTTAAATATTTTGTGTGGGGAAGATGGAGCATAGCCAGACTATATGATTTTGTAGGGATAATTTTCTTTGGCCATGTTATTTTGAGAAGACATAATTGCTTAGTTAGTATGCTTGAAGTATTATTATTTTTATGTCAATATGAACTTTTGTCTTGAATCTTTCGAATCTGAATATGCATACCACAATTAAGAAGATTTACATTGAAATTATGCCAAAGTATCACTCCGCATCAAAAATTCTCTTTTTATCATTTACCTACTCGAGGAATGACGAAATTAAGCTTGAATGCACGATACGTCTCCAACGTATCTATAATTTTTGATTGCTCCATGCTACTTTATCTACTGTTTTGGACTATATTGGGCTTTATTTCCCACTTTTATATTATTTTTGGGACTAACCTATTAACCGGAGGCCCAACCCAGAATTGCTGTTTTTTTTTGCCTATCTTAGTGTTTCGAAGAAACGGAATATCAAACGGAGTCCAAACGGAATGAAACCTTCGGAAACGTGATTTTCTCACCGAACGTGATCCAGGAGACTTGGACCCTACTCCAAGGAACAAAAGAGGCGGTCACGAGGGTGGGGCGCCCCCCCTGTATGCCGCCCTGCCTCGTAGGCCCCTGTTGCTCCACCGACGTACTCCTTCCTCCTATATATACCTCATTGCCCCCAAACGATCGTAACAGGAGCCAAAACCTAATTCCACCACCGCAACTTCCTCAGATCCACGAGATCCCATCTTGGGGCACTGTTCGAGCTCCGTCGGAGGGGCATCCACCACGGAGGGCTTCTACATCATCACCCAAGCCCCTCCGATGTGGTGTGAGTAGTTTACTTCAGACCTTCGGGTCCATCGATAGTAGCAAGTTGGCTTCTGCTCTCGTTTTGGATCTCAATACAATGATCTCCCCCTCTCGTGGAGATCTATTCGATGTAATCTTCTTTTTGCGGTGTGTTTGTTGAGAACGATGAATTGTGGGTTTATGATCCAGATTATCTATGAATAATATTTGAATCTTCTCTGAATTCTTTTATGTATGATTGGTTATCTTTGCAAGTCTCTTCGAATTATCCGTTTGGTTTGGCCAACTAGATTGGTAGTTCTTGCAATGGGAGAAGTGCTTAGCTTTGGGGTCAATCTTGCGGTGTCCTTTCCCAAAGGAAAGAAGGGGCAGCAAGGCACGTATTGTATTGTTGCCATCGAGGATAACAAGATGAGTATTTATCATATTGCATGAATTTATCCCTCTACATCATGTCATCTTGCTTAAGGTGTTACTCTGTTTTTAACTTAATACTCTAGATGCATGCTTTGGATAGCGGTCGATAAGTGGAGTAATAGTAGTAGATGCAGGTGAGTCGGTCTACTTGTCTCGGACGTGATGCCTATATACATGATCATACCTAGATATACTCATAACTATGCTCAATTCATCAATTGCTCAATAGTAATTTGTTCACCCACCGTAGAATACTTATGCTCTTGAGAGAAGCCACTAGTGAAACCTATGGCCCCCGGGTCTATTCTCATCATATCAATCTCCATCACTTTAATAATTGCTTTGTTTTTACTTTGCCTTTTACTTTTCACTTTGCATCTCTATACCAAAAATACCAAAATATTATTTATCATCTCTATCAGATCTCACTCTCGTAAGTGACCGTGAAGGGATTGACAACCCCTAACCGCGTTGGTTGCGAGGAGCTATTGTTTTGTGCAAGTACGAGGGACTTGTGCGTGGCCTCCTACTGGATTGATACCTTGGTTCTCAAAAACTGAGGGAAATACTTACGTCACTTTGCTGCATCATCCTCTCCTCTTCGTGGAAATCCAACGCAGTGCTCAAGAGGTAGCATCGAGTCAATAAATTTGGGTTGAATACTCTACCCTCGAAAACTGTTGCGATCCCCTATACTTGTGGGTTATCACTGTTATTTCCCAACTTCTGCAACTTCTCTAAATTGCACTACACCCTAGCTTAACTTCTAGTAATAGTTGACTACACACTTGAGGCGCTTAGGAGCGGAGTTGGAGGGGTTTCGAACATACCTAAAAAGTCTAGAGAGACGATGATTTGTGTGATTCGGCTACACTAAAAAAGAAAAGGATTGAGAATAGAATATTTTACGCCAACTGGGAGCATTGGACTTATATTCCAACTACTTTCCCATTTACCTTTTCTTCAGTCAACTACGAGTTGCCGATCATGTGCATTTAAAAAGAATTGTCAAACTTGTTTGCTGCAGGGAAGTACTTCATTTAAAATACTTCCTTAAAGAGTTACAAAAATGTGCACCCATGTTTTAGTAAATAAGCCTTGGACCTTTCACCTGAATTTACTAAGGTTCTAGAACATTATTTATTGTGCTTACCATGTCATTTTTTTCTACTTTGTTTCTTCTATTGTTCTCCATTTTTCCTTTCTTTTTTCATAAATTTTCAATTATTTTCATGAATTTTTTATAAATATGAATAGGTATTTTACATTTATGATCATTTTATAAATTCAAGAATATTTTTCACATAAGTGAACATTTTTTCCAAATTTCTGAATATTCTTTAAGTCGTGAGCGTCCTTTAAGATTCAGGATTTGTATTAAATTTGCTAACCTTTTCAAAAATTACTGGTTTTAAAATTCATGAAGATTTTATAATTTTTTGATATATTTTTAAGTCATGAACACCTGTTAAAAACCATGAACATTTTCTAAATTCAGGAACTTTCCGAATCCGTAAAAAACCTAAGTTGTTTTGTTTAGCAAACTGTTGCACGATACCTATTTGGCGCCTATTGCGTTTTTAGTTTGTAAACAGTACAGGGCGCCCAAGCGCAATTCTATGGCCCGGCCCATACAGGGCGCCCAAACGTAATTCTATGGCCCTGCCCATTAAAGAATTCCTGTTTCTTGGGGGATTTTTCTGGTTTTTCTTGGCATTTTTCTTTCTTTTCTTTTGATTTTGATTTCTCTTTTTTTCATATTTTATTTTCTTTCTTAGTTCCTTTTTTGTTTTCAAATTCATTTTTCTTAATCAAACTTTGTTCAAATTGACAAACTTTTTGCTAATTCATGAACATCTTTTGAATCTGTGAACTTTTTTGAATTCATGAACTTGTTTAAAACTCAAAACCGTTTATCAAATTCCTGAAGTTTTCATCCAATTTTTGTGAACTTTTTTCATATTCATGTTTTTTTTCAGTTTCTTGAACTTTTCTTAAATTAATGATTCTTTATTCAAAATTCACATACTTTTTTCAAATTAGTGATATTGTCTTCAAATTTATGAATATTTATTTAATTAAATATTTTCATTGAAAAACAACATTCATTCGGTCTACAGTTGACCGTTTAAGGGTCAAGAAATCAACCAGAGGCCAACCCGCTTATTGGGTCGGCCAAACCAAGTCGGGGGGGGGGGGGGGCATGAGCGCCATTTTTCGTGCTCAGTTAAAGAAAAATGGGGAGGGAGAAGGAGAGAACGAGGGATCGATCCCTGGTTCTCGAGAGAGAAGCAAACACACGTAGCCACCACGTCGCACTATTGTTCGCATTAGGTAAAGGGGGCGCGTCCTACGTGAAGAGAGTAAAGTTGGGTTTTTGTCCCTTTTTGGTTTCTTTTCTTTTTTTTCTTCTCCTGGTATTTTCATTTGTTTCTTTATTTTTACATTTTCCTTTTCCTTTGGATTTTTTGTTTTTTTTTTCATTTTTTTGTTTTTATTTTTTCTTCTTGTTTTTCATTCTATATTTTATATACTTGTTCAACGTTTTTGAAATATTTGTCCAACATTTAGATATATATGATCAATTTTTTCTCAAATACTTGATCAACATTTTTATATACATGATCAACATTTTTTCAAATACTTGTTCAACATTTTTCAAATAGTTGTGCAACATTTTTTCAAATATTTTTTAGTCTGTTATTTGAATATATATTTAGAACATTTTAAAGTATAAAAAGGTAAAAAATAGTAAATGTAAAATAATAGGAAAAAGAGACTCTAGCTTCCCGTGCTCATGGGTCGGGCCAGCTCGCTGGCCCGTTCAGCAAGTCCGGAGCGAGACATTCGGGGCGGCCCATTTTCTTTCCCTCCCTGACTCGCTCGAATCGATCGATCTCTAGCTACTTGCTCGCTCGTGCACTGGTTCTGCCTGGTTTTATTATGGTTCTTTCTTTTTGTTTTCTTAATTGATTTCTCCGGTTTCATATTTTCCTTTATTTTTCCATCGTTTTTACATTTTTACACGGTTCTTACTAATTTTCTTTGTTTTTTTGTTTTCTTTGTCTTTTCATCAGATTTCTTCATTTATTTCTCGATTTTCACTGGGTTTTGTCTCTTTATTCTTTTCTATTGTTTTTTTTCTTTCTCGATTTCCATCGGTCTCTCTTGTTTCTATGATTTCCTTTCTTTTTTTCACTGGTTTTCTCTGTTTTTTCTCTTTTCTTTTCAATTTTCCTTGTTTTTCTTCATGATTTTCACGTTTTGCTTTGGGTTTTCCAATTTTCTTCATTTATGAGGTGTTTCGTCCTTTCAATTCTTCGTTTTTCGCCACCTTTCTTCGTTATTTTCTTCAAAACATGTCCATATTTTTTGGTACACATTTATCTCTACTCCTATAAAAGACTAAGTTGGTGATGATGATGTGTCTGTCATTTGTCATTTCTGACAATTAGATCTGCCTCTTACGACTACGAGATAAGTTGTGACCATTTTGCAACAATAGCCCACTTCTCTGCTCCAATTTACTGAAAATCCCTTATTATCTTGAAACCAACCGCATCATTCCCTCACCGCATCAAAACAGCCCGAGAAATATATTTTGAGTGAAACATAATATATTTTTAGTGATATACGTATATCAAAACTAGAGTGTTTTCTATCAAGTTTGTGAACAACTATTATTCTACTTCGGATTTGTTGCAACGCACGGGCGCACTGCTAGTACGTAGATATATGGAACATTTCTATTATGCATATTTACCATTTTTGAAATACATGCCGACACGTTTTAATAAATACGTTTGATGATTAATTTTCTTTCATACCCATTGTACATTTTCAGTATATATATCAGGAAACGAGCTAATACATATTTCATTTTTTGAAATATATAATTAATATTTTTTTGGCACTATCAATATTTTTTAATTGTTCCTTATTTTCAGTTCAAATTTGTAAGAAACGTTCCACATTTTTAATATATAGGAGGAACATTTTTTGGTACACATTTAAGATTTCTTAAATAGATGATTAACATTTTTGTCAAATATTTGTGTTTTCTTACTACTTTTTTCATACACATTTTATGTTTTTGGTTTATATATCAGGGAAAAAATATACACGCGTAACATTTTTTCTCATACACGATCAATATTAATGCATGGTCAACATTATTTCCGTACACAATTTAAACATTTTTCAAAGTACAAAATTAATATATTTTTTTAATACATGGTCAACATATTTGATACACATCTTTAAAATTTTCAACTGCTTGATTCACATTTTTTAAATACAAGTTTACCATTTTTTTAATACATGATCAACATTTTTCTATAGACATTCCGCATTTTCCAAATGCTTGATGAGAAACATTTTCTTCATAAACATTAAAATTTTCTGTGCTTGGTTAAAGTTTATTTCTAATATCTTTTGTAATTTTTTGTTATATATTTATTTAGAATATTTGAAATACAAACAAAAGTAAAACAGTAAAAATAAAACAAAAAACATGAAAATAAAACAAAAATCTGGCTGTGGCCTCCTGCGTGACTGGGCTGGCACATTTAAGGATGCATCTGACACGCGGGCACGCTAGGTCTTACTGTAAGCGAGACATAGCACTGCCCCAAACAGGAGGTCTTCAACGGTTGCTAGTCTTTTGAGGATTGAGTGTGGCCTGGCAAGCTTGCAGTTATAGACAGTGCGGCCTGACTCATCTGGCTTTCTTTAAAGAGCCCAATATAGACCCAGCAAGCCCTAAGTCTCTTTGTACATGAGCCTGAAACTGGAAAATCCTATTCGTCGCTTATTGCGGCAAAATGTCGAGCTGCCGCACACCCCCTCGTCTCGAGTGGGCCGGCCTTTTTATTTCCTCTTCCGTGCCCTTTTCCTCCCTTGCCCCGACTCGTTCATCTAGAGAGTAGCCACATCTTTACCTTCCTTCCTCGCCTCGCCTGGATCCCCTTCTCCTTCGTTGGCGGCGGCTGGTTCTTCTGCTTCCTCCGCCGGCCGCTGCTTCTTCTGCTCCCTTCGCCGGCTGCTGCTTCTTCTGCTTCCTGCGCCGGCCGTTGCTTCTTCGGCTTCCTCCGCTGGGATCCTACTCCGCAAGAGACTGCGACCCTCGTAAGTAGCCGGCGGGCCTCTCTACTCGCTATTCATCCGCGCCATCGCATCAGATCTTGCTGAGCTAAGCGCGTTGGATTTTTTTGCAGGTTTTCTGTGCCTCTGCTAGGGTTCCCTCAAGCTCGGCGTCGTCCAGGTCCCGGTGAAGCTCGGCATCAACAAGGTAACGCGCCCAATCCCCCCCACCTCCCGCCCCCCGTTGAGTTCCTTGCTCCCTGTGTGATACCGCGCGATCTAGCCGTTTTTTTTCATTTAGCATTTGGTGAAGTGTTGCTAGGGTTTTGTAGGGGGCTTTGGTCGTAGTGGTGGTGTTTTGGATGTTCTGGAGGTTAGACAAGGGGGTTGTGTTCAGAGATTTGGATTAGGGGGTATGATTCAGCATGATGATGTTAGGGGGTTGTGTTCAGAGATTTGGAGTCAGGGGTATGATTTTCAGCATGATGTTGTTAGGGGGTTATGTGTTTTGGTACTTGTCCTTGAGATTTTATGTTTTGTTTTGTTGATGATGGTAGGTGCTTTGTGTAGCATGGTCGTTTCTGTGTGTTTTTTGAATTTTGTAGTAGCATCTGAAGATGACATGGAATTTTTTTTTCACATATGCTTGTGTAACTATTTACTAGTACTGTATCTGTGCTGGATCATATTTTGACAAACCAAATTTTTGATTCCACTAAGATTTGTGCAACCAAAGTGAAGGTTCTTCATATTTGATATGTGCCTATGCAGAAAATAATTTGTTGGTTTGTTGACTGAGTTTCTTGATTTCTTAATCAGGCTGGAGAATAATTTGCCTACATTTGCACCATCCAAGAAATTGTCCCTTATCATCCCCCCTCTCATTAATCTGGCAGCGTTGTGATGCACAATCGTTTTTCTGTTGTAGGACTGATAGACATTTGATATGTGCTTATGCAGAAAAAAGTATTTTGTAATTGATAAGCAAACTTGGAAATCTGTTTTAACTGCTTGACTGAACGCATTCAACTGTTGCGTCACGTGTTTTATACTTTTATTGATTCCACTCCTATCCTTGTCGATTAATTCATAGATGCATCCACAAAACCCTAGCATAGCCTAGCGTAGTGAGTGGCAAAAGCGACTTTCAGGGTTCCGACGCGTGGGGTGTGGGGAAACGAAACGAACGTGAACGGTAGGAATATGTGGAACCAACAATCAGTGCCTACTTTTATTGTTTGTTTGATGTGAAGTTATATGTCATTTCTTTTGTTAATCTGATGTTTACTACAGGGGCTAATTTTTATTGTGCCTTTTTTTTGCCTGAGAGTGATGTTATGAGGAAGTGAATAAGTAATAGCTAATAATATAAATGCATCCCCTGGAGTAATAGTGCTTGCTGTTTTCGAGGTTGTTGAACTTGTGGCATTTTTCCATACATTGATTCCTGTTAATTCACTGCTTTTATATTTGATTAGAGAATCACTCTTCTTTTCTTTTTCATGATAAACCATGAAATAAGATATAAATAAGATTTGCTTAAATGACAGTTTTGAGAATAACTTTTGTGTGCTACCCTTTTTTCACATATGGATGGTTCTCATGCTAGTTTTGTTATTTTTTAGACGACTGTTATTACGTGATGAGATATATATTTCATATAGTATGTTGTTGTGGTTTTTCATATATGATGTAAACCCATTAATGCAAGATGAAACTTGCAAGATGCGGTACTTTTTAGGTTGATGTTTTTTAACATTTTTAATCTGTTTTTTGCTCTTTTTATTTTTTTCAAATGTGTTTACATGTTTTTAATATACTTTCTTCTGTGTGTTTAATTAGTCTTTGTTTCATGACCTTAGTTTTTTTAATTTTTATTCAGGTCTCCCTCAACTCTAAACATGCCTAGACTTTACAAATATCCTGCTGGTACCATCAAGCACAGGTTTTCTACCATCAGGTGGCATAAAGCAGTTTCTGATTTAAGTGATAATCAAAAGTCGTTTGTTAGGAAATATGAGCTCGATAATCTTCTGAATATTCATCCTCACTTAATGGTTCCAATACCAATCCTTCAATGGGTTGCGGACCACCTGAATTGCAATGGGACTGGAGTTTTCAGAAAGGGTGATAAAATAATTCATCTAAGAAGAGACATGGTAATTCAGGTTTTTGGGATCCGTTCTGGTTCTATGCCTTTTCCTCTGGATAGCACAGATCCAGTTGTTGTGGATAGAGTGTTACAACTTAGGTATCAGTATCTCGATAATGGCCAGAAGAACATTCAATTTGATAATATCATCACTATCATGAAGAATGACGAGACCGAGGAAGGATTCATGCGGAGTTTCTTATTTCTCTTCATAAGTTATGTTTTCTGCCCAACCACTCGGAATTGTGCAAATTGGAAAATTCTTTATGGGTTGCACGACATTAGCAAGCTGAAGAACCTTGATTTGGCTCAACTTTGCATTGATCACTTCAACAAAGAAATTGATAACTTCAGCACCAATCTATTCAATAGAACTGAAACTCCATTGAACAATTCAATCTATGTTGGTGGATGCTTACCTTTAGCTGCTGTAAGTTTTATAATTTTCCCTACTTTTCATTTTTTAAATGTATTGTTAAGTTATGCAATTTTTGTTTATATTCACTGATTTGTTGTTTCATGTTCTCTTATGACTCCCAATATTCTTAGATTGTCTATCTGGACATTGTGGACTTCACAAAAGCTTCTCAACAACGAAGTATCAATTATGGAGTCCCTAGGATGGCCTATATTCAGAATGATGACTTTGACTATCTAGCTACAATGGACTTAAACCCAAGATCCAAGAAGACGTTTGCATTGGGATTCTTACCAGTAAGCTTGTTCTATCCTTTTTTCGCATTTGTTTAAGTGACGACAAAAGTTGTAGAAAATAGTTTCAAACAATAATGAGAAAATGTTTTCATTCTTAATTCTTTGGAATGACATTTTTCTTGGTTTCATGGTCTTGCTTTAAGAACTTTCAGAACTGTTTGTTGACTTTGTTTTTTCTTTTCAGCTGAAAGACATTTCTAGGACACCTTACAGTGCTTGTGCAATTGTATTGGCTCAAGAGAAGTGGTCCAAAGCCCCACAGAGTTATGTTGTTGAGGAAAATCTCATTCCAAAGTCCAATGACATCTCAAATGTTGCATCTACCTCGAACAGTAATCCAGAAGTATGCTTTATCTAGTTGTTATTAACCTTTTTGTTTACCAATTCATTTTAGTCGTCTCACTTCAGTGTCATAGCGAACTAGGAAATCAGTTGCCATACGTCTACAGTCTGTTTGTAAAAAAACAGATTACATAATATGTTCCTAGTATAACATAATATAATGAGTTCTGCATTCATAAAATGAACATACTGTGTTCAAGATGTCAACTGAGGTAGGAATTTTGTTAGAGGTAATTTCCTCCTTGTCAATTACGCGGTTCTCTATTGTATTGACATTGAAAAGAAATGAGACCCAAAAAGATTGTATCAGCAATTGACAAGAGTAAAATGAAACACAAGGAACAGAGTCTAACTAATTTTCATTGTTTACCAATGACATCTCACACGAATTTTTCAATGCATGAATCTGTTCAATGTGCAACATATGAATAGTCAAAATATAATGAGCTGCAGTGTTAATAGTACAACATATGAGTACTTCAATGCATAATTTGTTCCTCTGCTTTGAACATATAATGATTTTACTAGATAATGATTTGTTCGTTCTATGTTTATCTGCTTATTTTTACCTTTTTTTACCAATATATTTTAGTCTTGTCATTTCAGTCTCATATCACAACTAATACACATGTAACTTTTCTGTCCTAAACTAATAGGTTATGAATATAATATCTCAAGTTGTTGCAAAGCATGATGAAATTTGGAAGAAGCTTCATGAACATCATATGCAAAATATGTTTTCAGATCTCAAAACAACTCTCATGTCTCTTCAGCCAAATACAAACAACCAAGTAAACATTGCTGGTACTTCAACCATGAATCCTATTGTTCTTTCAGCACGCAGCAACATGAATAACCAGAATGAACCAATAAATGCCAACCATCGCCCAGTCCAGATAGTCCATGAGCCAATTACAGCATCTTTATTCCAAGATCATGTACAAGTTACTCCTACTCCTGAGGTTACCTTAATGCACAGCAGCAAGGACATCCAACTTGAAAAAGCAGTTCCAGTTACAGAACAAGATTCAGTTCCTCAGCAAGTGCAGCAAACTGAGCAAGCACCTTAAGTTGTAAACATTGTTCAGAATGAAGAAATTTCACCTGGGTACAATGGTACTCATACTGACAACACACTTGATCAACCTATTTCTTATAGTCAAACAAGTGACGGTACTCAATTTGCTGTTAACACTCTTATTGAGATCTCAGGTACCTTTTTTGGAACAATTCATACTCGACCAATCTCAGTATTGCAACCAGTGGACTGCGTTCAACATGCAGTCAATAGTGAGCCATATGAAACGGAATTTCAGCATGTTAACCCCACAACAGTCCATATTCAGGAAACTCTCGTTTCTGTGAGCAAACAAACTCAGTTAGTGAATGAGCCTCCAACGAAAGAAGTGCCTGCTTCGTCAACCATTCTAACTGAAGATGCCATTATGCTAAGGAATGTGATCTCACAATCAAATGATAATCTGGGAGATGGCATTGAAATTGCCATGAAGTATGCTGATGGCATTATAATCCCAGAACTTGATAAGACGGTCCCCAAAGGTACTTCCCACCTTTTTTGAAATCAACCGCTTTTCCCTTCTGTTCATTTTTGTTTGCTTTTCACTGTATTGAATTTTTACTTCCAATTTGCTTGTTTTAGTTTTTGCAATGTCATGCCTTCTTTTTACACGCTTCATTGTTTTTCATACCAAAGCTTATTATATGTAATTGGTTCATTGGACAGGTCCTATAGTACCTGAGGTACCTGAGCACAAATCATCTCATGCAGCATTGAATATATCTGGTCCCAGCACTATAGAGAAGAGAAATCGAAAGAAAAGGAAAGCAAAAGATCTATCTGCTCAAGATAAGATATCAAAGATAAGTGTTGAACCTCATGTTCAGGAGTTTTATAAGAAATACCTTGGAAACAAATTCTTCAAGAATGAAAAGTAAGTTTTTTCAGGAGCATCTTACTTTATATGCATGAAACAATCTATCTTTTTGTTGTATATTCTATATGTTAACTGTTTCAATTTTTAAAAATGCAGTCCAACCATTATTGACATCAATGGGTTTACTGTGGAGTATAATCATTTCTATAATTCACTCAAGGCAATAGGAAACGTTCACAATGAAGTCTTCAATGCTTATGTCCAAGTTTTCAATTATGAGAATGAAAATCCAGATCCAAAAAGTAAGGAACCTTTGAAATACTGCTTTACTTCGTACTTCACGGTAAAGTTTCCTATTCCTCATCTATAGTATTTCCTTTTTTTGTTCCGTGTTGAACTTTTTGCAACTTCTGTTATTACTGTTGTTATCTCTTTTTATTTGGATGTGCAGGAGAAGTTACTTGATGATCCCAAGAATTTCAACTCTCGATCTTGTGTAAGAGAATTCAAGAAACTGAACTGTGGCAAGAACTTACACAAGCGTGATATGGTAAAAATCAGTTATCAATGCAACTTCTCAAATTATCACATCCTCTCTTCATCTGTACTGATTTTACTTCTTTGTTTGTGATCCAGCTATATTTCCCTAGAGTTGATTCATTCCACTGGACTTTGTTCTGCATTAACAATCTGTTTGAAACCGTCAATTTCTTTGATTCAAGGAGTTTTGTTCCTCAAAATCAAGTCAACAAGTTAACATCAAATCTGGTTTGTTTTCTACTGTTTTTTAGTTTTTACTCTTGTGCCTTTTGTAACATCAAGTCTTTTGTGACTTCTAGTTTTTACTCAGTAGTTACTCGCAGATAACTGAACTACTGTTTAACTTTTTATAAATTTTTTGCACTGGTTGAATTCTTATACTTCTTTTAATATAGATCATCAACATGGGCACCATTTTCAAGTCTTCTGGATGCACATACAAGAATATTGAGAATTTCGACTGCATTTCTCCTGAGGAATACCCCCAGCAAGACAACCTGTGAGTAAAGCAACCATCATTATGCTCCATGCACTTTTCTGTCTTTAACTCTTATAATCAGTTAACATTCTGTCACCCAAGAAGTTCCTTTTGCTGAAATTTATGTATACCTTTCTACAGCCACAGTTGTGCTCTATGCTATCATGTATATGGATATCTGGGATGGGAAGAACATGAAGGAATTTGATGATGTATGTCACTAGCAAATCACTCTTCATCTTTCTTGGTCTATAACTTCTTTCACAAATTATGCCCCCCCCCCCCCGCCCAACAACATCGAGGGCTTCTTTGTATGCTTTGCTAATGTGTTGTTTACTGTTTCATTTGTCCCAGGGAATTATTCCTCAATTTCGCCAGGTCGTTGCTTACAAGCTGGCAAAGTGTGACATCAACGAAAAAAGTGTTGAGGGACTTGAAGATGATGTTTCAACCAAGAAGAGGAAGAAGCGCCGCTAGTTGCGTGGAGAAAGCAAATACTTTGAGTTTCTAGAATTGAATGTGCAGCACAACTACTGATAACTCACCGGTGTCATTGCTTGGAAAACTTTTAAGTTCCCTTTTCCCCTTTCTGTGGAAATCACTCTTTTGTGTGCAAAACATTTATATTGGAGACTCAGTACATTTTATTTTTTTATGAAAGTAGTGTCACCGGCACAACTTATTTTTCTGTTCTTGTGTGAGACAGTCAAAGAAACTTAGTTCTAGAATAACAATGAGGAACAATTAAAGGTGCTTTTGCTTTTCCATACCAACATGAGTGTCTTCAAGGATTTTTTTGAATGAAGTGTGTTGTTTATTTCTTTTCCCAAAGCAGATGTGTGATTGATTTCCATGAAATGGAAATTGTCCTACTTTTAGGGGGTACGAAAAATGTGCTTTTTTTGTAGCAAACGAGACGAAAGGAAACATTTGTCATTTTTTTTACAAAAGCAATAGTGAATTCTCTTAGGAAATTTGGCATTTAGGAGGTACGGCCTCAATATCAAGAATATCTACTGTAAAAGAGTTTTGTAAAAAAGTTTCCATTATAATTGTTGTCAAACAATTTTTTACTTCAAAAGGATGTCTACTTCAAAAAGATTTTCTCAAAAAAATGAAAAAGTCCCCTAAATAATGTTCCGTAAGTAATGTTTCCTAATATTTGTTGTTAACGTTCCCCAAATAATGTTTCTCTAAGAAATGTTTGCTGAATTTTTTGTTCACTGATTTTTTTGTTTCCCTCAAAAATGTGAATTCTTAGGGAATCTCATAACATCATTATGCACTTGCTCGGGTAATTTATTGGGATATTTGTTTTTGGACCCACACACGGGTTATGAATATAGTTTGTTCGGACTAGAATTTGTTTTCGCTCCTTCATACAACATTCTGTTTCAAACAACATTATTCAAGAACATTTTAAAATTTTAGACCACATTGGGTCTTTTGAAAGACATTTAGTCATTCTTTTAAGAACATTGTCGAGGGAACATTATTCAAGTAACATTTTTTTATCCTTGTAGTAAACTTTTTTATTCAAGGAAATTATCATTTTTAATGTTCATTAAAAAATGTCCCTTTAATAATGTTCCCTAGTTAATGGTTTCCTTGCCATAATTGTTGATGTCGATGAGCATTTTGACTTGAAGAACATTTTAAAATTTCAGACAACAGTGTTTTTTGAATAACAATTTAATAATGTTCATTCAAAAAATATCCCTTTAATAATGTTCCCCAAATAAATGTTCAATTCCTTTTTGCTCCCCAAAATAATGTCCCTTTGAATAATGTTTCTTTGATATTGTTCTCCAAATAATGTTCATTCAAAACACAATAATGTTCCCTAAATACTGTTCCCCAAATAAACATTAAAAAATGTTCCCCAAAAAATGTTCTTTTTCTTTTTTGCTCCACAATAATGTTCCCTGAATGATTTTTTAAGAACATTATTGAGGGAACATTATTCAAGGAACATTCTTTTATCCTTTGTAGTAAACTTTTCTTATTCAGGGAAATCTGGTTGACCCAAGGGAACATTATTCAATTATTACTTTTTAAATCTTCATTCGAAAATGTCCCTTTAATAATGTCCCCAAGTAAATGTTCAATTTTTTCCACCTATAATATCCCTTGATTAATATAATAATGTTTTCGCAAAATAATGTTTCCTCAATAATATTTTCTTTAATTATGGTCCCCAAATAATGTTCCCTCAATAATCGTTGATGTGGACGTAAATTTATTTTACTTGAAGAACATTTTTAAACCCAGGAGAACATTTATTTGAGAACATTATTCAAGGAACATTATTATATTCTTGTAGTAAACTTTTTTTATTCAAGGAAATTATAATTCCCCCTTTGATAATGTTCCTCAAATAAATGTTCATTCTCTTTTTGCTCCACAATAATGTTCCCTGAATAATGTTTCTTTAATATTGTTCTCCAAATAATGTCCCCAAAATAATTGTTGATACCGAGGAGTTATTATATTTTAAGAACATTTTTTAAGAACTTTTTTCAAAACACAATAATGTTCCCCAAAAAATGTTCATTTTCTTTTTGCTCCACAATAATGTTCCCTGAATAATTTTTTAAGAACATTATTGAGGGAACATTATTCAAGGACATTCTTCTATCCTTGTTCTTATTCAGGGAAATCTTGTTGACCCAAGGAAACATTATTCAATAATAATTTTTAAATCTTCATGCGAAAATGTCCCTTTAACAATGTCCCCAAGTAAATGTTCAATTTTTTTCCATCTATAATGTCCCTTGATTAATATAACAATATTTTTCTTTAATTATGGTCCCCAAATAATGTCCCTTCAACAATCATTGATGCGGACGTAAATTTATATTACTTGAAGAACATTTTTAAACTCACGAGAACATTTATTTGTTTTGAACAAAAATTACCCATTTTTTAAAAGAACATTATTAAAGGAACATTATTATATTCTTGTAGTGAACTTGTTTATTCAAGGAAATTATATTTCCCCCTTTAATAATGTTCCTCAAATAAATGTTCATTCTCTTTTTGCTCCACAATAATGTTCCCTGAATAATGTTTCTTTAATATTTTTCTCCAAATAATGTCCCCAAAATAATTGTTGATACCGAGGAGTAATTATACTTTAAGAACATTTACTATATTTGTGCTAAACTTTTTTTATTCAAGGAAATTTTCATTTCTTAATATTCATTCAAAAAATATCCCTTTAATAATGCTCCCAAAATAAATGTTCATTTCTTTTTGTTCCCCCAATAATGTTCCTTGAATAATGTTTCTTTAATATTGTTCTCCAAATAATGTTCCCCAAATAATTTTTGATACCGAGGAGTAATTATTTTTTTAAACTCCTGAGAACATTTATTTGTTTTTGAACAAAAATTACTCATTTGTTAAGAACATTATTCAAGGAACATTATTATATTCTTGTAGTAAACTTTTTTTATTCAAGGAAATTATAATTCCCCCTTTAATAATGTTCCTCAAATAAATGTTCACTCTCTTTTTCCTCCACAATAATGTTCCCTGTATAATGTTTCTTTAATATTGTTCTCGAAATAATGTCCCCAAAATAATTGTTGATACCAAGGAGTAATTATATTTTAAGAACATTTTTTAAGAACATTATTCAAGGAACATTTATTATATTCTTGTAGTAAACTTTTTTTATTCAAGGAAATTGTCATTTCTTAATGTTCATTCAGAAAATGTCCCTTTAATAATGCTCCCTAAATAAATGTTCATTTCTTTTTTGCTCCCCCAATAATGTTTCTTGAATAATGTTTTTTAATATTGTTCTCCAAATAATGTCCCCCAAATGATTGTTGATACCGAGGAGTTATTATTTTTTTAAACTCCCGAGAACATTTATTTGTTTTTGAACAAAAATTACTCATTTGTTAAGAACATTATTCAAGGAGCATTATTATATTCTTGTAGTAAACTTTTATTATTCAAGGAAATTATAATTCCCCTTTAAAAATGTTCCTCAAATAAATGTTCACTCTATTTTTTGCTCCACGATAATGTTCCCTCAATAATGTTTCTTTAATATTGTTCTCCAAATAATGTCACCCAAATAATTGTTGATACCGAGGAGTAATTATATTTTAAGAACAATTTTTAAGAACATTACTCAAGGAACATTTATTATATTCTTGTAGTAAACTTTTTTTATTCAAGGAAATTTTCATTTCTTAATGTTCATTAAAAAAATGTCCCTTTAAATTGCTCCCTAAATAAATGTTCATTTCTTTTTGCTCCCCCAATAATGTTCCTTGAATAATGTTTCTTTAATATTGTTCTCCAAATAATGTCCCCCAAATAATTGTTGATACCGAGGAGTTATTGTTTTTTTAAACTCCCGAGAACATTTTTTTGTTTTTGAACAAAAAATACTCATTTGTTAAGAACATTATTCAAGGAACATTATTATATTTTTGTAGTAATTTTTTTTATTCAAGGAAATTATATTTCCCCCTTTAATAATGTTCACTCTCTTTTTTGCTCCACAATAATGTTCCCTGAATAATGTTTCTTTAATATCGTTCTCGAAATAATGTCCCCAAAATAATTGTTGATACCGAGGAGTAATTATATTTTAAGAACATTACTGAAGGAACATTTATTATATTCTTGTACTATTTTTTTTTATTCAAGGAAATTGTCATTTCTTAATGTTCATTAAAAAAATGTCCCTTTAGTAATGCTCCCTAAATAAATGTTCATTTCTTTTTGCTCCCCCAATAATGTTCCTTGAATAATATTTCTTTAATATTTGTTCTCCAAATAACGTCCCCCAAATAATTGTTGATACCGTGGAGTTATTATTTTTTAAAACTCCCGAGAACATTTATTTGTTTTTGAACAAAAATTACTCATTTGTTAAGAACATTATTCAAGGAACATTATTATATTCTGGTAGTAAACTTTTTTTATTCAAGGAAATTATAATTCCCCCTTTAATAATGTTCATAAATGTTCATTTTCTTTTTTGCTCCACAATAATGTTCCCTCAATAATGTTTCTTTAATATTGTTCTCCAAATAATGTCCCCCAAATAATTGTTGATACCGAGGAGTAATTATATTTTAAGAACATTTTTTAAGAAGATTTTTTAAGAACATTATTCAAGGAACATTTTATTATATTCTTGAGGGAACATTTATTGTATTCTTGAGGGAACATTTCTTTTTTTTCTTTTTTCTGTTCCTTTTTGTTCTTCTTTTTCTTTTGCAATGTGCAAACCTCTTTAGTTTTATTTTTTAAAACAAATCAATGAGCTTTTTTTGGAAGTCGTTGAACTTTATTCAAAATCGATGAACCTTTTTCAAACAACATTGTGTTTTTCGAAAAACATTTTTAGTCATTTTTTAAGAACATTATTGAGGGAACATTATTCAAGGATTTAGGATTTTTAGGATTATAGTTTTTAGGATTTTTTGCGAATTAATGTCTAAGTTTAGTCTCTGTCGTATGCGTCTTTAAAAATACACTAGCACTTCCTGTGTCTCAAATCTACTTTGCAAGGCATTTGTAACAACATATCTCCATAACATATCAACGACCTCCTACAACAGTATCAAAACAGTTTTTCAATTTTAAAAATACATTTAGCACTTCCTGTGTCTCAAATCTACTTAGCAAGGAATTTGTAACAACATATCTACATAACATATCAACGAAACATATTTAGTTTTTAAAAACTTTTCTTATTACCACAGAATAAACTAAATAGGTCAAGCTCAACTATAGCTATAACAAGTGTAACTTATCAAAAAAATTTATCAACACAATAATCAAAATCCATCTAAATTTTCTCAGCTCACAATGCAAAAAGTTCTTCATCGAGAGAAATTATCTTCTTCCTTGCTGCAAACAGAAATTATCTTTCTTCCTTGGTGCAAACATAATGATGAGCATCAACCAGTCTTCTTTTCTGGAGCCGCTTTCTTCCTAGATTTCTTTTCAGATTGTGGCTTCAATCTTTCTCCTTTGTTGACAGACTTGGATGGCCGTATAGGAGGATCTTTCAACGAATTTTCCGACTACACTTACGGTTGTTGTTTCTTTCCTTGCAAGTACTTTGAATGAATTTGAGCAACAACATCCAAAAGTTTTTTGCTAAGTTCAGAATCTTTGCTGATGTCTGAGCAAGCTTCACCAACTTTACTCATCAGAATAGCATATCTGACTGCATTGTGTGACTGATCTTCACCTATAAGCATCACCATTTCTTTCTTGCACTTATCCAACTCTTTTTCTCGAAAATAAATAGTCCACCTCTCAACAATCAGCTTATCTGGAATATGGGTAATGTCAAACTGCATAAAAACTCTGAGGATATGGCAACAAACAATACCATCACGCTTAAACTTCCCACAGAAACATTTGAATGAACCAGTAGTAAGGTCCACATGGACTCTGAACATTTCTCTTGTGAATTCTGGTTTCTCATACCTGATGTGTTTTTTCAAATCATACACTTTATCCTTCTCAATTTCAATAACTTTAAAAGCTGTTGCATTCACTAATTCTGTCAAAAACTTCAAGTAGATTCCTCTGGTATATATTGCTGTTGCATGCCGTTCAACAGCGTGATGACTCCAAAAGACAGGAGTCTTCTCATTCGACAAGAACCCATCCTGATTTTCTATGTGAACAACATTCTCTTGGAATAGCACGTACTCTTTCATGAATGCCTCTATAGTATCTTTCCTCTTGATGTAGTCTTTGAAATTTGAGTTGAAGCTTTCGCTATGGCTGGTTGACCTGATGAAAGGGCAAAACATGCCTCGAAAATAAGCAGGAACAAAGAAGGTCCAGTTCTCCCACATCCTTTTGATGTGAGCATGTTCAACACACTGATACTTCAAAACAAATTTCTCCCATCTTTCTTCAAATTCTTCAACGGTAATGGATTGTAATAAACACTTCATCATATCTTTCTCCATGTTTTCCATCATAGCCATGAAAGCACTCATGTTTTCCCGCACATTTTTGAATATATGCCAAAGACAGAACCTATGTAATGCATCTGGAAATACTTGAGGAATAGCAGCTTTCATCCCTGCGTCTTGGTCTGTCAATATTGTCCCTGGTTTTTTCCACTACATGACCTCCATGAAAGTTTCAAATAGCCACACAAAGGTATCTGAAGTCTCATCTTGCAATAGCGCCCAACCAAACACAATTGTTCTTCCATGGCCATTAATTCCCACTATAGGTGCAAAAGGCATGTTATATTTGTTTGTGCTATAAGTGGTGTCAAATGATATAATCTCACCAAACAAACGGTAGTTCAATCGGGAACGAGCATCTGTCCAGAACAAGCTGAGAACCGTGTTGTCTGTATCTCTTTGAATCCTGTAGCAGAAACCAGGAGTATCAATCTGCAGTTTCTCAATGTACTGCAATGTCCATTCAATATTTGTGTTCTCCTTTTTGCGCACCCGTTCTCCCTGTTTCAAATTATCCAGTTTCTTCACATCAAAGGTAATGTTTCCCAGCTTCCCACCACAGTGCTTTCTGAATATGCTCATGATTCTTCTTGGTTTCACTTTGTGTTCTTGAAGCAGTTTTGACAACATGATTTCTGCCTCATTCATGTTTCTGTGGCTTAAGAAAAAAATTGTAAGTGATGGAGACCTCACTAGATCATGGCTATGCTCGAGAGACATTGATGCAATACGCCACTTGTCATCCACCAACTTCACTGTTATACTCATTGGACAATTTGTCCCTTCAACAATGTTTCTTTTCCTTTTCCTCAAACCAGTGTTGACACTTTGTCTTTTCCTACTTTTGTTGCACTGGAAATACAACTTCCTGTTCTTATAATTCCTTCCTTTTATCATTGTGAAACCATTCAACTGAGCATAAACATTTACAAAGCGAGAAGCTTCATCCAATGTTGAGAACACTTTACCAACTTCTGGCGTACTAGCATTGTATGTTTCGTCTGGTGTAGGGAACACATACTCTTCATTCACCGTACAAGCTACTGTGTCTTCATCAGAATCTTCACTCTCAGAATTTTCTTGATAATCACAGTCAGAATTCTGAGCCAAAGAAAGTACCTGCAAAGGGAAGGAACACAACTATTCGACATCAGAATAAGAATCTTTAGAAAACAAAGTTAATATCTAGAAAGTCCTTTTTTATTCGTTTCCAAGAAATGCAGAATCTTACCTCACGGCAAATATTTTCCACTTCTTCTGTTGTTGTCAAAGGTTCACTGCACATGTTTTCACCAACACTGTCCTGTAAAGATTTAGTTATGTGTTAATAGCCATATCATTTCTCAATTTACTTTATTTCCCAACACAATCACTTGCAGCTTTTCCCTTTTTTTCTCACACTGGCCTGTTTGCTCAAACTTAGCACTACTGCTGAAGATGATTCCGTAACATTGTAGTTGTTCTCATCATTTATGTCAATTGCCTGGCAAAAACAATGAAAATATACTTTCTGTCAAACACTACAACTGCAGTCAAGATCTTGCCACAATTTATGATTGAGAAAAATATATGCTAGAGTTATATTTGCACTACCCAGTTTTGTAAGTACTTACAATCTGTTCATTGTTATTTGACATTCGCAAATGTTCCGTGATGATGTTTGGTGCAGCTTCTTCTATTTCTTTGTCAATGCCCCCAAATAAATTGAACCCTATTTCAGCTTCTTGGCTCTCAATCAGTTCCTGGACACCATTTTTGTGTGTTAAAATTTGTTAGTTCATATCACTTCTAAGAAGAAATGCATTTTGAAATCACACATGCCAAACAACCAACCTCAGTTTCTTTCCTCAAACTTTGATATTGAACAAACTGATCAAATTCTTCCATCAAAGGACACCCATAAGAGAAAAGTGAAAGGAATTTAAAAGATTTTTTCATCCTAACTGAAATCCTACGTGAAGCGATGACTGAATCAAGGACAGTGACCTACCACAGTAGCAGGTTCTGCAGCACATTTGCCCGTTGTAGGTTCGAGCAGCTTGTCATTATTGTTGTTCCTTCTCTACTTCACTTCTTTTCCATTGGATCCAGTTCTTTTGTAAGTTTGCTTCGCATCCACAAGAAAACATCACACATTTTCTCTTTTTTATTCAGTTTTAAAATAACAGACTCAACTTGTACTTTTATAAACAAGAAATGTAGATGCTAACCTTCTTAGTAATCTCTTTCTTCTTACTCATTACTTGCTGGTTAGCAAAACTGCTTTCACCTTCCATCTCGATGTACCGTAGGCTGCAACCATAATTCAGAATCATCTGTTACTTTTTTTAAATAAACAAGACAGTATGCGAAGTAAAACGAAACGGGTGACAGCAAAAGCAGAACAGAAAACGTGAACCCAATTACTGTTCATTGAACTCCAAAGCTGCATCTATCTCTAATTCTAACAACAAGTGCAAATCTGACCACGGGAAATTATTCACAGCATTAAACTAGGTATTTGTTCGCCATATCAACAGCAACTAACTGGCCAACGTTCAACAACTCCCCAATTTTAGCTAAACCTTAAACTAGGTATTTGTTCGCCAGATCAACAGCAATTAACTGGCCAATTCTAGCTGTTAGTCTCGTGGAACTACAACTAAATTTTCTTCCACTTCTTCCGCCCTTTCCCCCAACCATTCTTTCTTCAATGCACAATAGAATTAAGGAAAGGAAAGGAAGTAGATCAAGAAGAGCGAGCGAGGTATTACATCTGCGCTCGAGGAGCGCCGCCGGTGGAAACAAGATGGAGGTGCCCTGGCGGCGCCGCCGCTACCCTGCCGCCGCCTGTCTTATCCACGGATTCGTGGAACAGATCATGCCACGTACCGCCCAGGTCTTATCTGGTCGGAGCCTGTTTTTTTCCTCGTCTATTTTCTGTTCAGCAACAGACAAGTGGGACCGTCCACTTACAACACTTTCCCCATTTCGCTTCTCTGTTCTCCCCCCTCCCCTCTGCTCGCCGTCGCCTCTCCTCAGATCTGAATCCTCCTTTTCACCGGAATTTCTCCACTGCGTTGAATAGGCTCTAAACAAAAGGTTCGATCCCTTCTCCATTCCGACCTCCCTAGGTTCTACTCGCCTCGAATGTCTTCATATGTGCATATTTTTCTTTTTTTAAACATGCGGAAGCATCATTGTGATTTACATCTTCTTCCAAGGATTGGAAGTTTTTTAGCTGGGACGACGTGTTCTGATGGACTATTGTTAGTTTAATTGAGTTTCTGTACTAGGGCATGGAACAATTTTCATCACAATTTTTTTTGTGTTCAATTCCACGTACAAGCTACATCTATATTTTTGTTATCTAACTGCATCTCTAATAGCAGCCATGTTGCATTTCATGAACAAGAAGTTAGTGGTTAGGTTTTTTTCGCAGCAAGCCATGTAATGCAACATGTGGTTCTGCTTCATCTTCATCCACATATATATGTGGAATTGCATTCCATGAAATTTTCAGCAGCCACATAGGGAAATTAGAACATGTCAGTACTAGCAGGCTTGTTGAAATATTGTTGTCTCGGTTGGGCTGTACAATTTTTTAGGAGCCGTTACTCAATGTCTCTGTTTTGGTCATGCCGATTTTTCTACTCCGCGGCTATGTTCATGGCAATTCACATGTTTTCCGTGCTGATTTACACTAATTCCTGGAAGTACTATAAAAAGTGTGTATTACAAGATATTTTCAGTAATCCTAATTCTACCAACAATGCTTATTTTTTCCAAGTTTTGATGACCTCCTGTTTGTTACTAGCTCAACACAATGCTCACAATGAATGCATATTTAGAAATTATCATGAATACTGTTAGTGTTCATTCCATAGCGAACCAACTGCCATGTTCTCACACTTTGAATTACTTTCGGTTACTTTTCATTGGAACAATTAATAATACTCTATTCACTGTAGATGGAACAAGGATGTACAAAGAAAAGAGAAGCAGAAGAGATTGTACATGCAAACAAACCTCAGAAGAGATCCAAGGTAATGGACTTATGCTCTATACCATTCTTTTCCCAAATGAAAAAAAAACATCTAATATTTCCATTTCTTCCTTTATATTTTTCATGCAGTGCAATCAATTTGAGCATGTTGAATCATTTATCAAGATTGCATCTGAAATGACTGCCAGTCACAAACAGTGTGTACGTAGAATGGGTTTTCAAACATTCCTACAAATAACCAGCATGTCCAATATTGATTCCATTAACTTCTGGCTTGCAAACCATTTCAACACAACTTCTTGCTCCATTGAAATGCCAAATGGATTCAAATTCCCAATTACAACTACAACTGTTCACAAGATTTTTGGCATACTAATTGGTGGAGTTCCTGTCATCACGAAACCATCAGAAGTAACATATGAATTCATCTAGCATGAGTTAGGAACAACTGCACCCACTATTGAGTACCTTTTCTCAATTATCAATGATGATCTTCCTCAAGACAAGTACTGCCGAATCTTCATTTTCATACTACTCTCACTGTTTGTTGCTCCTAATTCAAGTGGAGTTGTTACCAAGTTTGTCTACAACGCAATAGTTGACATAGACAGTATTTCCCAGTATGATTGGTGTCTGCTATGTTTGAGCTACATGGTTTACTCAATAAAGAAAGCAAAACTAAACAACTCAAGCACCAAAAAGTTCATTCCCGGAGGAAGCAAATTACTTATGGTGGTAAGCATATTTCCCATGACAAAATTTCTTTAACTTTTCTTTTTCTATGTACCATTCAATTTTTCTATGTCTCTGATTAACACTTTTCATTTTTTACCCAATATGTCTGAATTTTGTTTTCAATGTCAGATTCCCTATTTCGAGTTCCTCATAATAACTGAGTTCAAGTTGCCAACCATTGAACCAAGACTTCCAATTTGGTCAACAACCATGCTGAATTCATACATGGCTATAGATGCACTCCATGGCGAAACTAACGGATATGGCAGACTACCGGTATATGGCCTTGTTGTTCATAGATTTTACTATTGCACATTACATAGTTCTATTCACTGTCTTCAATTTTGATTTTGTAGTTCTAGTACTTCTTCAAAGTGCAGTGAAACATTATATATATATTAAACACCCTCTTCTTACTCAACAGATAAAGCACATCTCCTCTACTCCATTCAATGATTCAGTTTACATTGAACTACCTGAAGAGATATCATAGTATATTGAATCCAAATTCACAGATATTAGTCTGACACAAGTAAGTTATCTTGCTGGTTCTCATCTGTTTTCTTAGCAACAATAAACTGACATTCTCATTTTTTCATAGTTTGTTTAACAAGACATGCTCCCTCATTTTAACAGGACAAGATAATTCTTCAAATGCAAGCTCAAAAATTCTACATGAATATCATCCGGAACTCAGCATCTACACTGAAGACCTTGACATCTTCCAGCATCCCAAACCTCCAATTTAAATCAACAGTTTTGGAGAATACTTTCAAAGTCCCCAAGACTGAACAATTCTTGGCTATAGAATCACCTGCAAATTTCCCAATGCTAGATGTGCCAACAATTGTTGATGAAAATGAACAAGTCACCATCAATGAAATTCTTCAGGAACTGTTCATTGATTTCACTCAGTCTGTGAACATAACAAGCTCTAATCTCTCTCTACCTTTTAATGGTAGTCTACCATCTTTCGAAGAGCTTGCTTGTCCAGAATTATTTGTGAAGACATCAAGTCAGAGAACAGCACCTCCCACTGATGTTTTAGCTCTGTTGCATCGTAAGTTTTTCTTTCATAGATCTTCTAAGTATCTTTTTTTCTTTGCACCAAAATAGATCTTGAAATGAATAATCACAACTTTTTTTCTGCAGGATACTTCTCTGAATCAAAACCCCCAATTCAAAGAGTACAAGAAACAAAATTTTGCTTACCATTGTTCAGATTCTTATTACCAGGAGAGCGTTTGGAAGGTCATTTCTCTTACCAAATTTCATTTTATCCAAAGTAATTTTTTCAGACATGTAGATGAACTGAGCTGTTAACATTTCTTATTAATGTTGTCTTCACTTTTTTTTCAACCAGATTTCATGGATGTTGAACTGGATAAAGGCTCATTGGTTGATGAAAATTTACTTGCAGCTCACAAAACTTTCAACAATACAATGCATGGTAATTCAAATGGAGAGGCTGGTACATGCACTCAATATGAAGGCGCAGGTTCCCCTTCATTTGATGCAATTACCAATTCAATTGACATAGTTCAGAATGTTCCATTTGTATCTCGTGCCTCTAATGAGTTCAGCCTACCAGAAAATCAGTATAACATGCATTCCAATACTCATGCCAACCCGAATGTCCCTGGAACTCAGAGCCCAATAAGGGTAATGGACTTCCTATCTCCGAAACTCTACCCAAGCAATATTGCCACACCTATTGAAGATCCGTTGCTACTTCAAGCACTCGAACAACATGAAGCACATTCCAGTAAGTTTTCAAAAGGAGAAACTTCAACTTGGCAACAACGAGTGAACAATTCTTTCAAATCTGCGACACTAGTAGTTCAAGAACCGGAAAAGGCTGGTAACCAGGTCATCTTTTCCGACGAAATTGAGAATGATTTCTACCAAACATTGGTTGGACTTCTACCCAAATTAACTTACAGGTATGTACAAAAATCATATGAATTTTTATGTGATATGTTCCACATAATTTGAACATAAAATAGTTTTCATATGCGATCCATACTGTTTTCTCATGATTTATTTTTCACTTTTCTTCATGATTTTCTCCTGCCATGAACAACCAAAGGATATTTGAGATTGAAGGAGTTTGGGTGGATCAGAAAACTATAACTCTATCATTCAAGCCTGGTGGCTGGATAAATCCTCGGGTTGTTGGGTGTTTTTCAAAACTAAAGAACAAAGACTAGCTGGACCGAGGAAGAAAAGGCCTCATGCGAAACAGCGAAATACTGGAGCACATACTTAGCATTGACGACATGGTCAGCCTATATTTTGAATTCGTCTCCTCAGTTATCGCTTTCACATCATTGATATTTCATTTTCTTAACTATCAATGTTCTTTTGGAAACAAACATGCAGGAGAAGCTAATGAACCCAATGTTAAATCATTCTGATCCTGCAAACCAACAAATCTTACAGGAAAGTAATGTTGGCTTCAGTTTATTGAATGCTCCCTTGGTAAGACAAGTTCTTTTGTACAAACTACTCTTATAGTTTTTCCTTCTTTAAAGAGTTACACTAATAGATTGTAACTTTGCACAATTCCTTAGGTAAAAATGCCCGTATTCAAGGAAAAACAATGGATTTTAATCATTGCTAACTTCAGAGCCAATTTTTTTGATATCATGAACCCATACTACAGTGGTGATTCATTTCTACCAGCAATTAGCGATGTTATCCACAACTTCAAGGTTTTGTTTGCTGCTACATACGGAAATTCTAGTTCTTTCAGCATACGAAATTTCGAATCAAGATTTGTACCAGCTCCCAAGGTCAATTTCAGGTGGGTTCTCCATGGAAATCTCCCATTTTACAAGATTTAAACCAGCCACCAGCAACTTTTAGGTTCTTTCTCCAAAAAAGCAGATTAAAAGTAATTTAAATTCACAATAATTTTCATACTAAGTATGTAACTGATTATTTTCATTTTGTTTCTTTGACATGTATGACTCGGGAATTTTCCTTCTTCAGTATGTTAGCAAGTACAAAGGTCTCGGTTTAGAAGGTTTCTCTAATGTAATTAATAGTCATATCTTTCCTTTTTTGGTCATTACTTGTAACATATCAGGAATGAAGCAGCAACTTTTTCTAAAATACTGTAGGAGGATTTACATGCTCTACGTCAAAAATTCCTTTTCGAGATTGTTACTTGCAAGCACAATGAAATTCAGCTCCCATTAGTAACTTCTTTCCTGCAGAGACATGTAAGTTCTTTTTTTATTTTTGTTTCCCAATGACATAAAAGAGTTGTTTTATTCTTAGAGCCTGTTGTTTCCCAATTTCTTAGAGCCTGTTCTTCTTTTCTTGTAATCACGTGTACGTTTCAACAGGGTTTCCGCATATTGAAGTGAAGCTTGGAACGCCATTTTTTACTTGTTCTGCACATGACAGTAACCTCAGGTAACTTCTCAAATCAAGATGTAAGTTCAATTAACATCCTTATTCTTTCTATTCTGAAAGGTCTCATTAATTTTATAAGTTAGTCTAAAAGGTTCAAGCAAAAAGAATCCCAATGATGAAATGTTCTGCACCTGTGTTTCCAATTAACATATTTCTTCTTTCTATTCTCAAGGGTCTCATTAATACTGTCACCTTCAAGGGAAGTTGCACTGCAAGATTCAACTCAAAGGAATACTTCGATGCGAAAAATGTTTCCTTAATGATAGAGCTATCTTTTTTTTCTCTTAATGGTCTAGTGATAGTTTCTTTGCAAGAAATTTGGGTGTAAACAATGTCTGAAAACAGCTGAAACATTTTTGTAAACGAGCAACCAATTCCTTTGGGAAACATATTTCCCTTTTTAATTCTCAAGGGTCCCAATGCAAGAATTTGTTTCAACTCAAAGGAACAGTTCCATGAGGAAACTAATCTACTTTTTGGTTCCCTAGTTATATTTTCTTGCATTACATTCAATTTTTAATAAGGCTTAAATCTGCAAAATAAGTTTGCAAAGAAGCTCAAATATTTATATTATTATTTCCATGTATTTTTCTGTATGTTTTTTTCTTATACTGATTCTTTTTTGCACATTTCGAACTCTTCTTTTACTACTGTTTGTCAAGTTTATTGGAATTGTTCTTCCTTTGACAATGAAACAGTTCTCTTTGTTGGAAAATAAGTTTGCAAAATAAGTCATTATTTTTCTCTTTCATTGGAACTGTTCTTCCTTTGACAAAGAAACAGCAGAAGCAACAGAGAGAAACAGTACAAGAAAATAAACAGAGAAACAAACACGTGCGAAACAGAGAAAGCAGGCGTTCACGAAACAGTATGAACGGTTTTCAAAACGCGCGCCCAACAAAGAAACAGAGAAACGCGGCCCAAACAGCCCACTATCGAACCCCCCTGTGTGAACGCCCGACACTTTGATGCAGAATGCGTGTATAGGACCTCCCCCTGAAACTTCTTTGCTTGAGAGGAATTTTGTAGAAATTTCAAAGGGTAGAAATTTTTTATAGCAAATTTTTAAGTCTATTGGTTTGTAGGAATGGATTTTTATTCCTATTTAGGATAGGAATCAATTCTTCACATTTCAAGAAAAAGGAACATTAGACTAGACTCAACGAAATTAATTGTTATCCAAGTGACATCCACTTTTTATAGGATTGAGACATCTCACTTCGAGCCTGTTTGGTTTCCAGCCTAAGGTTGTCATGTCTAACCTCAGTCATGACACAACATCTTAGGCATGTGTTTGCTTCATTCGCATATTTGTAGCTTGCCATACTTTTCTAGTTATATGGTCCATATGTTATAGGCTCAATTTTTTGTCAAATCTTGCCACTCTTGTGGTGGTCATTTTGTCAGCCACATTTTTTATGACAGCCACACTTTGCCTAAGTTTAGTTATGTCAAAATTAGTCATGAACCAAACAGCCCCTTTGTATGATTGTTTTTATTCCTATCATATGATCTAAATGTAAAAAAGGCCTAAATGCGCACCCAACCTGAAAAATGGACCATCTTATTGAGGAAAAGAAGAACCAACACATGTTGGTCCGGAAAAGATAATACTACTTGTCATTAAAATGGATAAAAGGAGATGTATCTAGAAATAAAATACATCTAGATACATCCCCTTTTATCCATTTTGATAACAAGTATTTCCGTACGAAGGGATACCAATTTGGTTTTCAGTCAACAAATAAAACAAGAGCACGGCGATTACTCGGCGACTTGTCCACACAATTAAACTCGCAGTCGCGGTCGTGCGCCTGACTTATCGCACCCCGTACGTGCAAAGTGCCGTGCACGACCACGGGATCGCCTTTGGTGCCACAAAAAGAAGAGCACTAGACGCCTAGACGGCGGCCTTGATTTCAAAGCATCGAAGAATTGTATAGGATTTTGAAAGGAAGAAAAGAGGTGCAGAGCCGTGCCAAAGTGCGCGTATGTATGCAGCTACCTGAGTCCAGAGCCCAGGTGGATATACGCGTACCCTGTGGAATCGCATTCAAAGTGAGTCTGCGGGACTTCACCCTGCCAATGCCATGGCACGTCGCGGTCGGTCAGTCGTATACAGACTGCGACCGGCGACGACTGCAGCGCAGAGCCTTCCCGCGAGACCTGCTATCGTCCGAGAGCAAGTGGATCACGACGACGGCCCGGCAGCGTTCTGGACTGTACGTCTGTATTTAAGACATCTGCCTGCTCGTGTCGTACTGATCATTTCATCTTCGTTTTTTTACCTCATCGTCTTCGGAGTTGAGCAACACGTGAGAGTCAACGGCGACTGGATTTTGTATTTAGCACGGTTCTGCGTCTACCTTTTTAACATCAATTTGGCACATGTTTGGTTCTCAAAAGTAACCGCCGTATCAAGCACCTCTCTCAACCCTAGCTGCCGCAGCTAAGTTTCTCCGCATGCACTCTTGGTCCACTCCCCTTCCTCGTCAGTGGCAAGAGGAGCGGAGATCCATTCGTCTGTTCTGTTTTCCCTTCTTATATTTTGTTTCCCTATCAACATCGATGAGGTGGTGGAGACGATATCGTGTTGAAATAAGGCCAACTTTAGCGCGCGACCCCATGCCGTCCGTCCTAATCCGTTTGCGGTAGAACGGACGAATAGTGCGGTCCAACGTACGGCCCCAAACGTCCTAGTCCGTTGGAGGAGATTTGGCCGTCGCTGTCGTAGCCGGTGCTAGAGGGAATACGATCCCCGACGACGGATATGGACCATGGCAGCTTTCGTCGGGTGGTCCTGAGTGGCCAGTAGCCGGCCGCCAACCACCCCTGCTGCATTGAGGTGATCATCGCGACCTCTTTCCCATCACGACCGCAAGGTGTTTGACACTTTGCCCACAAATGTATGTACAGTGGGGATGAATTTTTCTTCCACCACTTCATTTATTCATCGGACGATTCGTCCTCAGATGACGAAGATCTTGTGGTGGCTGCACTAGTCGTTCACCACCACATTGAACGGCAGCTTCCTTGGTACAGGGGGTCAGTCCCTGGCCGTGCTCCCAACCTGAACCGCAACAGAGAGAGAGGCCACACCCTACTCTATGCCGATTACTTTGCGAATACCGCGCTCTTCAAGCCGGATAAATTCCGTCGCCGTTTTCGTATGGCAAGGCATCCGTTCAATCATATCCGAGAGGGAGTGGTTGCTCATGAGCCATACTTCGAATGCAAGACGGATGCCCTTGGCAAGCTTGGATTCTCCTCTTACCAGAAATGCACCGGCGGCCATCCGCATTCTTGCATATGGAATTCTAGGCGATCTGGTGGATGAGTACGTGCGCGTCGGTGAGTCGACATGTCTGCTGTCACTGTACAACTTCTGCAAGGCCGTGGTGGCAGTGTTTGGCCGTGAGTACTTGAGGCAGCCAAATGCCGCTGATACATAAAGGTTGTTGGCGATCAACGCCGCTAGAGGCTTTCCAAGCATGCTTGGTAGCATAGATTGTATGCACCGGGAGTGGAAGAACTGTCCATTTGCTTGGTAGGGCTAGTACAAGGGGCATGTTAAAGCGTGCACTGTCATATTAGAAGCGGTGGCTTCGCAAGATCTTTGGATATGGCACTCTTTCTTCGGCATGGCAGGTTCTCACAATGATATCAACGTGCTGCAGCTTTCCCCAGTCTTCGCAAGGCTTGCAGAAGGCCACTCCCCACCTGTCAACTTTGGGATCAACGGCCGCCAGTACAATAAGGGATACTACCTAGCTGATGGTATATATCCTCAGTGGTCAAATTTTGTGAAGACAATCTCGAACCCCCAAGGGGAGAAGAGATAGAGATTTGCCCAAATGCAAGAGAGTGCTAGAAAGGATGTGGAGCGTGCTTTTGATGTGCTTCCATCCCATGGGGTATCGTTCAAAACCCTGCACTGACATGCGATGAAGGGAAGCTTTGGAAGGTGATGACTACTTGTGTGATCATGCACAACATGATCATCGAGCACGAGCGTGATAACGACATCTTCGACAAAGGATTTGATTTTCAAGGTGAAAATGTTGAGCCCCTGCACCAAGAACCGGCCATGTTTGAAAAGTTTGCCCAATTTTATCGTGAAATGCGTGATTGTCACACTCATTTGGATCATCAAAATGACTTGGTTGAGCACATGTGGAATCACATTGGCAACCAATAGATGTATTGGTTCATTATGTTCATTCAAGACAATTTAGATTTGGTTGACAATTTTGATTGGGTTGTAAAACTATTTTTATTCCAGACAATTAATATTTGGACATGCAAACTAGTTTTGAACATTGAAATATGAACATATGGGCATTTTTGGCCGTGGCGGACAGGATAGGGCCAAAGGATGCGTCCGCGCGTTGGGCGCGCTGCCACTGCATCCCAGGAAATGCCCGGATACGACCCCATTGCCCTACCCAAACGGACAGAATCCGGGCTAAACGGACGTCCGTTTGGGGTCGTGCGCTGGAGTTGGGCTAATATCTCTCGTCTCTTCCTACTTCGACGATGTCGGATCCGGCGTTGGCAAAGAGCCTGTAAGGATTTGTATCCTCATATTTGTTGTCTCTCTTCAGATCTTGGAGTTGGTGTATCCTTCAAAGAGAGCAATTGGCTAGTCACTGGTTTGGCAACTTTGAAATCCTCTTTAGTTTCTCCAACGCTTTGGACCACTGGTGATGTACTGCAAACTTATTTTGCATGGGGTTATGTTTCAAATGATGATTTTTTTGAGCGATTTTTAGACCTCGTCTCAAGGGGCGTGCGGTTAGTGCGATATTTAAAGCTTATTATGCTGAAGGCGTTTGCAACTGTCTCTTGTCTTTATTTTTGTTTAAGTGCAATTTTGTATCTATGTCGGACAACATATAATTGGACAACGAAGAAGGTTAGTATGTTTTGCATGATAGTTATTTTATGTCGATTTACGTCCAGTTATCTTCCCCTGGTTTGGCTATTGCTTTTCTTATAAATTATCAGATATAAGGCCAACTCCAACAGCTTCCGTATCTCTAAAATAAATCAGCGTTTATGTGAAGTTAAGGCAAAAAACCCTCTTCAAGAGATTTCATAAACTGGCCTTAACTTTAGAGGATCCCATAAAAGTGGCCCTTTCTCCCCGCTAATTTATGGGAATATCATCTCCCGTAAACTTATAGCCACTTTACACGAACTGTCAGAGAGGGTTTTTTCGTCCCAACTTCCCCTAAAAGCCATCGGAACACCGCCGCCGGCACCCACCGTTGCTTGTGCCATCGCCGGAACACCGTCGCCGCCCGCCCGCCGCCACCCCCACGCAGTCATGCCCGCACCGCTACAGCTCACGTCCGTGCGTCCATGCCCGCGCCGCCGCCCTCCCACGCCAGCGGCCACCGCACTGCCCAGCGTCATGTATGTCACTCACAGGCGGGTCCGAGCCAATTAGTTATTTTTTGTGTAATTAAAAATGAATTTACGGGAATAAGTTAGGGCAACTGACAAAAGTTGCTGTGAGAAAACTTCTCCTAACTTTACGGGAAGGCAAAAAACCCTATTTTAGGGGAAGTTTTTAGAGGAACCGTTGAAGTTGCTCTAAGATGCTCTTTGGGTGTCTCTTTTAAAAAATAGCTATTGCTTTCCTTGGTAAATATACTAGCAGATATAAGATGGCCTTTGGATGTCTCTTTAGACAATATATTGACACATGCTTGAACCAAAGAGTATTGCTTCGGAAATAAAACTTGTGATTTCAATTCAGGGCCACTTTGATCGGCTTTATTTTCAAACGCAAAATTAAAAAACATGGAATGATTAAAGAGACATTTCATATTGAATCATTTAACACTAGAAAAAAATTCATAGAATTTGGATAAAAGAACGTGTGGCTCAAGATGCAATGGGATGAAACCCACCGGGTTTTACTTGCCCTTTCCTATCTGAGGGTGTCTTGGATTGGGGGGTCCTCGGGCTGCCGACCTAACTCTGATGGGCCGGCAGGAGGGTCGCACTATCGACCGTTGGAAAACCGAACTATGAGGAGACCTCGTATCTGGACAGAAGATCCTTGATGCCTTGGTGTGTGTGCTCCAAGTCAAGATAAGAAGAATCGACATGTTTATTTCTTCCTTGTAATCGACAATGTGTAACCCTAATACCCCTGGTGTCTATAGAAACCAGAGGTTTTAGTCCGTCGAGGCAAGGAGAACAACCATCATCCTACTAGTTAGGGTTTAGTTCATCTGATCTCGTGGTAGATCAACTCTGTAATCCTCATATACACAAGCAATACAATCAAGCAGGATGTAGGGTTTTACCTCTTAGAGAGGGACCGAACCTGGGTAAACACCGTGTCCCTAGTCCCTTGTTCCCCATTGATCCAAGATCCATAGCTCAGGACCCCCTACCCGAGATCCGCCGGTTCTAACACCGACATTGGTGCTTTTATGGAGAGTACCGTTGTTGGATCGTTGAAGGATCGATAGCTCGCCAGATCATCAGAGGTGACATCAACACTGGGGACATCTTCGTTCCCGGGTAACTTTTCGCGTTCGGCAACGTTGTTCTACACGTCGACTCGACCGGTCATCTCAACCCGGTCGACAGTTTCGCCCCTGAGCATCCGATCAGGTTTGGTAACTTTGAGTACGTCGCCGACGCTCGGGGCGATCTGATCTTCACGGGCTTCTCAGCTTTACCTGGGATGCCCACGACCTATGAAGCATCAACTTTGGGGCTTCTCCTCGATCTGATCTCCGGATCGACCCTTACCACACAGCCGGCTTCGAGCTCGGATGCAACCCTTACATCCGGAGACCGGGAATCGACCCCGTCCGCACCTCCCCTCCTTATCACGGATCCGGTTTGAGCCCCAACGGGAGCTCGACGTCCGAAGACTGGGAGCCAACCCCAGCCGGACTCGCCCCCCTTACGACGGACTCGGCCTCAAGCCATGACGCAAGTGGAGCGTCCGGAGACCAGGATCTTTCCCTGACCAGACCCACCCCTCGCCACGCCAGAACGACGGAGGTCAGCTTCGAAGAAAGCTCATACACCAATCTGGCCAGCCTCGCCCTATTAAACGAGGCGCTTGATCGAATCCAGATGATGACTATAGTCAATGGCCATCCTCGACTCACGCTCAACGGAGCCTTGAGGTGGGCCACAGGTAATTTTACATCCCACCCACCACCCACTTAGTAGCCACTGTCGAAGACCTAACCGACATGTTGGACTACGCCTCCGAGGAGGCTAACGACATGGACGACGAAAGTGAAGCCATGGCCCACACCGCCCCTCCCACCACCGGCCGATGGACAACCACCTCCACATACGACCACTACAAAAAAAGACACATTCGTGACATTTAGGGCCGAACGAAAAAAAATTCCGTCATACTTATGACACTTCTATGACGATAATTGTGACAAAACCCGGTATAATCATAGATGTGGTGGGCTCCTACTTCTATGAAAAAAATCATGACAGAAAATGGGCTTTTCGTCACAGGCGGGCGGAGACGCAGCTGCATCACATTCTTTGGGCCGTCCATGACGAAAAAACCGTGGTAGAAGCGAGGCGAGGAAAATATCGGGGAGTTCCGGTTACGATGGGTGGTCGGGGCGAAGCGATGCGCGTTTCTCTCAGACGTCTGCAGCGTATGTGCGGCGTTATGCTCTAATCGAACCCGGCGAGGCGTTGGGCTCAAACTGAATCCGAGTGATTGCACTTTGCGAACTACGCGTTCTTGAACCCGAGCGATCGATCAATCCCTTTGCCGTTAATCAACCCGAGTGATTCGCCGCTCTGCTGCTAATCAAGTCGATGGATGCCGCCTGGATGAACAAAGGAGCGTTGGGGGGTTTGGATGAACAGTTCTCGGTGGGGGGTTGGATGAACAGGACCCCGTGGTAATAGAGGCCGTTGCCGCTGGATGAACAGGACCCCGATCGATCGAGCCAGTGGAGGTGTGGATGAACAGGACCCCGTGGAGGGCTGGATGAACAGGACAACCCCGTGGAGGGCTGGTTGAACAGTAGCCGGTGGAGGGTTGGATGAACAGTAGCCCATGGAGGGGTGGTTGAACAGGACCCCATGGAGAGGGCGGTTGAACAGTAGCCGGTGGAGGAGCGGTGGAGGCTGGATGAACAGGAGCCCGTGGATGAACAGTCACATGTGGAGGCTGGAGGACGTCGACAGTGGATGAACAGTAGCCCATGGAGGCTGGAGGAGGTCGACGGTGGAGATGAACAGTATCCCGTGGAGTCCCGTTTTGCGGTACGCCACACCCCTCCCAATGAACATGACCCCCCTTTTCGACCGTAGCGCTCCAACACAAGTTTGTTTCCTCCGTTTTGCGGTACGCCACACCCCTCCCGATCAACAGGACCCCGTTTCGACCATAGGAGGTCCAACAGAAGTCTGCTTCCTCCGTTTGCGGTACGCCAGACCCCTCCTGATGAACAGGTTCCCGTTTCGACCGTGGCCGGTCGAACACAAGGCCGTTTCCTCCGTTCTGCGGTACGCCAGGCCTCGTTTCCATCGGCTGTTCCGTCCAAGCCGGTTGCTCCCGATGAACACGACGACGCATTCCGTTCCGACCCAGCCGGTTGGCTCCCAGTGAACAGAACGACGATGCAATTTCTCTGTTCTGACCCAGCCATGTACATGATCCCTGGCCGTACGTATGCGCGAGTATGCGTTCGAGACCCCGCCCATAAGTACGTACATGGCCATATTTTCTTTCTTGCACCCTGGCAGCTGTACGTACGTGTACATGCTACGTGCGCGCCTCTACTACGACACACACGCGCCTCTACTACGGCACATGCGTGCTTCTACATTGACCAGTATGTACGTACACGTTCGGAAACAGAATGACAAAGCTACGTATGCTTCGACCAGGTGGGTCCCGACTGTCAGGTACTTCCTTGCGTGCGAAGATGTAGCCGGTGGGTCCCAGCAGTCAGGGGGCGAATCATTTTTTTGCCCGTAATATGGACGCACTTGCTTGCATGCGAAGATGTAGCTGGTGGGTCCCAACAGTCAGGGGAGAAACATTTTTTTCGCGAAATACAGTGGCCCGTCCGATGGGTCCGTGCTGTCAGGTGGAGGAATAATTATTTTCCGCGTAATAAGAAGGCACTTCCTTGCTGCGGCCGTGGACCCAGCTGTCAGCCTCTCCACGTACAGTACTTTTCCGATGGAAGTCGGTCGTTGACCACATTGACCACGTCGCGTCGAGAGCACCAAGGCGGTGGACGAAGGCGAGGCCTAGGAAGGGGATGACGCGGAGTCGGGGAAGAAGCGGCAGTGGATGCCCACGCGGAGAGGAGTACGAGGGTTCACTGGTTCGACTGCGGTGTGAGGATGCCGTCGCCGCAGGGCCTGGCTAGCGGTGGGAGTGGTAGGGGGCGGTGAGGCCTCCGTGGCAGCACAGTCGGCCACGGGAGGCAGGAGCAGGCGGCATGACCGGCGCTGCTTTGAGCGGCTAGAGCAAGAAGACCAGAGGTTGAAGAATCACGACGGCCATTGGATGGACATCGTATGGTCACTGCAGCTAGAATCGTTTATATTGACTAACTTGACAAAACCCTTGGTACGCGTCAACTTAGTAGGCCCACAGGCCAGCCTCCGAAATGGTGCGCCCCCGGGAGGAATCATTTTTTGGGCGGCTGAAGCTAGAATATTCGAGATTCAAGAATAAGCACGACATCCGTTGGATGGACATCCAACGGACACTGCTGCTAGAACCGTGTGTTGACAATAAGTTGACAAAGCCTTGCATACGCGTCAACTTAGTAGGCTCACAAGTGTGTGGCAGAGAACTTATAGCCCATTTGCGATTTCTAAGAATGTACAACCCAATTTTGAATTCTAATGGAATTTACTACATCCCATTTACAGTTTGTCAAAAGTACAACCCATTTTCTAGCTAGGATAATGATTAATAATTTCAACTAACCGTTCAAAACATAATTCAGTAAAATTTCCCACATTTTGATAGGATCCGAAATATTTTTGTCCCGAAATTTCTAGTCAGATTAAATAAAATTTCAATATAAATTTGTATTACATAAAAATCCAACGAAACATTGCGCGTGCAACAATTAATGAAATTAAAATTTTCAAAATCCAAAAGTAATATTTTTATAGTTACTACCTAGTTTTTATAATTATATCCCATTTATTATTTCTTAAAGCCTATTTTCTTGTTAAGCCTAATGCATCCCTCCTAAGAAAGATTTGCAGCCCAGCGGGGCGGAGAATAATAACAAGTTGACCCGAGTTGTGTACAACTGCCGGCCCAGTTGCATTGCTGATGTTGAAAAAAGGCCTGTGCAGTACATTACAACCTTACATGGCTACTCAACCCATATTCAGTGATGCCGGAAAGGCCCAAACAAGGCTTATGTGCAACTTTTTGAAGTCACTGAGCTCAATTAATAACTTAAGAAAAAATATTAGAGTACAGTGGAACCTAATTAAAAGCTATTACGAGCGAAGAAATAATTCAACGGGTCCCACTTGTGCGTGTGTGCGTGTGTGCGTGCGTGCATGTGTGTGTATGTGAGAGAGAGAGAGACCCATCGGCCGATGCTCGTAAATACATCTTTCAGCCATATGCATTGATGATGCTCAGTAAAAACTTATATAGTTGACACAATCATATAGAACATCATAGCACACTAAACTTGCATACAAAAATTTCACGCAGGCGGCACAATAGGGTGGAAGCAGTGGATCGCTATGGGTAGGGCTATGTCGAAACCAACGAACTCGTACATAACGGTTCATCATCTTTATCAATGATGGGGAAATATCTTGAATGTTGTGCAAAGAAAATAGACAGACAACACAATATATAAGTTCTGCTAGAACATTAAGTTGACGTACAACCCTTTCTAAAAAAAGTTCAGGTAAAAAAATAGAACAGGTCACAATCAAATGTACTGGCACATCAGTGCTTCACACCCATAGCTCGGATTTAACTAGTACAGTATCTGACAAGATTCAGTTGTTACCTCAAATTAGAGCACATCCAGGCAGCCAGCCCTGCCTCTTCTCCCAAAGAAGCACTGGCCTCCGCCGCGCGATGGAGTAGGACCTGTGCCATCCATCGTTCCAAGCAACACAGGGAAAGTCTAACGTTGACTCCTGTAATGGACGTCGTCGATGGACCCGGGCACCAACAGCGGCAGCAGGACTTCGATTGATGGATTGACCACTTCTTCGACATGCACGGACACTCGATACAGGTACATCCCTAACATTGTCCGCAGCGGCCTTGGTGACGACAAATAGTACAACCCCGGTTCCCACACCGGTATCTCAACACCAATCACCTTCGGTATGGTGATTACAAAGGGCAGTAACTGTAGGGACACCGCATCATATCAAAAAGGACATGCATTGTTAATGTGTAGCGACCCGACCTCAGACGGTCAAGCCTACGTGTTCTTTGTGCCATCCACGGATCGATATCTTTGGCACACACACGGTACATCAATGTATATATCAAAGTGCAATCACATGTATAATTAACGTAAAACTGATTTATACCTCATAAGTCACAGTGAAACAAATAGTCGGGTGTGGAGTCCATCAACGCCATCGGCGGGTTGAGTGTAGACCGTAACCTGTCTTTGTACTCTTACTCGTTGGAAGAAAGTATACGCAACATGATACGTTGCAGCCGTGTAGGTCGATTACATTGAATGTACCGCAAGATCACAATAAGAGAAAACAGATGATAAACTATACTATATGCGGTATGGCTTTGTGGCTCAGATTCGAGTTTTGTTTGCGTAAAAGCTGGTTTTATTTTTCCCTACGTCAAAGGAATAAATGCAGTCTGTACTATGGAGTTATCTATCATGACATGGTTCCGCCAACCGATGTCTCATAGCCCAAAATCATCATAAGTTGCCCACAAAAAGTTATCAATCCGGTGTTGAGAGTTCCGAGATAGATCCAAGTCCAGAGGCTCAAATTGTCCGTAACCGGGACACGGCTAATCGATTAGGTTTTAACCCTCTGCAGAGGTTTGTACACTTTACCCGCAAGATTCGATCCCTCTCTTTACGTTCTCGCACTTCGTGGTGTTTGAGAACAAGATGACCAAACATGGTCTCCCAAGAGTTCCTCGACCACCGTCCGGTGCTCATCCAATCCTACCGTAGTTCTACATCTGCTAGCACCGTCCCAGCCAGAGTCACAACTAAGGTCAACCAAGCGAGCCCATATTGACTTGCGGTTGCATGTAAGCTTCCGGGCATGAAGTATTCTTCCATCTCTTTGAGTCTGGGTGAAGCTTTCCGCAAGATGTCATGGCGCTTCTCCATGCATCCTGCCAACCACCGGTTTCTCCAGGTGCCCGTCAACCATCCTTCACCCAAGAGTGTGTATTGAATTCTTGTCTTGAGTCTTGAAGTCTTGAGGCCTTGAAAATGCAGTCCTTGCAGATGCCATCATGGAGTTGTCGTCATTGGCGTAGAGTCCTCCTTCTTCACACCACTCTCGAGCACTCATACCAACCCCGTCTACTATAGCATAGCATTAAAATAAATGACGTCCCGGGCTTGGTAACAGGGTGATGGGTTCCTACCTCATGCATACTACTCAACTACAAGAATTCAATGTCACTACTGGAGGGATTGTTACGAGGATGCCACTAAATGCAATAAAAACATAGGTATGAAAGCATGGTCAAAGTGAACTTGCCTTGCTGACGATCTTCGAAAACTAGGGACTCGTGGTAGCAAGCTTCAGACCGGAAATTCTACCGAGACAAACAACAATCATAATAAGCATACAACATATGACCACTTAACATAATAGCATGCTAACATAACACACAAAGCACTTGAACCAAAACCCAAAGAAAACCTCAAAGAAATCCAACTCAAAGTTTTCCCATATCCAACAACAATCAAGAAATAGTTTTGCACTACAAAATTTTTCTTAACAGAACCTAAGCATGGGTTTATGCTACCTAACAGAAAAGAATTCATCAAGCAACTAGGAGCAAAAAGAATCACCTTAAAATCTATTATAAAACTCCTATTAGGCCTAAAGCAAATTCTAGTAAGAAAATAAAATAAAAGTTTTATTTATTATAAATAAAAGTTCATGCTCTAAAGTTACAGAAACTAACCTAGAATAATCTATCTCTCATGAAAAATAAATTTATTTGCTAAGTAAAACAATAGGAAAACAGTAGCTAGCTAATTAATTAAGAATAACATGATTCTGATTAAAACTATTTTTTTTATTAATCCTAAAATGCCCAAATAAATTCCTACGGTTAGGCAATGTCAAAACAAAGTGGTGACAAAAAGAATCACCCAAAAATAATATTCCTAACTCATTCTATAGCAGATTTACTATTCTGTCTAAATCTAAAATAAAGCAATTTTAAATAATTTTAACATGGCTAATTATATTTTCTACAGAAACTATAAAAAATTTGCAAACCAACAAAAAAAAGAATCACTTAAAAATATTAAGTAAATTAAAAGATATGAATTTTTCAAATCTGAAACTATTCTGTTAAAACAGAAAACGAAAATAAAGAAAAAACAGCCTAATGGGCCTATCTAGCATACAGGCGTAACATAACTAAAAGCGGGCCTAGGGTTAAACCGAGGCGGCCGGTTCAACTAAAAAACCCTAACTAAAATAAACCGGAACTAACCAGGACAAAACCGGTTTTATTTAAATAACATACCCTTGAGGATCTAATCTAAACCGTTGGGTTTAGATCCAACGGCAGCAGGTGTTCGGCGACGCATCGAGGCGGCGACGGCGACGGCGGCGAAGTGCTCCGCGACTCGGTGGTCGAGGCGTCGGCGGCGATCTCCGGGGGGTGCGGACGGGGGTGGGGGTTGGTTTGGTGGAGCCGGGCGAGATGGGGGTGGCCGGGGTGGGTCGGGGAGAGGCTAATGGCGGCGGCGGCGCTCGGGTGCTCCGCAAGCGTCTTGGTGAGAGGAGAGGTCGGGCGGCGAGGGGGGAAAAGGGCGGGGGTATATAGGCGGGCGGCCTCGACTTGGAGGAGGAAAGATCCGGTGAGGATCGGGCGGATCCGGGATCGCGGGTTTCGGCAGCGGCAATTGGCGTCTTGAGGAAGACGGGTGGGGTCCACCGTCACAGTGAGGGGAGGGAGCGTTGATCGGTCGACCGACGCGGAGGCTTTCGCTGTGGTCGGCTCGGCTCGTAATGGCGGCCGTTGGTGGTTGGGCTGGCCGGTGGCTGCCCAGTCTTTGGCTGGGCGATCGGCTGGTAGCGCCTGGGTCTTTTCTTTTTCTAATTTTTTTTTGAAAATAAAAACAGAGAGAAAATATATAAAATATAAATATTTTATATAGGACATATATATGTCAAAATGATCAGGGGAATATTCCCTATCATTTGAACATTTTTCCAGGGGCAAAATCCAAACTTTATAGAAAATCATTTTTTCTAAAATTCCAAATAAAACTCAAATTTGAAAGGGGGTTTCAAGGCACTTTCAAATGACTTTCAATTTTATTCTTTTTAACTTCCAACTCATATTTCATATAATTGAAGAAGTCATTTTATCTTCCCTCATGAAAATCATTGAGTTGCATAAAGCTTTGAATTTGAAATATTCTCAATTGAAATTCAAATCTTTTCAAAACCCTTTTCATTTCAAATGGAAGAAGTCATTTCATCTTCACTCTAGGGTTTTGGTGTTGGAATGTAATTGAATTCATTGAGATGCAAAAGGGCAAGGGGATAGTTTTGGGAAAGTCATTTTATTCCCTCTCATCCAACTTTCAAAAGTTTCAAGTTCCACTCAATTTCACTCAATCAATCAAACAAACAATCAGACAACAAGCATAGTTATTTATCTAATATAACATTCCAAAATTTAGAATTTTGGGATGTTACAAACCTACCACACTTAAAATGAATCTCGTCCTCGAGATTCGAAGAGGCTAGCAAGAAAGGGTTAGGGGTTGGGGTCTGCTAGCAAATCCGTCGATCGGAATGGTCTAGTGTGCTACCACACTTAAAAGCAGGGTTATGGTTCCAACGGAACTCAGGTACTCCATCCCTAGGGTGAACACTATCGGTCTTCTCACAACTTCGAAGTAACTCCTACAGGGCTCTTCCAAAGAGGGTAAAACCTTTTCCTCAAATACGTGTCCTTTCATCCTGGTGAGGTTCTTCCGAGACTGTGTCTCCTTAGTGGCAGTGTCTGCCGCCAATAAACAACTATCGAGATCTCATGGTGGTGCGACCATTACAGGTTTCTCCTGCAGGAATAATGGGTTGGGTTGGGTCTCACCGTAGGACCTACGTTTGGCAACGTTCTTGCGGTACATGGATCAATCGTCCTGCCATTCTAAGGTTTTTGGCTTGTCGCGTCGACACTCTTCTAAGGTTTTCAAGGCTCTCTGATTTTCCATCAACATATGATAGTTCATGATAGAAGTCTCCGGTATGGGGGCCAATCCATCCCGTACTTGAACCATTACTAACTATGCAGACATTGAATCACGCATTCTAACACTTGGTCATACTCACAAGCATTGCAGAATTTCTCTCCTATTGAACAGGGATCGGGTAAATCCTTTGGTTCTGCAAGCCAAACAAAGCATCTATCGTTACTTCACCACTCTCAGGTTTTTGCGTAACCTCCTACGAAACGTATGCTGATTGGATCACTGATTCTTCCAAATTTATTCCTTTATCAAGGTTACATCTGTTCCTTTTCAAAATCCTGGGCACGTGGGTTATGGCCCACTTCAACACCGTGCAGCTTTAACTCATCCTTGGAGTAACTCTCTTGTTCCATATTACACCTCCTTTAAATCCAGAGTACTGCATTTCTTCATACCATCATATCAAAAGCAAAACTCCAACTTTTTTTTTTCTGCGAACTACAGTCCTTGGAATATATATTTTCTTATCCATTAGTCTAGTCTTCTTCACAGGTACTACCACCCTAAAATGAAATTCACAAATCCATCCATAGACCATATTTCTCATATCCTCGAAAATGGTCAAAATCCGTGTTCATAGAGTAACAACTCATATAATTAAACATATGAAAACATGTCACCTTAACTTTATTGATTTCATGAATTCATTACAATATCCGAGACTTTCATTACATAAATTCAACTCCATATCCTTATGGAAACAATTGCTTCCTACTACACTTATTACCAATATCAAAATTCCAACTACTCGGCTCCAAATTTTCATCTTGTCGGAACATTTAGTAGCATAATGTCCTGCTTCCTTGCAAATAAAACAAATGACTTTCGATAAGTCTTTGGGCTTCTTGGAGATGGTGCCTACTCCTTGAGTTCCTTGCTTCCTTTCGAGACAATGATTGGCATAATGCCCGACGTCCTTACATTCAAAACAGGTAATATGACTCTTGTCCCTATTTGCAGAAATTGGGTTGTTACGAGGGTGTCTTTGTTTTCTCTTCACAGGTTTCTTCGTTGATCAAACCTTCTATTCCCTGTGGATCAAACTCTATTGCTTCCGTCGGGAAGTATCCCAGACACTCTTTTTTTTCCTTGGTGCAATACTGTGAAAATGTCCTTCTTCTCCACATGAATAGCAGGCATTGGAGTAAAATCTGTTGAGGCCTTCTCCATCAAGGTCTTCAACACATTCCTTCATCACCGGGTTCTTTCATAACTTCTCGGAGGGCTTCTTTCATTCCTTCTTCCTGCTCTGAATAGTTTGTTGCACCATGGGGTAAATGTAACACTTGAGTCGGGTAGTGGGTGGTTCCTTCACACAAGAAACAAGTCACCGACTAGTTGGGCATTCCTCACCGGGTGTTTCTCCTCACAATGAGGGCATCCATCCTTGTGTTCCCCCACAGGTGTGTCCTATTTCTCCGCAAATCTTGCAGGCACAAGGTTTATTTCTTGGTGTATCATGTTGCTTCCGGATAAGGCGAGATCTTGTCGAGTCTTCTTGAATTCTTTCCAAGTCTTTGCTCCATTCCTTCCTCATATAGCTTGATGCATACGCCACCATGTTGCAACACTTCCTTCAATCTTTGGAGAGCGTAAGATACTTCATTCTTCCTTGAAACCAAATTGCTCCCAAAGTGATTCTCCATGTTACGAATCCATAGCTCGCCTCCTACCGAAGTCTTGATCCAGAGAATATCAGTCCAACTTCATTCATCATCTATGGGGTCCAAAAGTTTTCGAATGAGATATGAGAGAGGTGGGGAGGATATACACACAATACAAACAATAGTTTTGAAGAAACAAGTTTTACTTTGTGGTCAGCTTGAAAACATCAAACAAATGACAGCTCACAAATCGCCGCATCTAACGTAAGTGTGTAACAGGGTTTGGTCTTCTAAAGGTCAAATAATTCTTGATTCTTCAAATTCTTCTAGTCTTCGGAGTCTTCAATTGTTGCAGCTTCAACTCTTCTAATGCATGGTCAAATCCTCTTTACTCTGAAGAGGCCATCAGTTATCCGATATCTTGTCCTTCTTGGAGCGGCTTCCATTGATTCTTCATGTGATCAAAAGGGAAAAGGGGTATATTCTAACTATTTGAGGTGAGAGTGTCTATTTGATAAAATCGTAAGAGATGAGAAGTAAGAGTCTTTTTGAAAATAAAGTTTTAGAGATTTTCGGTCCTAGGGGCTTTCCGGTTTCTAGGGTCACGTCCTCTGATCAACATGTGCTCGATACCATATCTGAGCAACCCGACCTCGACGGTCAAGCCTACGTGTTCTTTGTGCCATCCTGGATCAGTATCTTTGGCACACACAGATACATAAATGTATATATCAAAGTGCAATCACATGTATAATTAACGTAAAACTGATTTATACCTCATAAGTCACAGTGAAACAAATAGTCGGTGTGGAGTCCATCAACGCCATCGGCGGAGTTGAGTGTAGACCGTAACCATCTGCAGTACTCTTACTCGTTGGAAGAAAGTATCTGCAACATGATACGTTGCAGTCGTGTAGGTCAGTACATTGAATGTACTGGCAATATCACAATAAGAGAAAACAGATGATAAACTAAACTATATGCAGTAAGGCTTTGTGGCTCAGATCGAGTTTTGTTTGCGTAAAAGCTGGTTTTATTTTTCCCTACATCAAAGGAATAAATGCGATCTGTACTATGGAGTTATCTATCATGACATGGTTCCGCCAACCGATGTCTCATAGCCCAAAATCATCATAAGTTGCCCACAAAAGTTATCAATCCGGTGTTGAGAGTTCCGAGATAGATCCAAGTCCGGAAGGCTCAAATTGTCCGTAAAGGGACACGGCTAATCGATTAGGTTTTAACCCTCTGCAGAGGTTTGTACACTTTACCCGCAAGATTCGATCCCTCTCTTTACGCTCTCGCACTTCAGTGGTGTTTGAGAACAAGATGATCAAACATGGTCTCGAAGAGTTCCTCGACCACAGTCGGTGCTCATCCAATCCTACCGTAGTTCTACATCCGCTAGCACCGGCCCCGGCCAGTCACAACTAAGGTCAACCAAGCGAGCCCATATTGACTTGCGGTTGCACAGGTAAGCTTCGGGCATGAAGTATTCTTCCATCTCTTTGAGTCTGGGTGAAGCTTTCCGCAAGATGTCATGGCGCTTCTCCATGCATCCCGCCAACCACTGGTTTCTCCAGGTGCCCGTCAACCATCCTTCACCCGATGGTGTGTATTGAATTCTTGTCTTGAGTCTTGAAGTCTTGAGGCCTTGAAAATGCAGTCCTTGCAGATGCCATCATGGAGTTGTCGTCATTGGCGTAGAGTCCTCCTTCTTCACACCACTCTCGAGCACTCATACCAACCCGTCTACTATAGCATAGCATTAAAATAAATGACGTCCCGGGCTTGGTAACAGGGTGATGGGTTCCTACCTCATGCATACTACTCAACTACAAGAATTCAATGTCACTACTGGAGGGATTGTTACGAGGATGCCACTAAATGCAATAAAAACATAGGTATGAAAGCATGGTCAAAGTGAACTTGCCTTCTTGGCGATCTTGAAAACTAGGGACTCGTGGTAGCAAGCTTCAGACTCGGAAATTCTACCGAGACAAACAACAATCATAATAAGCATACAACATATGACCACTTAACATAATAGCATGCTAACATAACACACAAAGCACTTGAACCAAAACCCAAAGAAAACCTCAAAGAAATCCAACTCAAAGTTTTCCCATATCCAACAACAATCAAGAAATAGTTTTGCACTACAAAATTTTTCTTAACAGAACCTAAGCATGGGTTTATGCTACCTAACAGAAAAGAATTCATCAAGCAACTAGGAGCAAAAAGAATCACCTTAAAATCTATTATAAAACTCCTATTAGGACAAAAGCAAATACTAGAAAGAAAATAAAATAAAAGTTTTATTTATAATAAATAAAAGTACAATATCTAAAGTTACGAAACTAACCTAGAATAATCTATCTCTCATGAAAAATAAATTTATTTGCTAAGTAAAACAATAGGAAAACAAGAGCTAGCTAATTAATTAAGAATAACATGATTCTGATTAAAACTATTTTTTATTAATCCTAAAATGCCCAAATAAATTCCTACGGTTAGGCAATGTCAAAACAAAGTGGTGACAAAAGAATCACCCAAAAATAATATTCCTAACTCATTCTATAGCAGATTTACTATTCTGTCTAAATCTAAAATAAAGCAATTTTAAATAATTTTAACATGGCTAATTATATTTTCTACAGAAACTATAAAAATTTGCAAACCAACAAAAAAGAATCACTTAAAAATATTAAGTAAATTAAAAGATATGAATTTTTCAAATCTGAAACTATTCTGTTAAAACAGAAAACGAAAATAAAGAAAAAACAGCCTAATGGGCCTATCTAACGCCCTGGGCGTAACATAACTAAAACGGGCCCTAGGGTTAAACCGAGGCGGCCGGTTCAACTAAAAAAACCCTAACTAAAATAAACCGGAACTAACCGGGACAAAACCGGTTTTATTTAAATAACATACCCCTTCGGGGGGGGGATCTAATCTAAACCGTTGGGTTTAGATCCAACGGCGCCGAGGTGTTCCGGCGACGTACCGAGGCGGCGACGGCGACGGCGGCTCGGCGAAGTGCTCGGCGACTCGGTGGTCGGGGGCGTCGGCGGAGAGCTCGGGCGGTGGCGGACGGGCGAGGGGGTTGGTTTGGTGGCGTCGGGCGCGAGCGGGGGGGCGGGGGTGGGTCGGGGAGAGGCTAATGGCGGCGGCGACGCTCGGGTGCTCCGGCGGGCGTGTGCGGTGACAGGGAGAGGTCGGGCGAGGGGGCGAGGGGGCGGGGGGTATATAGTGCGGCCTCGACTTGGAGGAGGAAAGATCCGGTGAGGGATCGGCGGATCCGGGGATCATGAGGTTTTAGTGACCCGGCCTTCTTGGGTAAGCGTCTTGTGAGGAAGACGGGTGAGGTCCACCGTCGGTAGTGAGGGGGCGTGTTGGTCGTCGAAGCGGGGACTTTCGAGGCGGTCATGAATTGATCGACTCGGCGTGGGTGACCGTTAATTTGGTTAGGCTAGTTCGATTGGGCTGCACAGTGCTGGTCTTTGGGCGGTCGGCTGGTGGCGCTGGGTCTTTCTTTCTAATTTTTTTGAAATTAAAAACAGAGAGAAAATATATAAAATATAAATATTTTATATAGGACATATATATATATATATATATATATATATATATATATCAAAATGATCAGGGGAATATTCCCTATCATTTGAACATTTTTCCAGGGGCAAAATCCAAACTTTATAGAAAATCATTTTTTCTAAAATTCCAAATAAAACTCAAATTTGAAAGGGGGTTTCAAGGCACTTTCAAATGACTTTCAGTTTGATTCTTTTTAACTTCCAACTCATATTTCATATAATTGAAGAAGTCATTTTATCTTCCCTCATGAAAATCATTGAGTTGCATAAAGCTTTGAATTTGAAATATTCTCAAATGAAATTCAAATCTTTTCAAAACCCTTTTCATTTCAAATGGAAGAAGTCATTTCATCTTCACTCTAGGGTTTTGGTGTTGGAATGGAATTGAATTCATTGAGATCCAAAAAGGGCAAAGGGGATAGTTTTGGGAAAGTCATTTTATTCCCTCTCATCCAACTTTCAAAAGTTTCAAGTTCCACTCAATTTCACTCAATCAATCAAACAAACAAACAGACAACAAGCATAGTTATTTATCTAATATAACATTCCAAAATTTAGAATTTTGGGATGTTACAATGTAAGATCAACATTGTTCAGAGTATGAGTAGGATAATGCAAGAAACAACATTGATATGCCCGTGTTGGGCTGGAGGAAAATCTGAAATGTATACTGGGTTCAAAAATATAGAAGTGCCATTCATGGCTATTCTCATGTTATCTCACAATCGATTCTTCACAGGAAACTATCATGTCATGCATGTTATGTAATCATGTTCTGTCCTCACAAACAAATTGTTCAAGGAAACTAACAGACCATGCATTGTTATATACTCATGTTCTGTGGGCAAAATTTTTGTGAGCATATTATTCTAGCAATTGATTTCCAAAGGGCGAACATAGGTATGTACAAATGGTAAGTGTCGGCGTTCTGGGAACGGGGGTCCCCAGACTTGCCTGCCTGCGGCCTACGGCGTGGCTCAAAGGAGGCCCAGGACAACCCATCTTCATCAACGCAGGCTCAAGACCCTCGCGAGGGGCCAAGCCTCATGAGGCGGACGACCAGAGCTTCCTCGAGACCACGGCCTCGTCGAGTTGGCTCATGAGGAGGCGGAGAGTTCAAGGCAGAGTACCTCGCGAGGTGCCCATGACGCAAGCCATGACGCACTAAGGGCGCCAGTTGGGTGCCAGCCAGCATAACGTCCTCCTTTCCTCTTTGGTGCAAAGGGAGCAAGCGCATGCGAGAGCATCAAGCAAAGGCATCCGTTCGATTGCAACAAGACCAAGACCAGCCCCAACGGCTGGAAGGGAGTCATCGTGGAGCCCAAGCGGCGTCATCACCAGAGCCTTTGGCGGCGAGGACCAACTTTAGTCGTGATAAGTGTACCACTGTTCCCCTTCAAAATGGCCAATTGTTGGCGCCCTTCCCACTCAATATTTGGGAAGAGGGCCAGGGCCTTCGTCTATATAAGTAGAGCTAGCCACCATGGTGGACGGACGGACGGGGAGAGAAGGACGATCGGATAGGATCGAAGAGATCAAGACGATCCGCATCCAGATCAGAGAGAGATAGAGACCCGATCCTCAAGCTAGAGCGACGGGACACCACCTAGCAGTTCATCACACCCACCAAGAATGCACCCTCATGAGGCTGTTCTTCCCCGTATCGTTCCTCATCAGCCCAAGAGGCAATCCACCACACCACAAACTAGAGTAGGGTATTACACCACAACGGTGGCCCGAACTAGTATAAATCTCGTGTCTCTTGTGCCGTTCTTCTTAGTAGTTTAGGTCCTCGCGATTGGCGAGGTACGAGGCGGTGGAGGGTTGGATCTCCGCGCACCCGTAGTTCGAACCTTAAGGGTCTGCCGGGAACCCGAAATCCGACATTTGGCGCGCCCGGTAGTGCGCTGGAATTTGCTTCGTCGCCTCGTTCTTCCTCGACCACATAACCATGTCGGCGCTCGTCGAGCCGCGCCCATGAACGCCCGAGTCGCCTCCCATATCGCCCGAGACGGCTCCGTCGTGGCGGCCTCGTCGTTCCGTCGCTTTGCCGTCAACGCCGCCACCGCCCGGCGAAACGAGCAACAAGCGTCGTCCCAAAGACCCGTCTATGAGGCGGGGATTTGCCGCACCGCCACGCCTTTCGCCACCTGCGGTTCTTTCGCCACGCGCACCCTTGCAGCCATGGAGGCTCGAAGCTGCGCTCATCGCGCTAACGAAGCTCTGCACAACCGCCCCGTCGGCAGCGTCTCGAAGAATGGCTCGGACCGAGTCGCCCGAACTTGTCCGCGCTGCGAAGGCGACCTCGCCGTCCGTCTCGCTGCACCGCCCGCCCTGGAGATGAAGCTCACGGGCGCCTCGACCGCCTCCTCCTCAAGACGGCGCCGCCCCCAAGCGCGCGGTCCCTGGCGGAACCGTTCCGCCCGGTAGCGTGGCAAGAGCAGAGCTGCCAAGAAGTTCCTCGCCCGCAGAAGCTGCCCGGCGCTCCCCTCGCTCCAGACGTCAAGACCTGCGCTGCCCCGGCCCGCGGCGCGAGAGGCCCACAAGACCAAGCTCTCTGCCGTCGAGGCCCCTCAATGCCACGGCGGTGCCGCGCCTTCACCACTGAAGCTACGCGGCGTCGCGTGGCCCGCCAAGTTCAAGCAGACCTGCCTCCACGCTTCTGACGGCTGGCAATCGACCTCTACGGAGTTCCTCCGACTCTCACGAGCCGGGCATCGAGGCTGCCAACGGGATGAAAAGGTCATGGCGAATTGGTTTCCCATGGCACTCAAGGGCAGGGCCCGCGACCGCTCCCGAATCAGCCCCCAGAACCACGATCTCTTCCTCTGGGCGAGATGCGTACCGCTTCATCGCCAAATCCAAAGGTACTTGCGACCGGCCACCAGCGTGGCGACATCGCGTCGAATCAAGCGCCGAGGAAACCCCGCAAAAGTACATCCAGCGCTTGAACAACGCGCCTCAAGATCCCTGAGGGTGACGGAGGAGGCCATCATCTCTGCCTTTCGACGGCGTCTTGCGACGCCAAGATGAAGGACGAAAGCCGGGCGATGCATGAAGATCCGTGCACCGCTCGAGCTGTATTCAACTTGGCGACCAAGTCGCCCGGCTGAGGAGGCGCCCCTCCTCCTCGAGCTGCCTTCGCGGATCCCGAAGAGCGAAGCCCAAGCCAAGGACGTGAAGCGCAGGCTGCCGTGCTCATGGCCAACCGGACACCAAGCAAGCAGAGATCAGCCCGAGTCCTCCAAGGGCAGCCGACATCTGCGTGTACCACGACCTCCACACCCACAACACCAATGAATGTCAAGAGCTCTGGGCGTCTGCGGGAAGGGTCGGCAGACGGCCCGAGCAGCGATCAGACTCTGACCAAGGAGGAGGAAGGAATGCAGATTGGGAAGACTGCCGTTCGCTAAGGGTGCGCGACCAACCTCATGAGATCATTGGCAAGACCCACCTCGCGAGGGGGCTACTACTACTACTACTACTACTACTACTACTATCAGTCATTGCCATTACTACTATCGGTCATTGCTATCGTCTGCTTCGTCGCCTTCCTACTATCGCTCCTACTATTGCTTCTATTGCTATTACTATCACTACTACTAATACTATTACTACTACTACTACTACTACTTCTACTCCTGCTATCACATCTCAATATCGCTGTCCCTATCAATCACATCGTCATTGCTATCGCGCCGTCATTGCATTAGCATTACTACTACTACTACTACTACTACTACTACTACTCCTACTACTACTACTACTACTACTACTACTACTACTACTACTACTACTACTACCACTCCTCCTCCTCCTACTCAAGCATTCCTAATGCTATCACATCACATCATTCCTCATTGCCTCACGCTATCGCTACTACTACTACTACTACTACTACTACTACTACTATCACTACTACTATTACTATCATTACTACTACTACTACTACTACTACTACTATCACTACTACTACTACTACTACTACTACTACTACTACTCCCACTCTTACTCCTACCCCACCCTACTCCTACTCCTATCTCTACTCCCAATCGCCATCACATCAAGCATACTTCTATCACATCACATCACATCGCCATCACATCGCTATCACATCGCCATCAAGCATCGCTATCGCCATCGCCATCGCCATCACATCGCCATCGCCATCACATCGCCATCGCCATCGCTATCGCCATCACATCACATCGCTACTTCTATCGCCATCGCCATCGCTATCACATCGCTATCGTCATCAGTCATCGCCATCGCCATCACATCGCTACCGGGCGATCATACCAGTCATTCGCCATTATCATCGCTATCACATTACTACTTACTACTATCACATCACCGCTATCACATCGCTATCACATCGCTATCATATCGCCATCAAGCATCGCTATCATATCACATCGCCGTTGCCGGCCATCAAGCCGCCATTATCGCCTTCGCCGTCATTGCCGCTTCCCGTCACATCGCCTCGCCCCGCCTCGCTTCCTCGCCTCGCTATCGCCGCTTCCCGCTGCCTCATTGCCTCGCTTCCCGTCAAGCATGTCAGCCTCGCTTACTCATCGCCTCTATATCGCTATCCTGCTATCGCTATCACATCACATCGCTATCATACCATCGCTATCGCTATCGCCATCGCTATCATGTATCAAGCATTACTATCACATTACTAGTACTACTAATTACTTACTACCATACTACTACTACTAATACTACTTACTACTACACATTGCTATCGCCGCCACGTCATACGTCATTACATTACATTACTACTACTATTACTTACTACTATTACTATTATCATTATTACTACTACTACTAGTAGTATTACTAGTCATTGCTATTCACCCAACATCACATCGCTCATCGCCATCGCCATCGCTTACTTCTACTTTCATCGCTATCGTCATCGCCATCGCCATCACATCGCTTACTTCTATCATTTACATGCATTTCACATCACATCGCTACGCATCACGTCACATTCGCTATATCGCTATCACATCAAGTACGCTATCGCCATCGGCGTACCACATCGCCATCACATCGCCATCGCTATCAAGCATCACATCGCTATCGCTATCATCACATCACTATTACTATCATTACTACTACTACTACTACTACTACTACTACTACTACTATCACTACTACTACTATTAATACTACTTATTACTACTATCAGACGATTATCGGTCATTGTCATTGCCATCGCTATCGCTATCAAGCATCGCTATCATATCATGATCATATCAAGCCATCGCGTATCGCTATCGCCATATCGCTATCACATTTCGTCAGTCACATCATCACATCGCTATCATCGCTATCATACCATCGCCATCGCTATCATCACCATTAATCACATTAATCGCTATCATCACATTATCACATCGCCATCACATCATACATCACA